>JAPMOR010061020.1:0-32859 GCA_026543865.1 Argiope aurantia | reverse complement strand
GATTTCTCGTGAAGTTATGGCAAAAAACATACCTGTTGCTTAAGTTTTGCACACCAGTGTATATATATATATATATATATATATATATATTACAAATACAATGTATTTTACAAAGAAAAAATATGGCTTTAGCAACAATTTTTTAAATAAATAAAATTCTAGTAAAATATTGGCAATACCTCCAGAAATATATTTGCGAAATATAATTGCACAAATCTAATTTCTACTGCAATTTAAAATTTTAAAATTACATTTAATGACCGGCACGTTTCCGCCATCAATTTCGATAATTTTTGAAAATAATTTTTTGCATAATTTTTAACAATAAATTGCAATGAAATGCAAATCGTGTTCATTGTTCCATAAAATATTTTGTGTCATGATTTGCTAAAAACTAAGGAAGAAAAATTCTGTTTATTTTCTTAGCAGTTTATATGAGGAATCAGAAAGTGAAATTATATTGCTACGAAAGACAAGAAGTAATTTCAAATAATCATTCAGGCGCTTTAGTCTCTAATAGCGATGTGGTTTCCGTTATTTGACTCCATTAGATATGTTCAAGGTCACATTAAACAGAAAAGTTGGAACTCTACTAAGATAGTATGAGTAACAGCTGCAACAATTTAATGTTTAGAAATACGCTGTTGTTGGTATGATGTACGATATTTATATTCCATACACTACAATTATAATATAAATAACTTGAACTATATATATAACTTGACTAGTTATATATATGATACTTAGTTGGAATTGAAAGAAGATACTTATTCCGAGCGCCAAAGGTTCAAATTTTTAAATATTTCCATTAAAAATGTAACACAATAATATATTCCTGATAAAACTTGCAAAGTAACAAAATTAGAATTGAAAGACATAGTGAGAACAATTAAAATTAAAAATTAATCTAAAAAAATTTGGACGATGAAAGAATCGAAATAATAATTATAAGAAGCATAAATAATTAAATTAAATTCACTATGATTTTATCTTCAAGAAAAAACAGCAGATGGCAGCACAAAGGATGATTCCGATGGCTTAGGGACTGTCAAGACTGACATGGCGATTAACATAAAAATTTAAAGGAAAAAAAAAGAATAAAAATTGAAAGGAAAATAAATTGATTAAACAAAGATAAAGACCGTGATTTTAATTTGTAAAGAAAAAATGCATGAATATTTATACATTTTACTAAAAATCGGTCGAAATAAATATAACTATAATTGTAGAAAATCTTGGAAGTTTAGAAATTTTTTTGAATCGCTCTAAAGTTTAAAAAAAGTAAATTAGTGTTAATAATTGAAAAGAAATGTTTTGGAACTATCAAAATGAATTGAAATATATTTCTTATTCTTAGAAAATTCTTTATTTGTTTGAGAAAGCAATTTGAATAAAACTGTAATTTCTATTTTTATCTTAGATCTAAAGATGGCAGTAAGAGCAGATAAAAAAAAAATGACTTCTTAAATAAAATGCGCATAGGCTTCCATAATAAAACTATTTTTTTAAAGTAGTAAAATCTGCAATTTATGAAGTTTTGTATAGAAAATAATAAAAATATACGAAGGTTTTTCAACAAAAAAATTTCAGAATTTGGCCACCAGAGGACATTTTAAATGAATAGCATATTGACAACTGGTTATATATATTTTACCATATTTTTAATTATATATAATAAAACAATAAATCAAACTCGTTAAACCTTTTAAAGGTGGCAGTAAGGGTGGCTGGTTATGTATTTAAATATAACCATCTTTTTATCTATACATAACTCTAACACAATAACTCAGACTCATTAAATAATTTAATCTCTAACATGAACTTTAAACTTTAATTAACACACTAAAAATCATTCATTGTTACGCTTTCAACAGTAACTACATTGAACACAATTGAATTAACTTTTAACTTAAACTGATAAAAAAAAATTAATAACTTTTGACAATGAAATTTGGAAATGCATTCTGAAGCTGACATTTGAGTGTTGCTATGTAATTTATTTTTGAATGCACAAATAATTGTGAAGTATAAGATCTCTTAACGAAGTGTCGTTTAATAATTGCACTCGATCGAAATCTGGATCAGCGGTTAATATTCGGAAAAAAGGAACTAAATGAAGAAGAAACAAAACAAAAAAATAACAGCTATTATAAAACTTAAAAACTCTTAAAGTTTCTCTGCATTTGCTTTCTAAAGGAATTTAATTGCTATTGTTAATCAGAATTGTTTACATTTATCAGATGGAAATTTATTAATTAAATTGTTTTATCAAAACGGTAATTCCACAGTATTTGCTTTTCTGAAGTATCAGACTTTGGAAGGGAATGCGGCAATGTCCATTGGCTGTTAAATTTTTCAATCTGTTGTTGCCAGATTTGGTAGATGCTTTTAAGCTCGTTATTAAAGAGGCAGAAAATTCTTTTTAAGCGAAAGAAAATTCTCCAATGCCCAGGCTAGTAATAGTGGTCTTCATTTGGTAGAAGAATCGAAAATGCACCATTCGATTACTCAGATTATATGAAGTGCCTTCCGATATTATTTGTACAAGCTTCATTTTGTGCAGAGGTTGCATGATTTCAAGATTCGACATCGATACAATCTTTAATTTCTTGTTCTCTTTGAAAATGATGCTTTGGAATATCCTCTGGACAGACGTAACGTACTTTCCCTTGGATGGTTCAATGAATACCCATAAACTATCAAATTTAGGAAACAGAAAATCTGCTTTCAATCATACAGGTACCATTGCGATCACCAAAAAAAAAGTGAAGTATGGATTTACTGCATCAGTTATATTCGATCGGTATTTCTTTAAGGAATTAAATGCCACGTCCAATAACAGGTTTCATCACTGAGTAGCGATATGTATAGTAGAAGCTGAGTAAAACTGCATCGGTTCTTAAAATACGTCAATGCCTTTCACGCACAATTTTTATGCACGATGAATATCCTCAATATAACAGTTTTTATGTTAAGTCAACCATCTGACTCTCCGTCCCGCCGTGAATGCACATGGATTTAAACCATAAAACTGAATCACCGTATCACCGTAACAGCAACACTGGCTGGAACTGTGGTTGAATCCTAAGGGCCATTACCGGCCACGGTAAAACCCTGCCCGAAGGAAGTACGTCCCGTCATCGATGGGAGAAGTCACCTATCCCTCACCTATTTGTGTATCATCCAGGGTAGCGAGATATAACCACCATTCCGGAAGCATCTCATCGTCATTTCGAGGTGTCCCCGGGGGTTATTTTCTGTGTATATACGTCTTCAAATTCCCAGAAGAACTGATGTCATTTGCATCTTTCGTGATCTGTGACCTCCACCATCTTCAGTCTGTTTAATGCACAATCGAAAAAGTCGTTTACTAAACAGTCACATACACACAAAAAAAAGGAACGTTATCTATCTCAAAATAGAGTTTATGTTTTGTATTATTTAATTGCTAAAGTTACTCAATTTATTTGTATCCCAGATTATACGAAATGAAGTAAATATTCTTAACAAAAGCCAGAAATTAACAACCATTTTTAAAGTTGCATCTTTTTATTTTTTTTTATTTTTATGGAATATTACAACAGTGTTGCCACTTTCACTAAACTAACAAACAAAAAATTACAACGTTGCCATTCACTTAAAATTTTGTATTAAACATTAAATTTCTATTTTTAAATGTTTTTTTTTGAAAAATAATTTAACCATATTTATCAGCAATTTAGCTCTCAAAAAATAAAAATAAAATCTAATCTGCAATCTAATATTGCGCGTGCATGAAAAAAAAAAGCTTTTATCAACGTAAATCCAAATATAATAGAATTCCATGGAATTTTTCGCTTTGAGGCCATTTAAAGTATCTAGTATGACGTGATCAGGTAATCCTACAACTTTACTTTATCTTAAAGATCGCATTTCACATCATGTTCTTTACATTTCACACTATGGTCAACTGTGGAACATGCCACCTTGCGATTCCAGATGATAGCTGAAGATTATGGACATACTGAACATGTATTTTTTAATAATAAACTTCAAGAATTATCTTAAATTGATGATAAACGAGTAATTCAATGAAAAATTTACCTTCTGACTGCAAAATTTCTGAATTAAGTTGTTTAATTCATTTAAATAAATTATCATCCTTTCATCATGTCCAACACAAAATTTTATATCTTTCTTAACTAATTCTATCCATTAACATCAACAGTATCAATTAATTATATTTAATATCAAGTAACATTCATTTTGCATTATATTAAGTAACATTATGTAAAATTTTTGATATCAAAATGAATACTCTATACTTGTAAGATGCCCACATTCCTTTCGCAACATTTTAATGGATTCGGATTTCTAACAATTGCATTTTGCATTATTTTATTTAAAATTTTTACCATATATTACGATGTACTTAACATTGTTATCTCGAGATACTAATGCATTTTATGAAATTATGCGGTGAAACTTTAAAAAGGGTTTATAAATGGAGAGAAGAGTGAGTATGTCAGAGACGTCACATTTGTGTATTGTTCGTTTTATTTATTACAAATATATTATTTGCAAGTCTCTATTAAACTTTCTAAATTCGCTAAGGTACATGAAAATCGTTTTCTTCTTCATTCTTACAAAATCAGATATTTTTTTATAGATTTCAATTTCATTTTGTTTATAAGGTAATTTTAAAGGGGGAAATATGACTAACTGAAATAACAAAACACTTAACTGCAGTTGACTTTTTACTTTAAAAAGTTGTGCATTAAACTTTAGTTTAATAGACATAAATCAATCTTTTAATTTTTATAGATACGTTATCTACATTTCCTTTCATTTGACAAAAAGTGTAAAAATAGCCTATAACAGAAAAAAAAATTGCATTTAAACATTAATATATGTCAGGAATTATTTTTTGCGATACTCTCACAAGGACTTCTGAGCTTAGATGGTGTCTCCATCTATTGTTTGAAGTGATAACAAAACTATAACATTTCAAATAAAGTTTGACATTTTTTCTAGTAAGGATTTAAATTTTGTTTTGTGCTGCCATCTATTGATAAAGTAATGGATAAATAGACAATACGAATTGTTTAGTTCATTGTTAACTGATAATTACTTTTGATCACAGGAAATTTTAAACATGAAGATTAAAATAATAAAATTAGCTTCCATATATTTTATAGAGAACAAAATTTAATGAAGTTTATGAATACGATTTTTATATATTGTTAATATTATTCATACTTCCTAATCATATTTATTTATTAATGTAATGCATTCTTTTAGCTTCTGGAGTATATAAAAACAAGAATTAAAAAGCTATGTAATAAAAACCAAAGTAAATATGATTTAAGAAAATATCTTCAAAATTAGTAAAAGAGAGGGTGTGATAAATGCGATTAAACAAAAAATAGGTTTAATATTGTATTGGATAAAAAATAATATTAAAAAATGTTTTTAATTTAATTTTAAAAAATGAATATACTTGTAGAAACAGTTGCACAGAAATAAAAAAATTACTAAAAGGCTTATTTTTTAAAATTTTAAGATGGTGTAAAAATAAGTTTTTTACAATTATTTGTTCGCAAATTATGGCGGAGAATGTAAAGTCTTTCAACCCTCATTTCGCATCTTGAGAAAGACAAAGGAATTTTTAAGTAACTTCTACGTACTATGGAACGTTTGCACCTAATTTTGTTCGAATCCGCCAAAAGGATGGAATTGTTTAAAGTTCAAGCATACAGACATACTAAATAAATGTATTAGATACATAGAGATTCAATATTTTTTTATCACAATAAATATATCTTGGTGAAAAATAATGAAATATTCCTCATTTTTATTTTTTTTCTCTTTCTTTTTGAATAAACTATTACTTGTGACAAATTTTGTCTTTTACTTCAAAAGCTTTTCAAGACTTGAGAGAACGTAAATATTCCAAAGCTGTTAAACAACTTTTCTTTTATCTGGTAAATCAAATCAATATCTTTTTTTAAAAAATCCTATCTAGTGCTGAGGTGCGTTTCATATAACTTATTATTTACTTTCATATTTACTTACATATATATTTATTAGTTACTTTCATATTTACATATTCACTTATTCAAAATTGGTTTAAAAATTTAATTTGAAATATGCTTGTGCAGCATTTCATAAAATATATTTATTTTTATGTCGTTGTGGAGGGATAAATTATTTAAGAGATCTTATATACTTGGGGATTTCTAACAGATCTCTAAATAAAAACCTATTGAAAATGTAAAATTAAATTTACTTCATTATTTTTCATTCTAAAAATAATTATCTTACCGAAACTACTTTGACATTTCGGGTAACATTTGTTTGTCTAAACAATTAATATCACAAAACTTGATAATTGTCTTTTATATTTTCACTCACACAATTTACAATGGGTGAATTCAGTAATACGATTTACGTAATGTATACATTTTCAGACAACAGTGAAAAGTCAGAAATTTGACCATCGACGTGATTTGATGTTCAATTCATTTGTTTGCACTCGGGCTATGGAAGAAGAAAATTTATCAAAAATATATTTTTGCGTATTGTTTTAAACGATCAAAAATATCCGGACATAAACATAAATATGTGGATTTATGTTTATTTATGTCCAAATTGTTCAAAAACGACTGAATGACTGACTTCGAAATTCAAATATGTAAACAAATATTTGGTCACGTGAGCATTTAGGATGCCGACTAAAATTTAGAGAAGAATTTTTTACTTCCCCCTGTTTACAAAAGAGATATATTGTTATGTAACTTTCCACTCGTCATATTATATCTTTGTATTTTTATTAAAATAATATGTTCTGAAGAATAATCTAGAGTTTTGTTTGTTTTAAA
Organism: Argiope aurantia; assembly: GCA_026543865.1. Lineage (NCBI taxonomy): Eukaryota > Metazoa > Arthropoda > Arachnida > Araneae > Araneidae > Argiope > Argiope aurantia. The sequence continues at coordinate 25,999 of JAPMOR010061020.1, read as the reverse complement.
TTTCAAATGTTGCTGACTTTTTGTTTTTTGCTAAACGCCATGTTTTCAACAAAATTATATTAAATATAAGGAAAGTATAACAACTTATTAATAAAGTATGATGTTAAAACTTGATGGAAGATCCGTCAATATGTGAGGGAAATAATTTTTGTAAATAATTGTTAACTAAATATAGCATATTTTTTTAGCATGATCTCAAAATTAGATATATAAGAAAACTTCTATGAAAATTCCAGTTCAATATCATTTAGATTTAGAAAGAGTCTAAAAAGAACCAAATGTTTACAGGATAAATAACCTCTTGAAATCAAAAACGGGAACCTTCAAATGATTAAATTTTTGTGAATGCAAATTATCTTTAAATAAGGCCTCATGTTCATCAAAATTTAAAGCTATATTTTCACATCGAATGTATACTTTTCTAAAGAATAAGTAAGAACTTTTATAATAAAATTTTTTTTAAAAAAAAAGAACGGAGTTCCTAGGAAGTCATTGAGATAAATTAGATAGAGTATTCTTATTTTTTGAATGACCCCTTTATTATCAACTAGAGTTCAGATGTTACAATCAGGGCGATATAAGAATGCAATTCAATAGAAAGTTTTCTTACAAGTAGTGAAGAGGAAATATTAAGTTTTTTCGGTGGAGTTTGGGTTTTAAAAGAATAATATTTCAAAGAACGATGACCTTCAAAGAAACATGTGCGGTACATTTAAAATCTGATCATAACAATTTGCTGTTATTTGATATGTTTTACTCAGAGTAACTTCTGGAAGGTTTTGATACACACCAAAATGAAATGAAGATATAGAACTATATATATATATATATATATATATATATATAATTCTTCCATGAAAAATCGACTTATGACATATTCTAATATAAGAAGTTTCAATAATCGGATAAACTTTTTAAGTAATTAATTTCAAGCAGATTAATAATTTTAATTTTTTGGCATTTTTTTTCATATATTTTCTCACATGTTAATCATTGTTTCATTGCATCCAATCCGAAAATCAAAGAAAATAGGATGTCTAAAAAAGTGATAAATCATCTTGCTTTTGAATAAAATAATATGATTTATATTCCAATTCTTCTAAGATGCTGGTGTAAACTGTTCTTGACTTTTTCGACTTTCCAAATACCTTTGCAGAACATATATCATAAGTAAAAGCAGCACAATTTAAATAAAATTTTTAGAAAATTCTTACGTAAAGAGAGTAAAACGTCATGGATAATATGCCATGGCCTCATATATTGAATCTATTTTTTGTTGATTTTCAATTCCTACATGAATACCTGTAAATACTTTTCTCGATTCGTTAAAAATACCAAACATAAATTTCAAAGGAATCCGTATATAAAATAATAATTTTTTTTCAAAGCTTTTGTTATAATTTGCATTTATTTTTAAATCTACAGATGGCGTGTTATTTTTGTGTTTCAACTCTAAGTTCTACATAATAAAATTTAATATGATCTGCCACATAAACTGTATTTCATTAAAAACTTAATTTGAGCATTTGAAGATGCATAATCCTTTATAAAATGAACACATCGTAAGATCTGATCTGAAATAGAACAATAATTTGATTAAATGTCTTTGCTTAAAGTAATCAATTTTCTTAAATTTAATCAAAACACCACCATTTACTAAAGTCAATATTAAAGGACAAATTTGATTTCGTAAAGAAAATAATCCTTAGAATTTAAAATATAAATTCGTCATTATTATAAAAATTTTTAAGCATTATTATTTTAAAAGATCAAAATCTTTATCATCTCATTTTATTTCAATACTAACATTTTGACAATAATGACTTTATAACAAATCATATAACTTTTTAGATTTATATTTACTGAAGAATTCTTACAAAATGCACCATACTTTCCATACACACACACACACACACACACACACACACACACACATATATATATATATATATATATATATATATTCGATATTTTGAACGATTTTCGAAGTTTCAAGTGTGTACATACACCTTAATTGCCTTATTTGATGTCCTCAGGCAGTTTTAATTCTTTTAAGGATATTTAAAAAATCTCAATCTCGTCATATTCGTATTGTCTAAAAGGATTAAAATATTCAGCAGATATATTTTGGAGGATAAAAATGATAAATTTTAATAAGTGCCTGAAATGAGATAGATGAGGTAATTAAATAAACAATTTAGTTTTCAAATTCTGATTTTTCATTGAATAAAATTTTATAACTAAACGCTTTTATCAATTTCGAAACTTAATTTTTTTTTCATTACGCTCTGATTGCAATTTATCTTTTTGTCCACCCTTGAGTTGGATATTTATTGGAATGTAATTAATCATCGACATATTTAAATGTCATAAATTTTAATGACATTGGTTGACTTGCACATTCCATCTTTTAATAAAATGCGTAATAATATAATATTTAGATTATAAATTTTATTGGATAATTTTTTCCCCTTCCAAACTTGATTCTTCAACAGATTTTAAATTTTCGTTTAGCTTATTTAAAGTAACTAATTTTTCTTGTTTCAATTTTTTTCTACTGTAATTTCTGTGCCTTAGAGTATGAAAGGTTTTAATAATATTGCAGAAATTCGTTCAGTCATTTCTGATGTAGGCAAAGAATAGCAACGCACTATTCCACAAGAGAAATAGGAAACAAATCCCAATCGAAGCATACTGATTGAAAGCATTTGCAGAAATCAACGACACATGCACAAATATTTAATTGTTAATTAAATAACTGAAGCAACATTATTAGGCTAATATTCGATAAATAGAAATCTTATTCTGCGATCAACATTCCAGAAAGAAAACTGTAGCTTGTATAAGCGCCACATTTTCTATATTCTTTCGAAAATGATGTGAGATTTTCTTAGCATATCTATGGATCTATGTTTCCAATAGAGATATTGAAATAATTCTTGTATTTTTCAGAACATATTTTTCATTTTTATTGCCAAGTTTGTTGCCAAGTTCTGAATCATTGATACTGCACCCATTCCGCATGTATTAAAATATATATTGCTTCATCGTGCACTCACAACGCAGTAAATTAATATTACAGATTCATATTAATATATTTTTTTCATTATTTTCATTTCTAATTGATTCGTTAATTTTAGTACAATATTATGTTTATCTTCATTTTTTATTCCTTTTATAATGATAGGAAAATTTTGTTTGATTTTATAATTTTATCAATTTTATTTGTTTTGTAATCTAATGTCTTTGAAGAAAAAAAATATATATATTTGATAACTATGTATATAAACTTTTATAGAAATATAATCGAATATATTTTTCAGTCGGATCAAAATTTTTTCGAATTATTTATTTGATTCATCTGATGAATCATTTATTTTCTGAATTTTTGAGGCCTTGTGCTGTAGAAGAGAAGATACATTTTCCGCCAAATCTTTTATTTTTGTATTTGTTCTTTTTTAGTCACATCTCATTTTTGCTTCTCTTGCAACACTGTCTGATAAAACTTTTATAAAGATATTGTTATTTCATCAATATGTTTAAATCTTTATCGAAATTTAGTGGAATAAATCCTCTGGTTTGATCAAATACTTTTGCAGCTTCTAAAGAATAAATTATTTCTGAAGCTTTTGAGATTTCATGCTTTGGAATGAAATGATTTCTTTTTCCATTCATATCTTTTTTTCGCATTTCTTGTAAAACTGGTGGATCAAATTCTTTTAAAGAATTTTTTTTAAACATTTAATCGAATAAATTCTTTTTTCTTTGGTTCAAATATTTTTGAAGCATCTGAAGAATAATTTATATATTTGAAATTTTCTATAAAATCTCTTACAGCTTGAATCTGTGCTTTTTTTTTTCTTATCGAGCTTGTTTTTGTAATTCTTCTAAAATTGACTGAAAAAATTTGCTTAAAGACTTTTGAATACATCTTCTAATATCGTTATCTTTTCCTTGTTTAGTTTGACTCTTCGTTTGAAATATTTTAATACTTATTTGTATAATATTTATAAATAATGAAGTTTTTGTGTGTATAAACATGATCTTTTTATTTGCGAAAACAAGAGTGTTTCTATAGTGAATAAAAAATTCATGATTGAGCAAAACTAATTTTCAACCAGCAAATAATAATATATAACAAACAAAAAATATTTTGCTGAAAGATAAGTTATTTCCCTAATAAGTAATATTTACATGATAATGCAAATAATTATTTAGAATGGATAAGAAGAATTTTCAAATCAAAATAATAATCAGAATTTGCTTAATCAATCAGCCGGCGTCCTCGCATAGGGTTAGCGTGTCTTCTCCGTGATCTGGGTGTCTTAGGTTCGAGTCCCGGTTCGCACGTGGTTGTTCTTTTCTTCTATCTGTGAGATGCGTGAAAGTGTCCTCCTGTAAAAAGGGGTTTTGCAAGCGAATGAGTGATACGTGAGTGGCAAAATCGTACTCTTATCCCTAGTTGACGCTACTAAACCAGGATACATACCCTATCGGCTTAAATCGCTGTCTTCGTAAGAGCGGGCTTATCCATGACAAGTGCCATAATAAACAACAACACAACACTTATTCATTCATCTCAATTATTGATAATTAGATATTATGTAATTGGAAAAATAAAATTAACTACCAATTTGATTTACGAAATCTTGAATCGTTGATTTTTTTTTATTTATTGGCCTTTCAAATTGTTTTTCAATTTTTTTTAAACACATTTTTATTTCAGAATATTTAAAGAAATAATATTATGAAATGGAAGAAGATAGAAAATTATTGAGCATTATTACAATTATATCATAAGCCCAGAAAAAGTTTCGACATCAATTAAAATAAATAAATTTCTGAAAATTGCTAATTTATATTTTTCTATGAAAAAATTAGCAATACTTGATGGTTATACAATATAATCAGCGAATGTGATCTTTCCGAATTGTTTTCATATGTTGTCTAATAAAGTTATTATAACCCCTCCTTCCTGCATAAAAACAAGGAATCCCGTTTATGAGCATTTCGCTCTTCCTAGTAGTATAGTGAAGAAAACTGAACATGCCTTTTTGTCAAATTATTGTAACCAAAAATTGCCAAAGAACTGTAATAGTAGTGTCAAGGTCACATATCAAATTTCATTTATTAAATTCATTGTGTTTTTTAATTTTTATTCTTGCATTCATATCAGAATACAGACGAAAAAAACTTCAATAGAGTTTGTTGATTTTTTTTTTGACACGGATATATTTAAGATATAAAAAAGTTTATTCCAAATTGTATCTATTTAGTTTTCTACGTTTTGTAAATAACATAAACATTTGTTATCTGACATATAGACAATACTCCAGCATATGGTGTTTGTTCAGAATTTTATAAATCGAAGTTAAAAATCATATACACAACTTTCATCTATCTAGCTCAAAACATTTTTGAATTATCGCATTTACAGAACAACTATATTTCTAAAAATATGTTTTCGAAATGTTTTTTTTTGTTGTTGAATTTGAATTTTCTGAAGATTACAATTATTTTATTTTTGTATAACTTAACATAGTAAAAGTGTATTAAGTAATACATTAAATTCTTAATATAATTTTTGGGCTAATTTTGCAAAACAACAATTTTCTTTTTAAATAATCTTCTTTCATCTGCTACTTTTGTATTCTTGGCTTTCTAATATTTAATTAATTAATCTATTAATACAGCGGTTAATGGCTAATTCCTTAATCTATTAATAGTGCGATTCTATATGTATAATAAAAGAAACAATTTTTAAATTACTTTTAAAATTAAAGCAATTTCTTTCCAATTATTTGCTCCATTTTGAATAACCAATCAAGAAAGTGTATATAGGTAAATATTCAGAATAATTTTATTCAGAAAACAGTCATCTATTCAAGAATAAATCTCGACTATTTGAATGCGTTTATTTTTACCTTCCTACTTCCATTAAACATTTGATCAAATGATATTGTAATGCTTTATGTATGATAAAGTATATAAAAATCTATTTTACATTTAAAATTAAAGTATTTTTTTCTGTATATTTGCATGATTTTGAAACTAGTTGCAAAACCGAAAGCATATACTACTTTGTATAAAACTAAGAATATTCTTGATCAGAAAGGAATTCTTCATTAGAATATAAACTTTATCTGCCACTTTATTATGATCATGTTTGGTGAAACCGATTTATCACTTTTTTGTGCGTTATTTCTCGCCTTATTTTCTTTTTTTCGTGAAGATTATTACAAAATATTTCATTAGACTAAGTAAATGTAACAAGAATAATGTATCTAACATTTCTACAGCGAAAAATTCTCATTTTTATACAACGATGAGCAATTCTTTTGCTGCTATACTACAGATGGACAAAAACTATCTTTGCAAAATACCGTAAAGATGAAAAAGCGAGGAACCATTTAGCCAGCGAAATAAATTTGATTCTTTTCAGTTGGAAATTTTCGACGAGAAAAGTGTGCTGATTTACATAGGTTATACATCATCTGAATCGTTCAGCTTTTACGCGATAAGGTGTGAAGAAATAAAGAAGAAAAATCTTTTGTTAAAAATCTTCAGTCAATCGCTTTTTCAAAAAGAGTTACTAAAACCTAAATCAAGTGAGTTGTAACAGTAAACAAAGTCTTCTCTGCATATGTGAAAAGCTGCGAGAGTTAAAGAGTTACTCGCGAAGTAGACAGAACGAAGTTTTAAAAACCAACCTATTGCAATATAATTTTTTATAAATTATGGAATACTATAGATATAGAAAACTCACTGTCAAAGGAAAAGATTATATATACATATAGTGCATTACTTTTCTTTCGATAAAATATTTCACAAAAAGACTAGAAAATATCTAATATTTGTTCCACATTTAACATTTCTTCTTCGGGTAGAATTTTCAAGAGATTTAATGCGATTTTTCTGCTATGCAGTTATATATATATATATATATATATATATATATATATATATATATATATATATATATCCGTAATGGGTATTAATAAAACTGTTGACAATATATAAATATAGCGATATATATATAATGTGATATAAAATACATATAATATACAATATACTATATAAACTGTGAGTATCAGAGTTATACGCGAAGTAGATAGAACGACGTTTTAAAAACAAACCCTATTGTAATGTAAATTTGTATAAATTATTGAATATTACTATTGATATAATAAAAGCTCTGTCTTATATGCATATATAGTAATGTTTTCCTTCCATAAAATATTTCATGAAATGACAAGAAAAGGTCAAATATTTATTCTACATAGAAAATTCCATATATAATCTTTGACAATATTTTAGGTATAATATTCAAGAAACTTAGTGTGATTTTTCCGCTATACAATTTATTTTCCCTAAATGTTCACACACACACACATATATATATCCTATGCTGACAATGTCATATAGCGCCATCTCGTAAATTTTTGTGGTACTTGTGGCATTGTTTTCATATGATGATAACATACTGATATCTCAAAATTTCGTGAGATGGTGCTGATGGATGGTCGAAGTGGCAAGAGTGGAAAATATTTATATTTAATAAGTATGTGATTCGCATTTAAATAGTTCTTGGAAAAAAACGCGAGTTTATTAAAAAAACAAATAAATAAAAAAAACTGTTTAGAGTAACTTGGCCACCCAAATAATTTTCCATACATATGTAATAATTTCATTCAAAAAATAATAATTTTCTATTCATTCGAATTTTGGCTTAAAGTTTATTTCTGAATTGATAGGGTTTTTATTTTTCCACAATGACTCCAGCAAAGGCTAAAATCTAAAATTCTCTTTTTCTTGCTTTTCTGTCTTCCTCTTTTGCGTCTCTAATAAGCGATGGCTCTTTCAAAGAAATCTTAGTAACGGATAAATTTCAACACTTTCAATTACATCATGAGAGCTAAAAAATTTTATACCTGCTTTTTCTTACATTTTTATGTTAAAAATATTAAGAACACTTACATTCTGACACGCATGCACATATACACTATAGGGATAAGTTTGAAACTGTAGCAATTTGTCAAGTGAACTAATTAGGATAAGAAACTTCTAGTATTGTGGTTGGCTCTCATCATTCAGTGGGTGCATAAATGTTGTGGTGCCGACTAACCCTTATCGATGACGGGACATACTTCCCTCGTTAGTTATGGCCCTTAGGAGTCAAACTCATTGCCTGCCAATGTTATTGTGGGATCCCGTCATTCAGATTGTACCGTATGCCTCAGGGCAGGGACGGGGTAGTTAACTTGTGATTATCTAAAACACATAAGTTAACAAAATTTGTATATATAACGCATATAAAATAGTTAAGGAAAAATAGATTCGAATATTTTGTCTTTATGAAGAAAGAATGGAGCCAAATTAATAAAACAGTATAATGAGCAAATTTAAATGGCGATTAGATCTGCTGTCTCTATCTCTATCACAGAATCACTGTTGTAATTATAAAGTACCAGGAGCGTTTCACTTAAAGCATGTATAGTAGATATTACCTACAAACTTTTATCAGACATTTTTATGATTCCTATAAGTATCTGGCAACATCTTTATTCGTCTGAAAATATACATCTTTTTTTTACATATTTATTTTATATTATCGTCTTTGTTTTGAATGAAATTAGAATAAACAAACTTTTACCGGACATTTTTATTCATTTCATTTTATCCTCTGAAAATAAATTTATTTATAATTTATTTTTTATAAGACATTTTTTACGAATCCTATAGGCATTTGGCAACAGTCAGGAATTTATTTCATTTTATCATCCAAAAATAAATTTATTTTCAATGAGATAAAAGTGTTGAATTCTGTTGATAATCCGAAAGGATGAAAGAAAAAGAAGGGTTAAGAACATGAAAGATTGACATGGCTTAAATATTATTGAGCAAATAATATGCATTTCACATTGAAATTCTTCTGAAAAATTAAAAAAAAGAAAGATTTTAAAGACAATGGATTATTAAAAACAACAATATGTGGTCCAAGAGGTTTGAATTTGTTAAACAAATAATAACATGTCCAAATGGCTGGAGGGGATTAATTTTAAAAAAAACACATTATTTTTCAAAGAGGAAAATGAAACCTATGCTCTTTTTAGAGAAAAAAAACCCCTCAAGAATCAATTGAAGAGCTCTTGGAAGATGAAACAAACTCGATAGAATTACTTCAAAGTCTCTCAAAAACCAAGATAATATTAACTATTTTAATTGATTGTCATGGTTTGTGAATTATTAATTCCTGTCAATTATTCAGATAATTATGTGATTATTGACTGATATTTTTTGCAGGAATTCTGATGAATTTATAATTAAAGAATGTAATGATTACTCCAAAACTGAAGAGTTCACTGCAATGGGTATAAAGCGATACAGTCAGCAGGCTTCGAAAACAAATAACGACTTTTATTATTACGTAGATACGAATGCAAAGACGCAACCGAGACGCGCATTGGCAATATACATCAACACTTACAACAAACAGCAACCCACAAGTAGTAATCGATAGAAAACAACCACAACCGCCCACAGAACCGGTGAAGAGAGAATTCACTTAGCTAATCAGTAAGATCTCTCGAAACGCCTGCTACTATACACTGTCTTCAAGCTTTAGCTGTACCCAACTACCGACTACTCGATGCTGTTTCAAACTTGTCTCCAAGAGTCAACGCACTCAATTCTCAATCCATTAATAGCTTGATTCCACTGAATGCTTGCGCTTCGCTGAATTGATCCAATTAATTCGTTCTTTGAATGAACTCTGATTCACTATACAGCTGACTATGGTATGAGCTGTCGGCCTTTTATAGCTTGAAAAATCAAACACAACTCACCACTTATTGGTCCTATCGCCACAATTCCTGAAGATTTCAGTATTATACAATTTTTCTCCAAAGTCACCTGATTCGTTGCCATATGTTTTACAAGTTTGTCGCCAAGACCGATAATCATTGACACAGCATCCAATAGAACTGTTCGTGAAACCGTCTTTGCTATGAGGAAACTTACTGGGAAACAATATAATAGATTCGTAACATTATGAATCATTATTATTGAGTAGGGAAATGTGAAATATGCTCTATAGGAATTACAAATAATTCTAATCATAATGTTTAATTGTATAATAGAATACAAAATGTTCAAACGACAGAAAGAAAATGCAAAAACTGGGTGAACAAGAAGAAATACAAAGAACCAAAACTCTTTGTGATTATTATTAGGGAAATAGGATAAATTATTTTTATGAATTATCATGAAGTTTCTTATTATGATGAAAAAAAATTAATATTATTTTTAAGAACAAGTATAATACAAAATCATGATATTGAATAAAATATTCTAAAAGAATTATACTAAATATATAATTAAAAGACTCGTAATGTCAGAATATGTGATAACTGTACAAAGTAAAAAAATTAAAAATACTGAAAAAGAAAATCTAAAAACTTTTTTCAATAATTAGATTCATATAATTTCAAAATTTCACACAGTTCAAATGTAAAAACAGTAATTGTGGATGAGAGTAATGATTAATATTTTCTACTGGAATTAAAGTATCTTTAACTAAAATAAGTAATCCCAGGGCCTTTGGCGACAGTTTAATTAATTTGGTCAAATCGCCAAAATTTCAACAAATTTGCCAAAGTTTTTTTTTTCTACGCAACCTTGCGTCATAAGTGTAGTAATGAATCGTATTAGGTTTGTCACAATTAATGAAACATCACGCCAACAGTTTGGCGATTTTTTTTACTACCCTCGGAAACGGAAAGGTACTCTAAAATTTTATTGTGCCAAAGACTGAACAGAAAATCAGTTAAAGTAATTATTATTAAATTACTTCTAGGTCAAACATCTAATTGTTCTGTAGAGAGCAATACATACACACACACATACACTGTCCCTTATTGTTAGTAGATATTTGTGTTATTTTAAGTCTTTTACATCGAGAGTATCAAAAACAGAGTTACGGTACTTTAAAAGCTGTCTTTATTGTTATGGTATCGTAACGAACAATAATATAATTACAGGATTATAAATTTAATGGCCAAATGAACTGGAAATATCACAACATGAAAATTAAAAAAAATATTATTGGAAATCTTAACATGAACCTTTATGCCTTTCAAACATTAACCAATAGCTATATTTTTCCATAAAATCATGACTTGAATATAATGCTCAAATTACAATGGCATACGTTCCATTACACAAGGTCCATGAACAATACCTCTCTATATTTCAACCTTTTGAATTAAAAAAAAATATTCTAACCATTAAGATAGGTATTCTCTAGCAAGTGTTTGAGTTTGTGCTAGTTAAAAGTACATTTCTTCTGTTTCATTTGTTCCTGTTCTTCCATGTCACTTTAAAAACGCATTTGTGCCACTTCATTTGACGGTGCATTAGTGTCTTAATTACGTCCATTCTGGTGCGGAACAAAGAATCTGTTAAGCTGCCGAAAAGGAAGATTTATTAAGGGCTCAATTTTTATCCGTTCGGCAGCGGTGGTTTTATAATGCTAATTAATCCTCAGTTCACCAAAAGTAAGGTATTTATCTTTTCAAAGTAAGAAGGGTTTAAGACGGAACTAATGAAGTGTTCGGAGATTTAGTTAGCTTGATTCTGCTTTTGTTAAATTATTCAAGTACGTGTTACTTCATAGAACATAGCAGAACACAACATAATTTTGAAACATTGAAAAGCCAATTTCAATAATAATAGTTTTCTAGGAATGTAGAGTGAAAGCATTTTTATTTTTTTCATCTAATGTGTCTCATCATATGTCTTTACTTGTTAGACTTTTTTTTCAGTTTTTTTTAAAACTTAATATTAAAAAAATTATAATTTATTAATTGCCTTACAATTCCTTCAAAACATAGTAGATATTAGTCAACTCTATAATAAAGAATTTCAATGATAATGATGAATGAAATATTATTACTCATTATCCTAATAATAAATAATATCCACAATAATAAATTATACTGTTTTTATCAATAATTTATTCTTCTATTTTAGATATATTAAGGATTAGTATGCGTATATGTTTTGGATTATATAGTCATGGATTTTGGGCTCAATAGTTCAGAAATTACTTAAATTCGCTACAAATTTTTAAACAAAGATTTGATAAATTTCTAAACAAAGGTATGTTTGCTTTATAAGTCTTTTTAGCCAAAAAAGAAAAGAAACAATCTTTCTTTCAATTTACAAAATACGTTTGATTTTTAATTGATGCATTTTTTGTTCCGTATTTTTTTTCTATCTATTTTATGGAAACATTCAAAAATGTAAATATATTTTTATTTGTATTTTTTTTCTATTTAATTTATAGAAAATTTAAAAATATAAGTATATTTTTGCTTTGATTTTCCTATCTATTTTATAGAAAGATTAAAATATGTAAGTATATATATTTTTGTTTTTCCTATCTATTTTATAGAAAAATTCAAAAAAGTAAGTATATGTTTGATTGTATTTCCGTTTTTTTATCTATTTTGTTGATAAATTCAAAAATTTAATTATGTTTTAGCATTTTTGAGAACATTCATCCCTAACGTGATCATATGCTTTAAATATTAAGAATCCAGCACATTCTAATTATTTCGAAGTATTTATACTATATGCAACTCATTAGTTTCCTATTTTTTATGATATTTTCTGAAAACCCTTGTAAAACCCCTTGTATAATTTAAGAAAAAAGTACCATCTTTTGTTTTTTACCTTCTATTCATTGAAATAAAATGGAACACAAGTTTTTCCATTTCTATCAGAATTCTTTGAAATAAAATTGAGACTGTTTTACTTCAAGGCAATTGAAAATTGGAAAGAATATAAGGAGAAAGAAAGAAAACAATATAAGTTTTTGAAGAATCTTTAGAGCTGTAAAGTCTTTTTTTCGAATTCATAAACTACTATTTTTATGGTTTCTGCTGTCATCATTTCAGTTGTTAGCAAATAAAATTCTGGTCTTACATTTCAAATTTAATGCTGGAAGTTGGAAAATGTAGACTTCGTTACATACAAGGTAGAAATGTATTTGATAAGGAGACTTATTTGTAAGTAAAGATTCAGTTCTCTAGACTTGTTTTGAAATTTTCAGACTGTCTGGACAAATATTTATTCAAGTCACAACATGTAAAAAAAACCCAGCTAGTGTTAAAAAGAAGATGTGACATGTTCGCCTAACAAACAAAAAAGTAATAGCATCCGATATATTAAAAAAAACGGAGAACACATTTTATAAACGTTTAGTTTGTAACCTTATTTAGTATGAGCATAAAAATAATGTCCTTTCGCCAAAATTTACTTTTTAGGACATTTTTTGTTAATATAATGATAATTTTTAAGTGCAACCCTAAAAGCCGTTTGTTCCATTTCGAAAAGCCATCCAAGATGGTGGACTTTTGATGAGTTTGATTAGGGAAATAACTAGACATTAATCTCAAATATTTGTCTTGTTTATTACATTTGCACTTACTAGCTATTTTATGAATATGTGTTTACATCTACATCACTTTAATTATTTTCTATTTTATATGTTAAGGTATCTGACTATATTGGAAACACAAATTTCCGACAACTTGATCGGAAAAAAAATTGCTGATATTTTTTTACAGCCACAATTTCTTCTTTCTAAAACGGGCTTCCGATTCTTCTCAAATGTTTTATAGAAAAAGATACAACAATTATAATATACTTTGTCAGAAGTAAAACCAAACTGAAAGAAACATTCCGAAACAAATTTGGCATTAAAATTCATCAAACACACTTCTTTCTTTCCAAAACAGCTTGCAATTATTTCACAAGTATATTAGTAGAAAAGTTTCAACTTTTATAATATCCATTTTCTGATACAGTGGAATTATCATTCAGAAACAACACTGGTATTAAAATTCTTTAAGACACCCTTTCCATTTACCAAAACAGATTGCCATTCTTCCCAAGTGTATTAGAAAAAAAGCTACAACATTTATAATACACCTTGTCTGAAACAATACCAAACAGGAAGAAACATTCCAAAAGATATTGGAGTTCACTAAACTATACATTTCTCTTTCCAAATCAGATTTTCTCAAGTGTATTAGAAAAAAGTTTCGAAACATTTAAAATATACTTTGACATTAAAAATAACCAAACTGGAAGAATTCCGAAAAAGCATCGACATTAAAATTCACTAAATCACACTTTCCTCTTTCCAAAACAGCTTATCATTTTTTCCCAAGTGTGTAAGAAAAAAAAAGTTATAACGATTATAATATACTTTGTCTGAAGCAAAACGAAACTAAAAGAAGCAATCGGAAATAGCATTGGCTTAACATTGCAATTAATTGTAAATGAAAATTGTAATATCTTGCTATTGGTCTGCGTTTTTCAACACACAATTCAGTAAATGGCACTTATGGTATGATTTTCCTGAAAAAATGAGATTGTATTGTTGGAGCTCTGCTTCACAAAGTAATAAAATGTACAAAGACTTGATGGAAGAGAAAAATTCACCTAGTAATTAACCACCATCTGCTTCACAAAGTAATAAAATACACAGAGACTTGATGGAAGAGGAAAATTCACCTAGTAATTAACCACCACCTGCTTCACAAAGTAATAAAATGTACAAAGACTTGATGGAAGAGGAAAATTCACCTAGTAATTAACCACCACCTGCTTCACAAAGTAATAAAATGCACAGAGATTTGATGGAAGAGGAAAATTCACCTATCGTTGCATTGATAAATTAAGAAATTAAGGATTCATAAATTTTAGCACCAAAAAAAACTTGCAAGATTACCAAAATCTTAGTCTTGCAGTTCTTATTCGCTTTTACATTGTATATGCCGAAATGTTATTATAGTGTAAATATCAATGATCAAAGGCTTTTGGTAAGTAATTTTAGAATAAGATGTTTGAATCCCCTCAACATATAATAGACATAATAAGGTCTATTTAAAATAATGTGCAATCAACAATTAGAATTAGATGTTTGGATCCCCTCAACATATATTATAGACATAATAAGGTCTATTTAAAACAATGCGCACTCATCAATTATTGTGTAAGTGCCTGAGTAGAAAAATGCAGAATACAAATGAATATTTCAAAGACCAGTTATGGAAATCCGAAGTATTGTAGTTTAATTAGAATTATAAAATTATATTACCAATTTTAAACAATTTAAAGCTGAGAATAAGAAATTATGCATTAAGTGGATTGACATTAAATGAAAATGAACTACTTCATGATCCCAAAAGCAAAAAAATAAATAAGTATAAAATTGGGAAGATATTTGGGTCACACCAGAAGTCATTTGGCTCCAACAGTTTTAATGCGCACTAGACCTGTTTACATCCTAAAGCATTTTTTGATAGAATCAGATCTCGAGCCTATTACCTTCCAGTACTGAAACCGAGACGTTCCCACCAGGCCATCTAGGCTAACATATTCATTCTAATTATCTATATTTCGCAACTAGGCTTAGCCAATGACCTGCAGTTATTGAACAGTAACAGTTTTCTACATTCTACTATAATGCACACAACTCTCTTGCGAGGGACTGACAATGAAAATCTGAGCATCCCTCACAGTGTGGCCTTATTTACAATTTTATGCGAAAGGGAATGGTATAACATCTGTATTAGAGAGTATGTGAGGATGTTTAGAAACTGCACCCAACAGTGAAGATTAGAAATTAAATGCCAAGCAAGTCTTAATCTTGGAAGAAATATGTCATCTCATTTCTCCATGATCACACTCATTGCTGGGTGAATTATTTCTGGGAAAACTATTTTTATATGAAGAATTTCTTCAATATACAAAGTCCAACTATGTATTTCCAAATGATCAGGAGACAAATGCCACTGACAGACTACTTTGCAATGACTTCAATAAATATAAAGAACAAACGCTTCAAAGAGCTGGATTATAATACCAAATATAATATTTACTTATTTACAACTCTAAGCAGCCGTTTCAATAGTCGATGTAATTTAGCAACGTTCATTTCATTCTGAATTCAAATCTCTGATATTTATTTTTACCAATTAGAAGTTCCGTCTCTCTAGTGGGCTATAATCTTTTTACAAATATCTCAAATCTGATTAATTAATTAAAGTTATGGTACAAAATACCATGATTATTGGCAGAGTGCTTCTGAAAGAGGAAATAAAAAATTCTGAGCATATTAGACAGAAATTTATAATAAAGTTATAAGCTTTGATTACAATCTCAAATCAAAACTAGTCAACAAAATTGGTTTGAAACAAATAATGATAGATTTGTAGAAACAAATGCAATACTGAGTAGAAAATTAAAAAAAAATATTGAAAGGAAATATACGCAATAATTATCAATTCCGACAGTGAAAGAAATATATAATGTATCAGCATAAATATTATTTATTCCTGGTTAAGTTTATTCGTACTCTCATCGCACTCACAGTGAACATAGAAAAAAATATGTGCTGATTAACTCCAAAACAAAAGGTGTGATTTGCATATTCAATAATGATAAAGGCAAAATGGTGGGGTTTTTTAAAAAAATTCGCTCAGCGTTACAAACAACTGTGGGCAAAAACATATACTGATAAAAAAAAGATGTATGTACGTATGTTGTCTCTCTACAGAACCGACCATTAGACAAAATTTGACACATATACATACAACAGAGTTGCTAAATTTGACGCAGATACACTTTGAAAGAGGAAAATGGAAATCTCGGAGCGATGTTTTAATACTTAAAAATATTTATTTGGGAGAATAATAAATTTTAAATAATACATAAGTGATTAAATAAGTTTTATTTAATATTTTTTTTAAAAAAAAGTAAGAAATTTTGATCTTTCTCTTTCTCCCTCTCTTATTTATTAAATTCTATATCTTTATCCCTTTATATTATTAAGATTTATCATGACCGTTAAAATAATGAAAGGAAAAGATGGAATTAATAAATAAAATAACCATTTTTTTCGATCTTCAAAATGATTTGATTGGTAAGTATTTGTTCCGAATATTATTTGATGAAAATGCATTATTCATTACCTCAAAATTGCAACTATCTCAAATAATATGAAAATAGCACGGTATATGAAGTCTTTCTTCCCCAAAGGACAAACTGTTTTGCTACTCCATTGAAGAAAAATACTGCCCCAGTTCAATTAATATCTTTAAAGAATAATATATTTACGTCTGATATATCCAAATATGTAAGTTCATGTTTCAGAAACCAATGTTTCTTGATTCCCTTGATACAATCTAATCTCTATATTTATTTGTTTGCTGAAAACTAAATTCGAACAGCGCAAGGATTTGGGGGGATTAATAATTACGTTCATTTTACTTTTTGTCCAACACTTTAGAGATTAGGAAACAAATATTATTAAATTGGGTATGTATTAAGATTCTTAAAGAAAACAAAGCGGTAGTATGAGGAAATCAGTTATATCTTCCCAAGTATATAATATTTAAGTATTGAAATTAAAAATGCTACTAATTTGTTTAAATATTCCTTTTATAGATTAATCGTAAATGGAAGAATCCACAAGTAACAAAAACGAAGAAGACATTAAAGCAAGAAAAAAAGTGGAAGTTATATCTCGAAGACTTTCTTATACAAGCTCTAGTGATGTTGTTTTACCAGAGAAAGCCTTTCATGGCACTGGCGTACAATATTCACGAAATATTAATTTCTGGACTGAATGTAGTCTTTTTACTGAATCTGAGGTGTCATCTTTGGCGAGTTATTTGTAGATAAAACCTTGGATGCAGCTAAAAACATCCGGAAATCGAATCTGTATCTTAAATACGTTCTTGTAAATTGAATGTAACAACAGTCTGTTTCAAAACTACGCTTGTAATCAAATAGTCCCATACCACATTTCGTATATTTAACTCATTATGTTTTCGAGTTATCGCGTTTATATATTTCAGAAAATACAGATTGTAAGATGGACAGCCCATTGATGGATTTGGTGCAAAATTTGATTGAATGCCTACACTATAGATGTTAAATCTAGTAACTAAATTTTATACAGTCAGCTCTCTTCGTTTTGTAATTATCGTTTCGTTCTAACTTATATTCAAACAGCCAGACAGACAGAACTTTTTCTGAATGGACTTTGCTCAAAAATTGATGGACGTCTACAAATTTGGTTTAAAGACTACATACCAAATTTCAATTGTCTAGCTCAAAGCGTTTTTGAGTTACCTTTGTCAGCGACTGACGAACATTTTCAAAAATTTGTTATTCGAACTCAGGATGGTCTAAAACATGAAAATTCGTGAAAATATCAAGTTCGGATTTTTTTTTTGACTTAGGGCCCATCTGCTTCAACATCTTCATTAAGGGTATCTGCCAAACCGACGAACACGCATTTGCTTATTTGAGGATGACATTGTAAATTTAGGCACAAATATTAATAGATCCGCAGTAATGGAACTTAATGCCCCCCTAGAAAAAATAGAGAAGTGGCTGATTAAATGGAAATCAAAATAAATGTGGATAAATGTCAGACGGTACTATTCACTAGGAAAAGACCCCCCCCCCCCAAAAAAAAGCTCTTAAACTCTTCAGACGTCCCATCAAGTTTGAAAAAGACACCAAATATCTATGTGTCCATTTAGACTTACCTTCAAACCTCACATAGATAAAATAAGAGAAAAATACAAAAAAGCAAAAGAAGCACTGTACTAACTTCTGGGCCGGAACTCAAAACTCTCGCTAAGGAATAAATAACCTCCTGCTCTAAAAGTCACTGCTGAGCCCACTGATAAGTTATGTAAGTTTAGGCAGCAAAAACCCATATTAAAAAAACTTGGAAACTCTTCAAAACGGGACGGCTAGACAAATCGCAAATATGCTTTGGTATATTAGAAATAAAAACATATTAAAAGACCTTCGGCTATCTACAATTGTAGATTTTTTTAGAAAGTAAGCCACAAATTACTACCAAAAATTAGACAAAAATAGCAACGAAGCGATTCGTGAAAGTTTAAGTTTAAAAAAGAAAGTTAAGAAACAACAAGTTTACGACCCAAAAAACAATAGGAATCGAAGAAGACCAAGAACGCTTTCCATTAACTGACCCACCCCCGCACCTCGTCAACATGATTGTAACCTAATGGTCAATGCATTTATCAGAACTTAATACACCACCTCATAATAAACTAAAATAGTCCTTGTTAGGCTGTTTTTTTTCTCTTTCCTTTAGAATTATTTGTTTTCGTATTCTTGTGTAATTCAGTCATAAATATAACTGCCATAATTTTAAGAGTACATAACCCTCATAATCGTAAATTAAATTTTAACAATTATGTTTAACATATTTTGTCTGTCACTCACTAACATTACAGCCGAGCGGAAGATGAAAGGTGATCTAACCTAGGAGCTTTCAAACTACCCCCCCCCACATCATTTATTTATTTATAGATAAAACATTAAATACTCCTCGTGCACCACAATGTACAACACGATGCTTACAGAAGTAAGTATAAAAACAATTAGACCTTTTACGAAACTCCTTAATAAAAGTTTTAAAGATGAAAAAAAAAATGAAAAATGAAAATGTTGCAGGGAATTTTAAAATCTTGTTCTATGAATTTAATTAACATTTTAATTAGATTGCACATCCTATGCAAAACTTCTATTTTTATTTCAATCCTTAAACTTACAATCCTTAAACTTCAATCCTTAACACTTGAAATATCGAATAATTCGAAGTAATATTTGCATTTTAAATTACTTAATATTTTCGTTTATATACAAAAAATTCAATAATTCGATGCGTTATCAGATATGTCATTACAGCGCAAGAGGTTAATAATTGAGGAATGGTTGTCGGAGCAATAACTTTCGACATTGGCTACGTAGTTAGCGATTTTGACGATATAAGTAAGAGTTCTGGAAAATATAGAGGCTATTGCCTTGTCTCTATTTTGAACCATAATCTAATTAATCTGTCTAGAAAATTCTAAGTGAAATCACAGAATAAAGATATATTATATTGTGGAGGTGTTCACACGAAGAATGAATCTTTTTTTGAAGTGTTGATCAGGGAATAAATTCTCTAGCTATATTCTGGATTCTATTGTTTATTTCTGTCTGCGTGTGTTATGAATTACTATAAAGTTTATTTTTTTGTGTAAGCCTCGACTGTGTTTTTGCTAGATAGAGCCTGTCGCTCATTAAGAATATCTGTAAATATTTTGTTTCAGAGACGATATTATTTCTATAGGAAAGAGATGTTATAGTTTTATAACAATATTAAGAATGGAGGGTGTTCAACCAATAATGCAATAATTTTAAGTGAATTCACAAATATTTGATTTTTTTTACCATCCCTTCCTTTTTTTTATCACATAAAGCAGAATAGCTGCATTTTGTACTTTATGCAATATTTTTAAACAATACAATAAGTTGATGTAGTTCAATATGAAATCAGCTTTCTGCTGTATATATTTTGTAATATTTTATTTCAAATTAAAAATATTATCTGAAACATAAGAATTATTTCACACAAAAAGTAATTAAATATGTAAATTGCAAACTACAAAGTAACACACAGGTTTGAAAATAAAGCCATCACTGAAAGCATGAAAACTACATTTGTTATAGCTAATTAATTAATATCATAGATTCGTCATTTTTTTTATATCTCCTCGTTACAAGAAATGTTAACAAAACAAAATGTTAATGTTAACAAAAACAGAATATAATTTCATTGGGAGATGCAACTTCTTAATTTAGTTTTCGAATGTGAAAGTGTCTGTTTGTATTAGAAATAATTTTCTATGAGCATTTTATTACTAATCGAAATAATAACAAATTAATTAATTTAGACGCTGACAGCAAAACAATTTCCGATGAATATCAGAAATAAATTGTAACTGTCATAATTTCAAAACCAATTACCGATTACCCCTCATGTCATCTTGATTCGTGTATGATTAAAAGCATGTATGATATTTTCACACTTTGTCCATAAGCAAAATCACAAAAATAATTATAATTTATTACTTCCTTAGATTATGTGTTTGAAAAGTTTTTGTTATTTCAAATCTTTTTTTTAAATTCCACTACTTTGCAAAACGTTTGTGAAAAACAATGGATAGACAACATTTAATTATCTTGTCAAATTCTCACTAATGGAATATAAAAGAGATTCATATTTTTCCAAATAAAAACGAGATTAAATTTGGCTGTATCTTTAAATAATCGTAGTTGGGTTTATTTCCTGATTATTGTGGTTCCAAATAACAAAATCTTGCATTTTATGATATAAATTATATTTATCAAATTTCAGTTGGAAATAACATATTTCTTGTTATGTCACATTATGATATATGCATTTAGGTTTAATCGTGTTATTTTATTCCATAGTATTTTTTTTAAATTAACAATCAAGTAATGCATGAAATATTATTAGAAATATAATGTAATTTGGATTTCAAAAATAAAACTTAATAATTTTATTTTTATAAGCAAGTTAATCATCCAAAGTCTTGAATAATTTTTAGATACAAATATTATATTTAACTTTATTTTCTTACAATAAATGCATTTTATTTTTTTCCAGTAATAGAAATTAATATAAGATCATGTCTAATCGTTGATATATTTCTTCCTCTATACAAATTCTGGTTTTAAAGAATTAAAGGTAATGTCTGCAAATTGTAAAGAAAAATATTTATATGTGTAATGGATTACAGAACAGAAAGAGTATTAACTATCTATACCGAATTTCGCACATATGCACTTTGACAGAAGGGAATGTTCACTTTGGAACAATTTTCTTTAAAGTTTACTCCCGCTAATATATAATAATACTGCAAATAATAATAATACTTCAAATAAATTATTATTACAGTATTAAAAATGGGCCTTGCTTTTTATGGAAGGAAGAAACTAATTCACTCAAAGTAATATCCATACAGTATCGTGTTGTTCATGGATTGATATTGCAGTTAAATGAACAATAACACTGCCAAGGCTAGAGTTTGCCATTGATAAACTCAAATCATTCTTTAGTGAGACTTTCAAACTAGACAGGATGACTATTGCTTTAATGGAAACAGAAATGTCTATCTTCAAAATTATCCATTTTGAAAGGTTAAAAACTTATTCTTCCTACGAGAGTTAATCATCAGTTGTAGTTTTCTATAAATGTGTAGTGGCATTTTTAGAAACTATTGGTCCGTCTCCTTACATATATATATATACAATCATCAAAGAATAATATATATATAAACCCTACTCAACGGCATGGAAAAAATTGACTTAATCGTCTTTCCATATAGATAATTATAAAGCCCTTTGCAATTGTATATTATAGATGGCTAGTTTAAACAGTTAAGGAAATAGAATCTTTAAAAAAGTGGAACAAAAATAAACTATTAATCAACTTCTTTTGGGATACCTTGCATATGTATATAAGAGAAATAATATATATAAACAAAAGAAAAAATTCAATAAAAAATATCACATAAAACAAGAAACAAAGTGAAAGCCAAAAGGAAACATCAATGACGAAGAAAAATGTGTAAAACTTATAATTAGAAAAGTGGTATGGGTATAAAACTCTAAGGAAACCATTGCTCAGAAAGCTGAAATTCAAAGAGAGCTGTAGAAATATATGGACATTTTCAAAGGAATAAAGTGATAGGTTGACTAGTAGAGTAGAATGGCTAGTTCTTTGTAGAATAACGTTATTTGTTAGAAGATATTTTCTGTACTGAAACTACATTTACTTTGAATGCATCAATTGTTTAGAATTTCCCAGCCAGTTAATAGAATGCTAAATAAATATCTCATTACTTGCTTATTCTACTTTACAATTCAACCTATACTTTCATTTTATTGAAAGGACTCATATGTTTTAAATATCAAATTCACCTTCAGATACATTGATGATCTGATTATATTTAACCTCGAAGATTTCAACCCTCCAAGCAAAAATATTGTTCTGATCAATTAAAGCTAATTAAAACCAGAATTGCCAGTATTTTACAATAACTTCAAATCCAGAGGAACCTATAAGATTTGAAAAATACTATTATAAGGATTCATAAAATATGTTCAGAAACAAACTGAATCAAAAGTCAAGTCAAGCGACTAAGAGATGAACTTATTATCAATAATATCCCTGCCTGTATCTTGGAAAAACTGAATTATTTTTTTAAGATGCAAGTACTGGGTTGCTGATAGAAAAATATTAGTTGTAATAAAAAGTTGTCGATTAAAACTGCAAGATCTATTACTGATTTTTCTAAACTATGTTTTGGCCAGAAATGCAGACTCTTAATAATAATACATTTATTTCATAGATTTTTCTAGCTATCATTTATAAAATACTTTTTTGTAATTGTTTATTTTAACTTGTTTAAATTTTACAAAGTTTTATTTTAAATATAATTTTTCAATCATTGTCTTAGTTCCGCGAATTCAAAAGTTCTTCATCCCTTCACTCACAAACAGGATCCAAAATCTATTATTTCATATACCATAAACATCCGGTATTCCGTAGGTCTGAAAGAGAATTTTATTACTCGTGGTATTCATTTTTTAGGGATATATAATTTATATTTTAATAATTCAGTTTTGTATCTCTTTTCCCTTAATACATTGGTCAACAATGGCATTTTGGGTGAAAACAGTACCTTTTCACTTAACTTTTTGATTGTGTTTTCAGAAAACTCTCCAGAATACTAGTTTTCTTCCTTCATGAGAAACCAGACACTTTAATTAAGATGACATTTTCAAAGACTGACATTTCCCACAACCAAATAAAATTTATCGGTGGAGAATTCAGTGCAATTTAGCTTCATCTGACGGAATGGCAACATCACTAGTCATTTCTTTTCTATTTCTGAATGTATGAATATATTTGAATTATTAATATTAATACACTCCTCAGACATATAGCAAGCCTTTTTCAAAAAACTCAAAAGTAAATTGTTCAAGTATTGCTGAATTAAAGAACTCAAGTTAAAGTTAAGTTAAACAACAATATTTCCATATATAGTGCTATATATCGAAAAAGAATTGAAATTCACTCATTCAAATAAATTACAGTTGAGAAGAGTTCAGCATATATTTAAATTATCTTTTAATAACAGTTAAAGAAAATTAAAATTCGTTAAAAATTTCACTTTTTTTAACTGCAATTAATTCATAACACTTATCGAATCTTGGAAATGAAGATATTCATAGCATTTTAATATGTAAAATTTGTTTGTAGAGCTGACCAAAAGCGCGAAGAAAAATTTCCCCACATTATTAAAATATGCTGAAGTACATCATTATTTATTATGAAAAACTTTGAAAGTGAGAAACACATGTTTTACAGTTTGACGACTGAAATCGCCAAATTGGCGAAATTTTTTCTTGGCGCTTTTTAATTGTCGTTACAAACGATAATGCGTTACTAATCGCATATTTTAATATTAATTAATGACAAAAATATTTTAATGATTTATTTAATTAAAAATTATGAAAAATGCGAAATAATTCAAATCGAAATTCTTTCACAAACGTCAATAATCACGGATAAAAAAAAATTCAATAGAAATGTAATATTTCTTATTCGATTAAATCAATTGAAATATTTACTGAAATAAAATTATATACTTTAAAAAAAGAATCATAATTTTTTTTAGAAAATTCCATCAATAAATACGTCACCATATTCCTTTCGTCGGTTTTCCAGTCGTTGGTTTTATGTAGACACTTGGTAAATGGACACCCATATTTAGGATGGGTTTCGCTCTTTATGGAATGACAACAAAATGATAACCTATCTGGCGCCAAGAAGTGTTATTTGTCGTTCCCCTCGCCAAAATAATAATTAGATGATGAAGAAGAAATCAAATGAACTGTTAGATACTCGGTTCGCAGGGTGACTAATTGTGATGGCGCTAATGTGACAAGCCACTTTTCTAATGTATCTCATTAGCTGCAACTGTGATATTCAGAATACAGCGCATCATTGTAAACGATGGTTAATGAATAAAATGAAATGCTGAAGGGAAATGTTTCCAGTGCTTTTATGAGGGAAAATTATAGTGAATTTAGTGAAAGAAATTAACTACAAACTCCAAATTAAAACTAATTTATATCTTCTTTAATAAAAAGAGGAAGTCCACCAATATCAGAATAGGAAAATTAAGGATTTCATACTTTTTACTTTCTATTTTACGCAAAAAAATAAATAAATAATAATAACCATATTTTGACGACACTCTATGAGTTACATATTTTTGACACAAAAACCACAATTTTGCTTTATATCTGTCTATGATTTCTAATGCAAAACGCATTAATTAAATTGTATTTAATTAGGGTGTCAACCTTTGCTCACTTTCGCTTACGGACAACGATGTTATCCGATTCTATCCTCTATATTCTCCTGTACCAGTTAGCAAATTTTTAAGCATCACTAGACATTCGTTCAATGTTTGAAGCTTAATCTTTCTATAGTGACATTATATATTTGGAGATCGGTCTGCTTTTATTTCAAAATTTAAAGCCCCAAATTTGTTTGCCCATATCTCCAATAACTAAATATTGTTTCATTTCTTAACGTTTAGTCGCCAACATAGCAACTTCAATATCAGATTTCTTTTCAGATTGGCAGATTCCGTTAAAAATATTCCGTTTGAAACTTGAAAAAAGTAAGATGTAGGAATTTATAGCAACAAAGTTTATTATATTCCATTACTCGAAAAAGGTAAACAAAAGAGAAAGAAGTAAAATTTGAAAGAAGTAAGAGGTAGGAATTTATAAGAACAAAGGTTGCTATATTCCGTTACTTCAAAAAGGTAAACAAAAGGGAAAGAAGTAAAATGTGAAAGATGTAAGAGATAGGAATTTATAGTAACAAAGTTTTCTATATTCCGTTACATCAAAAATGTAAAAAAAAAGAGAAAGAAGTAAAATGTGAAAGATGTA
Source organism: Argiope aurantia (assembly GCA_026543865.1). Lineage (NCBI taxonomy): Eukaryota > Metazoa > Arthropoda > Arachnida > Araneae > Araneidae > Argiope > Argiope aurantia. The sequence continues at coordinate 52 of JAPMOR010061020.1, read as the reverse complement.
AGAGGTAGGAATTTATAGCAACAAAGGTTGCTATATTCCGTTACTTCAAAAA
>JAPMOR010061014.1:0-10355 GCA_026543865.1 Argiope aurantia | reverse complement strand
CTTCCTTCTCGCGCGTGTAACGAAAATCCCTATCGAAATCTCGTAATATATTAGCACTATGAAGAAATGTTTTCCCTATCAAAATCATAGGTTATATAAGACCAGAGATAAAATGTCCAAGAGCTTTTACCTCATTCCTTTTCAGTGTTGTTCTGTGTGCTCATCGCTTGTACATATGCCTGCTTCTTAAAAATAAAATAAAACGACGTCACGAAATAGCAAGTCTCTTCCCTGTCTTCAAACTGCATTCTGCTTCACATAAAATAATGCTTACATATATATAATATGATTCTTCATGTAATTTAAAAAATCTGCTCTATTCGAAGTGTGTACATCTAATGATTTAGAAATTAACTATAAGACCACAATAGACAGAAACTGTGTATTTAATAATATTAATGAAAGCAACTTTTTAGTAAAAATGTGACATTGCAGCACATATTTCATTCTAGATTAATCAAATAAAATCTTGGAAATTGGAAAATTCTGTCATTTCTAATTTTATTAAAATATTAGATATCCAAAATTCAGGGTTGATTAACTTAAATCAAACAAAATAAAAAAAATTATGGTAGATTTTCTACTAATTGAATAAAACAATCTCGGAACTTCAATAAAATATTTCACATAGCTCCGTTTTTTAGATAAAAGTAAATATTGTAATTCTTTTATAATTATTACGGTTGAATTATTCTTAAAAAAAATTATAAAAATTTTAAAAATGAATGTTTATAATATTTTCCTGTTCCCCCAATTAATTTAACGGAATCAAATTCTGAGAATACGATCGCTTTAATTTTACCCATTAAGAAAGAAGATTACTATCACTTCACAGTATTTGATAAAAATTCATGGCGTCAAAAATAAAGTTATTTAAAATACAACTACACAACAGTTTATCTCTGAATCGTCTGTTGACTACAACGATAAATTTCAGAACTCTAAAAGTTCATAACAACCTTTCATCTCTGACAGATGTAAGCTTTCTTTTTTTAACTTAAAAAAAATGATGGGAAAATCCTGCTGACTTCATATCTCCGTCCTTAGATCGGTTTTCAAAAAGGCCAAGTTTAAAATAGGTCACACTGTATTTCACACTTCCGCTTATTTGAAATTTCAACACCATCTTTATCAGCAATAATGGCGTTGAAAAATGCTGCTCTTAATGGACTTTTATTCATTTTTCTCTCATTATTTGTACCCTTACGTGCTTATCATCACAGAAGTATATATGAATAAATTTATTATGTCTAGGAAATACTCCAGATGTTTTTTTCTTCAATATTTTGGTGAATTACCAAGAATTTAAAAAAATTAATATACTAATATTGGGAAATGAATTATTTTTCGCTCATATTGAAAACAATGCGTTGATAAATATCGTTTGCTCCTTACTTTATATTGGATTAAAACAAATTTAAAAATAGTGCATTGATAAATATCGTTTGCACTTCACAAAATATTGTATTAAAAAATTTAAAAAAAATAGCGCATAGGTAAATATTGTTTGCACTTCACAAAATATTGGATTAAAAAGATTTAAAAATAGCACATTGGTAAATATCGTTTACATTTTACACAATTTTCGATTAAAATAAATTGAGAAGCAAAAATATTTTTGCGTTGCATATTATTCAAATGAAAATAAAAATTTAGAAATATTCTCTACTTGACTTTTCTGCATAATTACATATAAGGCCCTCGTATGTAAGGAGATTACTTATAATGTTTGAACAAAATAATTTTATATATATCCGGTAAAAACATTTCACTGTATTTTTACACTGCTACAATAATTATTGAAACCAAAATATCTAAACTCTTTCCTGACAGTATAACATTTTTAATTTTTACAGATGGTTCAAAAGATGAAAATAAAGTAGGAACTGCAATAGTAGTATACTACTATGGGAAAGAGATCGATAAAAGTCTTGTGAAATTATCGAACCATGCCACAAGTTTCCAGGCAGAAGTGCAAGCTTTAAAGATGGCCATTGAATGTTGTGAAAGGGTGGAGGACGGACAGAAGTGCTCAATTTTTTCAGATTCTCTGTCAGTCCTACAATCCATACAATCATCTTGCAATTGTAATAAGGAAATAGGGACTATAAAATAAAAGATAAAAAGTGAAAAAACTAACAAGTGGATAGAGTTGAATTGGGTTAAGGCCCATATTGGGATATATGGTAATGAAAAGGCGGATCAATATGCAAAGTTGGCGGCACAGAAAGAGGGTGTTGATATGGTTGTCCCCAAATCAAATGGTGTCTTAAAATGGGAATTAAGAGAAGAAATAAAGCTGCAATGATTTGATAGATGGTATATGTCCAAAAACGGAAGAGTAACTTTCGAATTTATTCCTAATCCAGAAATAAAAATAAGAAGATACCATACCATGCATTCAAATTATATCAGGACATGGGAGATTTCCTGCATATTTCCAAAGATTTGGAATAATGCAGGAAAATAAATGCATTTGTGGAGAAATCGGTACTGTTTACCACTATTTAAAGGAAATGTATTGAAATCTCGGAGTTAAGAAAAAATCTGAAAATTATAAATAATGACTTAAATACAGTGATGGTGCCAGGCAATCTTAAAACTCTGAAGGATAGGATGTCAAAAATTATCAGTTTTTTACCAACTTTTTAGAGTTTGTAGATAAGAAAGAAGGACAGTAATTGACCTCTTTGTGGCCAATTACCTCGAAGAGAATGTCAGTTTGACAAATCGGTAAATGCAAGGATGGACAATGCTAAAGATAGCAGTCGGCCACAGCAAATCCTGTCGATACTGCTACGTTCAGTGTTGGCGGGGTGGTCGGCTGTACGCAAGAACAAGAAGTATAACATTTTTGAGGGGAAACTCGAGAATAAAGATATTATGATAAAAAAAATAAACATATTGTTTTCTTCGATAACTTTTAAAGGATAAGTTTTGGATGGATATTGATATAAATAATAAGTAACAAATATATAACAAATATATCTAGGACCGATAATATATCTATTACTAATACAAGGGGTGTTGAAATGAAAAGATTCGAAACGAAACTGTGGGTATAAATGAAGACTTTATTCAAAGTATACACCATAGGCCTGAGCACAACAATCTCATTGATTAAGGAGCTGAAGGATTCCTTGTTCTCAGAGTTCCTGTGGCCGTAACGAGACCCAATCCTTCACAGCTTCCTTGAGTTCACCGTCCGAGTTGAAACGCTTATCTTTCAGATGTTACAAACACATGAAAATCGCAGGGCGATATGTCCAGGGCGGATGGGCGAGCTTCTCCCACTTGAACTTGGCCAGTTCTGCGTGTGTGGTCCTAGAGACATGTGGACGCGTGTTATCATGGAGCAGAACCACGCCTTCGGTGATTTGCCATGGTCTTTTGTACTTGATGGCCCTGAGTAGTCTCCGGAGTGTGTCACAGTACACATCGGAGTTAACGGTTCTTCTGTGCTCGAGGAATTCAACACACCACGTCAATTGGACGACGCTCTTTATAAGAGCATCTGCTCTCTCCTGCACATGCTCCGACTCCAATCGCATCTCTAGATGTCTCGCTATGTTCTCCCGTAGTGGCATAGGCAAATATGTTAACGGTTATGTTGTTACGACGTTGCGTACCTTTTCATTTGAACACACTTAGTATATTATTTTTATAATTTCATCATTATTATGTTTTTATTTTTATTAAAATGGACAACCAATCCGCTTTTTTTAACAGTAGATGCCTTTAAACATTTCAAATTTCTTACAACACAAATATATTCGAAGAATGACATATAAAGAAATCTAAAAATGAATTTGATTCATAATCTTGGTTGATTTAAAATCCTTATTTTTGAAAGTTCCGCGTGTGTGACCCTGGAGACGTTATCATGGAGCAGAACCCTCCGCTAGTAGTCCCGGTTTTTTGTTCTTGATGGACCAGCGTAGTCTTCGGAGTGTCTCACAGTACACATCGGAGTTAATGTTCTTCTGTGTTCGAGTAATTCAACAAGTTTCGGATCTTGGACAGCGAACTCAAGGACGCTGTGAAGGTCTGGGTCTCATCACGGCCACATGAATTCTGGTAACAAGGAATTTTTCGACTCATTAATCAATGGGATCGTTGTGCTCAGGCCTATGGCGTATACTCTGAATAAAATCTTTATTTATACCCACAGTTTCGTTCTGTACCTTTTGATTTGAACACCCCTTGTATTATATCTAGTATTAACGTTACAGAATAGGTATCATTTTTTGAAAGCACTCTTGTAGTTATACTTTTAACCTTTTGCGATTGATGCCGTTTTCATATAAACGTAGAATTTGGTATATCCAAAAATTTGTGTTTAAAATTTGAGAAATAAACAGTGCAATTCCTAAATATGTATTACAATGTTTATTCTTTAAATTTTTAAGACAAATTTCATGAAATACTAATTTTTATGACAAGATGAAAATTCGCTTGCGAATATTATGAGAATTCTGAGATGGTACTGATCGCAAAAAGCTGATAAAAAAGCATATATTTTATAATTTACTGTCGAAAAGTCGCTATATTCATCCATTTTTTAAAAATTTGTTTGCTATAAAATGAATCTCAAATTTTATAGTAAGTAAATTTTTATCCCCAGTCATTTTCCACCGGCATGGCCTCTTCGTTCACCGGGTATAACCTTCGGTGACTTTTGGTTGTGGTTTTCCTGAAGGAAGCTAGCTACGTTAAAGACCAGCACATCTATCAGATATGAACGATAACATTTGTTTCTATGTTCTTGTAGTTCTGGGAGGTGTTTTTTTTTATCAGTCTTAAGGAAGAAGGTCTGCGGTAATTGAACATGAAAGGAGAGAGGATATATTGAGCTGTTTTAATGATACTTTTTACATTATTTTCGATTTATAAAGAATATTAAATTTTTTTAAGTATATTACAGTGCCTCCTATTGAAGGAATTTTGTTTTATTTAATAAATGTCAGGAGCATTATTTGAATTATCAATATAGATTTTATCTCAGTTGGAACAATAGAAAGTATGTTAGAGCCCCTTGAAGTGGGTAACTTATTTAATACAAACCTTTTGCATTGATTTCACCAAAACTGAAATGAGATTAAAGACGGAGGAGGAAATATTTATTTATTTTCCCAGTATTGTGTAAACACATTACCCAATTTCTAATTAAAACAAAACAGCACAATAAAAAAAATGAAAATCGACAACGGAAAAAGAATTGCTAACAACAACAAAAACAAATAAGCACCTAGATAAGAATTGTGAAAATCTTCTCATTTAATTCACTCCATATCTCTACAGATAAAAGTCGTCTGAATATGATAGACTTGGGATTCTGAAATTAAAAATTCGCAAATATATCATTTGTTTTTATGGAGACGCATAATATATAGACGTTAATTTATGCACTGATACGATCACTTGTCTGCCGCAATCAATAACATTTATTGTTTTATTTATTATTTTGCGTTCTTACATTTCTATCATTCACATGTCGAACAATAATAGTTAAAATAAAAATATTCATTCAAAGTAGTTGACATTTATATCCAATAGCTCTTTCCCTATATCTTTTCTATATTGGATTAAAATAATCCTTTTGTTTTACTATCGTAACACTATAAAGAGAATTATCGATGATAAAATGACTAAAGATATCACAGTACTGAACAACGTTTGATAATATTTGTTTTTTCAGATTAAAGATTGTTTCATTTCTATTATCAATGCCACGGTTGTTGCATTTCATTTTTCGTATATTTGATTAGGAAGTTTAAACTGAAAAACTACCGAAAGATTATTTCTCTTTAAAACATTATTTCTTTTATTATAATAATTATTTTTCAACTGAAAAAAGAAGAAATGATGATGTAACTTCATTGAAAAATCGTATCAATTATTCTTAATAAATGAAAAATGGAATAATACAAATTGTCCCCATAAAGAAATAAAATAAGCAGAAAATAATAACACGTGCAGAACTGTCTCACATTCAGCCGTCTTTCCTACCACAAAAATTGTTCTGACTTTCAGTGAGTTACTGAAAATTGATACTCTTCGAAGTAATAGAAAAGACAGTTTACTCATGTGAAAAATTAAAGCGGCCATGTTGTACCCATTTGTACTTAAATTTTAAACATATTTTACATTTTAGCGTACAATAAATATGTTGTCCCACATAAATCTTTATTATCATTTTAGACATTTTATTAGTTAAGAAAAAGATATGTTGTCAACAGTAATGGTGCAGGAGAAAATTTAAAAATTTCAGTATTTATTTCCACTTTAAAATATCCGTATGAACTCCTCAATAAATATAAACGCTTATGTTGAAAAATCTAATACAGTGCTTTTTTAATTTCTTGTATATGTAGTATAGAGAAAATATAGTAATCGTCAAAAATTCGAACTGGAGATTTTGACGTCCATCCACTTTTTAGACCTCCCAGAATTTCAAAAAACAACCTCCGCTTGTCTGTCTGTCTGCTACAAAGATAACTCATAATCTCTTTCAGTGAAATGGTTGAAATTTGGTATGTGAACTTAACATGAAATTTACAGATTTGTGACAAATTTTCAGTAAAATCTATTCAAAGGAAATCCATCTGTCCAGCTGTATAAATATAAATTAACATGATTGTTACAAAATGAAAAAAGGTAGTTACATAAGATTCGATTTTACAGATTTAATATCTAGATGCCTGTTAAAGTTCGAAACAAAACCAACAACGGCTTAAATGTCTATCGGTCTGTAATTTCAGAAACATATTAATGCAATAATCCAAAACTGCAATGACTTATATTTATCATATTCGGCAAGGAATTTTGTGGCAACAAGTGCAGTTTTGTGTCAAACCTTCCTTTTTCAATCGATGGAGAGAAACGTTTCTAAAGCACAAATTAACCTCATGTCAGGGATTAATCGCCAAAAAACTTTCCAAGGATAACACGATCGATTCAATAAAAATGCTAAACTCACGCCAAAAGTTAATATTTCGTAACTATTGTACACTAGTGCCATGTAATACATTCTCTGGGATCGCAATTTCATTAAAGTATATGCGAGAAAATTTTGGGAAAACCACTCCCGCTGGGTTTTTATATTGACTTTATATAGAGCAATTTCTTTCGTAAATTGAAATGGTTATAAACAAGATGTTAGTGTAAAAGAAAGTGTTGAAAAACCAATTATTCATAAAATCCAGTTGAAATAGAAAAATATGCTTTTGTGTTTGGAACAAAGTTTCCGAATTGCAAGAGCATAATTGCAAACTTTTGAAAAAATTCGTTTGGTACTGCAAAATCCTGTTTTTAACCATGAATAGTTGTATATGGTCTTCTCATGAGTTAATTCTTTTGTTTCGGTGTTTCTTGTTATTTTCATTTTCTTGTTTGTAAAAATACTGTTTATTAATTCCAATAAATAAAATTTTAATGCATGCTAATGTTCTTGTTTTCCATAAGATATTTCTATTACTTGAAAATATTCATGGAACTACATCAAAAATTTTGATCACCGTATAAAGACAGGAATTTAAATTAAAGACGATAATAATTAGATAAATAGTTTTCACTCATAAATTCGTGTCTTGCCTTAGTAACAAAATCAAATTTTCATGCACAAGAGTATTTTATTTGCTAAAAATATTTATTTAGTCATTTGACAGACATTCCCTACAAAATAAATATTTTATTCCCCAATTTTACGTGGAATTTAATCTAACAAAATATTCATAATTCTTTTCCAAACACTCTGATAAAATGATTTACTTTGTAACTGATTTCGCAAAAAACTTCACTTCGCTTCAAAATTTAATGATCCATTGTTCTCCATCTATGTTTGCTCAGCTATCGAATACATTTACCGTTGATTTTCAAAATGGCGTTAGAACACATCAGTAATTTTCGAAGAATTATACCTTTTCAGTCACGGCTCTCCGTTGCTTTTAATTAAAAGCAGTGTGCATAACACTTATTCATCCGCTAAGATCTTTTGGAACGTTAATTATCGGAGAACATATCTAAGCGGTCGAATCTGAAAGCGTCCTATTCAGAAAATATAAACTATTCCCGCAAAACGATATCTAAAGGCGGAAGGCGTTGCAGTTTCAAAATTAAATTAATCATGCATAGTTGTACAATTTTTCATTATTGCCATCATTATTTGATTTTCGTTCTAACACAAATACGATAACATTAAAATTATTAGTCGAATTCACTATCTCATTCCGCTGTTTAAGATTTACTGTTTGATTGAATATTAAGAGAATGAACAATGAAAACGAAAAATTATATCTTGAAACATTCTATTTAATACATATAAACGTATTCCCGCCAAGCGATATCTATTTGCAGGAAAGAAGTGTTGCAGTTTCAAAATTAAATTGATCATGTACAATTGTAGAATTATTTATACACTGGTGGGCAAACTTAAGCAACAGGTATGTTTTTTGTCCTAACTTCACGAGAAATCATCTGAGAAACATGAAATTCAGAAATGAGATACAGCATTTTGTTCTGAAAAAATGATGAAAGCATAGTTGCTCAGAAATGAATACAATGCATACAGTATGGAATCAAACAAAAAAAGGCTTTATTAAACTCATAGTATCGTTACACATGATTGTCTGTCCAAGAGGAAGAACAGCAAGCAGATGTTCCTTAGTATGGGATATGCCCTCCCCTTACTGCAATGGTTGCTTCGCACCGTCTCCCCATACTCAGCACCAGATTGTCCAACAGTTCTTGTGGTAAGAGTGCCCATTCCTCAATCAGCATCTGTTTAAGTTGTCGGGTGGTCCCAGGAGGATGTAATCGTGCCGCAAGGCGTCTCCCCAAAGCATCCCACACATGTTCTATCGGATTTAAATCAGGGGAGCACGCCGGCCAATCCATTCGAGTGATATCTTCACTTTCCAGGAGCTCCTCAACAGCATGAGTCCTGTGTGGCCGTGCATTGTCATCCATAAAAAAGAAGTCTGATCCAATGGCACTTCGGAACAGACGCACATGGGGAAGGATCATTTCCTGACAATAGCGATCTCCAGTTACAGAGCCTCTGTCGAAAACGTGGAGCTCAGTCCGCCCGTTCACCATAATGCCTCCCCAGACGACAACTCCGGGACCATCGAAACGGTCTCTTTCCGTGATGTTACTGGGATGAAACCGTGTCCCGACCTCTCTCCAAATCAACTGGCGTTGGGAATCGCTTGTGGCACTAAAATGAGCACACGACTCCATTAATGAGATGTCCAGTTTTTGTGCTCCCTGCACCACTCTAAATGGTGCCGCTGGTGGGAAACTGTCAAAGGGATGCAGCATTCAGGACGGCGGGCGAATAGGCCACCTTTGTGAAGGCGTCTGGAGACAGTAAAACGCGACACTTGTCGCCCCGTTGCTGCACTCAGTTGCTGAGCAATGGCGCTTGCTGACTGGTTTCGGGTTCTTTTCGCCTGCAGGACGATATATCGGTCATCCACTGCAGTTGTTTTCCTGGGGCAGCCACCACCAACCTTTCTCACAGCCTGTACCTGTGGTTTGGAAGGCTTTCCAAGCGCGCGAAACGACACCTTTCTTAATTCCGAACTCTTCAGCTACACTGGTCGAACTACACCCCTCCTCCAGCTTTCCAATCATTCTTCCACGTGTGAAATCGTCCAGGTGATTTCTGCTATCCATATTTCACGAATTAACTCACGTGCACTTGCAGCGAATGTCTTTAATTGCGTCTCCGTCCTTCCTTTTATTGTAGTGTTGAGCTGCGTGCGCCTTCCGCACGTGTTTTGCGTACGCTCACGTCGCCTGTGACGTTTTGTTCCTGATATTGGCATACGCATGACCTTTCTTTTGAATTACGTGTTCATTGTACTGATCGCAAGAACTCCTTTTCTGCAATTTCATGGCTATCTGCTTAAAATTTGCATTGTTGCTTAAGTTTTGCACACCAGTGTAGTTGTCGTCAATATGTGCTTTTCATTCTGATATAAATACGGTAAGGTTAAAATTGTTATTCAGGCTTATTAATTGATTTCAGTCACATGAAAAACAGAGGGTGAATCATTAGTAAGTCAGAGGGTAAACAGGTGGGGGAGGAAGAATCATTTAGAGTGCGTTCGGCATAGAAGCAAGCATAACCTGGTGTTCAAAGGAAGGGTATAATGATAATCGTAACATTTTTTTCTTCTAGATATTCATTGATTTTTTTCTATAGGATTTATTATTTCTGATTTCATATATTTAAAAAAAAACAATTATCCCCACCGTTTATAAAGTTAGTCTCAAATGACTTAATTCTTTAATTAGAGCCAGATTTAAGACAGTCTCAAATAGGTTTAGAAACTGACGATTATAAATAT
>JAPMOR010060987.1:12758-52534 GCA_026543865.1 Argiope aurantia | reverse complement strand
AATTTTCTTATTTAAGTTCTATTTATCGTATATATGAAGCTACTTAATGATGCATTCCCATTACATTACAGCGCTACTAAAAGCGAAAAACTGCTATTTATCTATCTTTAGAATTTCGATTTATTGTAACCTCACATTTTTAGTAATTTTGTAAATTACAAATATACTAAGCAGAATCCTTTTTTCTTAGCTTTCGGCAATGAAAAAAAATCACGCAAATAAATACTTGATGAAATAATGAAAATAGTTTGAATTCCGGGACAACAATTTAATCTATTGTTGCAAATAAGGCAAATAAAAATGAGAATATTTTTAAAAATTGCCAAAATTCAGACAGAATTCGTATGAGTTTTAAATTTGTATCATTAAAAAGAATTTTTTTTTGGTACGGTATAAAATTCATCTTTTTTTAATATTTTCGAAAATTATAGAGGAAAATGTCGAAATTCAGTAAATAATTTTAATAAAATAAATAAATTTAATAAATTTAATAAAATAATAAAGAAATAAAATAATTTTTAATTAATTAAAATTACAAAAAATTGCTCCGAGGTGCACATTTTTACCCTTCAAAGTATATATGGACCATATTTGATAGCTGCAGGTCAAATTTTGTGACATGTAAACACAGATTCAAACTCATAACACATTTATTTTTATTATTAATAGAAACAGAAGTTACATATCTATAAAATGTATCTCTCTTATCTTACGTATATCATAAAAGGAAATGCTTCTGTGTATAGTGTGTTAATGCTCTACATTACAAACCATTAGATATAAAGCAACGTCATCTGCAGAGATATAATCTAGAGAACGGAAATTATCCATTCAGAATGATTTAAAAAAAGTTTAATTAGAATTTTAATTAATTGAAAAATAGATGAAATTCTGGTATAATTTCCAAGAATATTGCACCATAAAAATAATTTTTATGCAATTCCAAAATCTAAAGAAGAAAAATCTTTTAATCATATTAATTAAATTGTGTGAATTTTTTCCCTGCATTTTGACAATCTTTTAAAAACATTCTTGTGTCATTTTTAACAATAGATCACAGTGTTTCAATTAAATTCAAAAATGTTTTATTATTTCATTATATATCTAATCGCATGAATTTCATCCATTTTTGAAAACTAAGGCAGAAAGATGTTGCTAATTTTCCATTTACATAAGGAATCAGAAAGTGAATTTATACATAGTATAAGTGAACATAAAGTTTTAAATAGATTATAAAAGATACTTAAGTTTTCATTAGCTATCTGTGCTTTTCTCCATTGGGAAGGTTCATGTACACGATAAATAGAATCGGTGAAAAGTTATTAAAATAACATAATATTAATGTTTGTCACAATTCGATGTTTAAATATGGTTTGAAAAAGAAAATACAATTATCAGATTATAAATAAGAAATTTAATAAAAATTAAACGCACCATTTTCAAGAAATCAACCAGTCGCCAAAGGTGGTCAGTTATTTATAAATAATTGTTTAGCGTACATAACTCTATTCGTCGACTTTTTTTCATTTACACGAGTTCAAAACCTCTTACTTAAATTTTTCTAATGAGGTCATCTGATTGGAAATTTCAGAATTCAAAAGAGTTACGAAAAAAGCACAGCATATTTAGAAACAGTAATGTTAAAAATGAAAAGTTCAGTGCTCACTATGTATTATTTAATATTTTAATTATGCTATTATTTTACATTTATGTATTTAAGCATTGAATCGTATAGAAAGAAATACAATAATACTGTATAATTTGAAACATTAATTTTATTTCAAAATTATTTTTTGGGGAAAAAAATCACAATGTATCTTCGTGCTGCTCTCTATATTTGAGATCTTTGATCTTTTAACTCAAAAATATCGAAAGAGCGAAGCGATTCATTATTTGTTTTTCCTACCATTTAGTTAAGATATTTTGATTAATATTAAGTGCTATATAATTGGGTTAACCATAAATTGAAATTCAAATAAAGTTCATCTAATATTTTTTTAAAAGTAGTTGTGTATATATAAATCATAGGCACTAAAGTATTTATTCTTTCCTCTTACTCCTATTTAAATGTCATTGTTTTATATTTAAAAAAAGTAAAAATCCAAAATAATACTAGCGGATCTTTCCAATAGTGGCTCCCTATGAGATTGGATCAGACTATTAAAACCGTAGGTGGGGAAAGAAGGGAAATGGAGATTGCGCGCGCATGCGGCATGCGCTCGAGTTTCCAACTTATAGAGATGAGAATCGGGTTTTCAAAATTTTTATCAAACACATATTCATTTTCACCGAGATGAAGTTGAATTCAGGGCAGGTAAATTTAAAGAAGATGTACGAAGCCAAGAAATATAAAAATAAATATGAGCCAAATTTAATTCTTAAGAGTGCAAGTGTAATAATTTTAGTTACTATCTGTTTAAATTTAATTTTTACTCTGCATTTATATTGTTTTAAGTTTCCATTTTAAGTCTTAGTGCTAACTATCTCAGTGAAGTCTCTTCACTGCATATATATATATATACATAATTATTCTGTAGTCTTTCGCATATCAAAGGAAGAAAAAATTTCGGTACTTTTCCGTTAGCCGGGCGCAAGCGAAAACTCACCAAATAATGTAGAATTCTGCCAAATAGGCTTTTGGTTCACAATCCGTTACGAGGGCGCACGCGAAAAATCGCCAAATAATGTAGATTTCTTTTATACTTAATAAATCTTGATTTTCATAAGTATTAATTTTAACTTTTTGAAAACAGATTTAATTGAAGAAAATTCTGTACATGGATTGCAATCTAATGCAAATGAAATAATATGTAAAAAACAAGATTTCCAATTCAAGGCTTTTCATTATTTTTTAATTAATTACTGTGTTAGGTTTTTATAAAATTATAGCTCATTGTGACTATTAATTATTCTTGTAATTAATTGTCTACTAATTAGATACTTGTATAGCTCATTATATTACACAATTTTATTGGCTAACCGATTTTCATGTGTAAATGAAAACAAATTGAACTTAGAAAATTTGTTAGCCGATAAAATTGTGTATTATAATGAGCTATACAGGTATCTAATAAGAATGAATAATCAATGATCAGATTTCAATATTATTAGTAAAATTATTCAGTATTATATGCTAATGTTTCATTTTAGAATTTTTAATGCCTTCTGTATATAGTAATTCGAAAGTAATATGTATTAACACAGATAAATTAGCTACATGAAATAAAATAAATCAAAATGTATTTATTATGCCAAAGAACACCAAGAGGAGAAAAAATGTGCATTTATAGTGAAAATGAAATATGAAATTTCAAAAAAGGTTTAAATTAAGAATTTTAACCAAACCCCCACCCCCTAAAAAAATTATAAATTACATGTTAAAATTGCCCATTTACTCTCTATCAGCAGGTAGAATAATAATTAAAATATAAAAGACATTAACATAAATTCATGAGACATATGAAATAAGCTAAACGATACATATAATGCAAAAACAGGCGAATTTTTTCAAAAGAAATAAGTAAAGAATAATGCAAGTTTTTCAAGCAAATGAAACTATACATATTATGCAAAAACAGGCAAATTTTTCAAAAGAAATAAGTAAAGTGTAATACAAGTATGCCAAGCAAATGGAACTATACATATTAAGCAAACACAGACAAATTTTTCAAAAGTAAAGCTGGTATAAAAATCTGCCTCTCTAGCTAATTCGAAGCAGGAACAAAATAAATAAATAAAAAAAACGTTATCAAAATCGCGTCTGTTTCTACCAAATATATGTTTTGATTTTCAAACAAACACCGCATGCGCGCGCAACCTCCATTTCCCTCTTTCCCCACCTACGGTTTTAATAGCCTGATCCAATCTCATAGGGAGCCACTATTGGAAAGATCCGCTAGTCAAAATAATCAAATCCAGATTTTAAATGTCGATTCAGCATGAATATTTACGCTTTAAAAATTGTGTTTTAAAAGTTTTCCTAAAAAGAGATTCTGCAGAAATTCTAAGGCACATACGTCAACAGTTGAATAAAAGTATATAAGCTGCAAGAAATTTTTTGAAAACAAGTCTTTGCTATCACTTTTCATTCATCAAAATAAAAATATTGCATTATAGTTATTTCAAAAATAATTTATGTTTTAATTATATAACCGAACAGCCTTAATTTAGTAGAGTTGAAATCCTTTAGTTTTTGTAACTGCAACGTAAACTGTAGAAAGGTTGCGTTTTTATCTGTCATACATGCAATTGTCAACAACAAATCAATTCCGGAGATTGTGTCATGTCTTGTTCTGATAATTTCATGAACTCATTCCTAAACCGTTTAATTATCTGTCAAATTTGAAAAGCATAGCGTGGTGCTACATTTTTGTTCGTTAAACATGAGTGAAGAACGCAAAAATCACCCTCCTCATCGATCTGTTAGCAAAGACTGGGATTCAGTTGATATGGAAAGGGTAAATAGTTTCATAATAATCATTATTTTCAAGGGCTGTGTTTGTTATATGAAACTTGAAACAGTTAGATACTTATTATATCTCTTTTCTCATTTCAGTATTGGAAGCCAGTTTTTGATAAGGTAAGTTTATTTTTCTTTGAATTCATAAATTTATGTTAATAACACATCATTAAATTATTAACAAGTGCAAAATTTCAAAAAATATTTGATGTATAGTTTCTACAATATAAATTTAAAAGTCATTTCAACTAGTAATTTTTACGTAGTTTTGTTCTATTGTCAATAGTTATTATTAATGCAGATAATAATGGATAATATTATAAGTAATATTTGGTTCAAACATTGTAATGTTTTAAAGCTGCAGTATCCAATTAATTTCTTCCATTACAACTAAGAATTTTAATATGCCCCAGAGTGTAGAATTTTTATTGCAGAATGCTTTGCAGTCGCTAACAAAAATATATTCGAAAAAAAAAATTAAATGAATATTTAAACATTAGCTATTTAATTTTTCATTATATGAATAGGTATAAAAAATTTCTGATGTAAAATATGCCATTTCTTAATTGACTCAAAATATTGTAAAATGTCTCTGATGAGGATTGTAATAGTAAATGCTGTTCAGTATCATGAAAATGTAGCAGTATTATAAGAAACTTCTGCTGAGAAAACTTATTCAAAAATCAAAGAAATTTGTTCTCAGAGGGTTAAGTGTTAATTATAGAATTTTTAGCCAAAATGCAAAATCTGCCTAGTAAAAAAAAAAGATACTGCTTATCACTTGAGTGATTTATTAATAAATGTTTGTGTCATTATTCATTATTTCATTTATTGTCTAAAATGAAATCACTGATAGAAAAGAAGATGTTACAATTACAAATAAAATTGTTGGTTTATTTTGTTTTTGTCAACATCTTGTCTACATGCATTTGTAGAATTTTTTTTTTTTTAATAGAAATGAATAATTATTGGAGCTACTTTCTGTGCAATTGATGTATTTAAGAAATAAATTTCCTAAAAATTGCTGTAAAAAAATCTTTAAAAAAAAAAACAATTTTTATATTATAGAAAAACAATTACATTTTTAAAACTGAGGCAAATTGTATCATCTAGTAATTCCTTTATCTTATTTCAAAGGAAATATATATGAATAAGCACATAAAATATGATATAAACTTTCACAAAATCTGTCTTATTAAGTTTTAAAAAATTGTACAATTTTAGTGAATATGTTTCAATTGTTGTTTGCTGGATTTTTCTCTTTTATTAAAGTTATGAATTATTATTTATAATTTTTAAAATGATCTTATAGTTGAATTTTATTATTAAGAATGGAGGAACTTTTTTACAAAACTAAATTTTAAATGTAACCTTTAATTAAGTAATTATATTTTGTAATCATATTTTCAGGAAAACAAAATTTTCTCATGCTTTATATTATATTATAGTATGATACAGATAAAGATGGAAGCATACCACTGCGATACCTGAAATCTATCCTGAAATCTTCAGACGAACTTCGCCATGACTTTCCGGATGAAGTTATTGAAGAAATTTTAGAATGGGCAGACATTAACAATGACGGCCTTCTAAGCTATGATGAATTCTTGAGGATGGTAAGTTATCATTTTTCTAATGAGATTTTGGTAATTATACTGCTCATTAAAAATAATTCCTAAGTGGTCTTTTTTGTTTGTGATGTAATAACAGCCTAAATGCATCTTACTTTGCCGCTTATAACAATTTGTGCTGCAAATTAGTAAAAAAGAAATTTCTGATTAATTTTCAGCATAATTGCATTGCTTTATGTTCTGATTTCATTTCAGTATTAATGTTCAATATCATTTGTTACTATGCTAATCAAATCTGAATTTTACATGCTTTATTTACATTTTTAATTTTAAAATGATTGTGTTGAATCTTAGATTTTAAGAAGTGAATTTTGTATTTATTTTGATATTAATAAAGTGCTTAAAAATTTATTTGCATCTTGTATGGAAAAATTATTCTTTCATTTATCTTATGAATCATAATCAAAACATATTTTCAAATATTTTATTCAAATTTATCTATAAATTTTATTTAATAATATTTCTTTAATCGTCATTGCATAATTTTATTATTTATGTGTTTATGTATTATATGTAGAGAAAAAGGTTCAAAAATTGTTTAAAAACATTTTTAGTTTGGGGAGAATATTATAATGCAGTTGTGAATGAAGTGCATAAAGTTTGTATATAGCAAAAAATATTTTTTTCTTAATTTTATATATATATAATAATATTGCTTTTCATCTTTCAATTAAAAATTTTTAATGTTAATTTTAACATGGCATTTGGTATCCATTTTTAAACAAGATATTAATCTATTTTTAGAAGTAATTGCTTTAATAATTGTAAAGTATTTTCTTTTAAATTTTTCCAATTTTTTATGAGTTAATTTTAATTTTTTTATGCTGAATAACTTTTGGTAAAGTAATTGCATATCTTATTAGTTTTTATATTTTTGTATTAGCTAGCTTTGATTAATCTCTACACACAAAATTGGAACTTGTATGTAGAGAATGGGAGTGTTAGAATTCTACACCTCTTGACACATTCAAGCAAAATGTGGCACAGATTAATATCTACATATAAAATTGAAATTTTATTTGTGTGAACCTTATACAATTTTGCAACTATTGATTGATTCAAACAAAATGTAGCACACATATTTTGCAGCAACTTGTAGGCACTGTTAAAAAGTTTATTTTTAAAGTTGCTTAAATGGGATTTGAAAGATATGTTGTTTTTTTTTTTTTCACTATAAATTCTACATAAATCACCCTACAAAAAAATCTTTTTACACCATTGCAATATTTAAAATATTAGCTTTTAGAATGATGTCAAATTAAGTGCTGCTGTATTTTCTTGAATTATTAATAATTGTTTCAAAGTCAATTTAAATATAATTTTTAAGTTCCATTTTTAAAATGAAATACTGAACTTATTTCACTGTTTAATCAAATATATCATTCACATGCTTTTGCCAAGGTTAATGTCAAATTATTGTCTACAGACATTTTTATTTTTACTTTTAATATGTGAAGTGAAAGCAAAAATTTAACATGCGCTTGCAGCAATTGAACACTGCATTTTAAAATCGCTGTAATTTTAATTGCATCTCATATTTTATTACTTTTTTAATTTTTGATGTGTTTAGTTAGCATATCATTTGTCTGTTTTACTATTTAACTTGAATTCATTAATAATATTTTATTTGATAAGTTTGTTAGTTTTTATTTCATTATTATATGACAAGTGGCGAAGCAAAAATTGTCTTTTCCCCAAGGTTTTAAAGAAATAATAATTTGTTATTAATTTGGGTTAAAGGTACTAAAAATTCTGAAGGGTTTGGGATATAAAAATTCAAAAGCTGTTAGATATAAAAGAATATATTGTCTGCTTTTTCTTAGAACAAATAAAGACAGACAGAACCATGGGTGCTACAACTAGTGGTTGCTAAAAATTTCAATTGAATATTTTTTATAACTTGGTCTTAATGGATTTTTCTGCAAAATATGTTTTAAGTTTCAAATTTTCATAGACATATAACTTATATATATATAAATGTATACTATTTTAGAAGTCTTACACAGTTTTGTTTATTGTGCTCAGCATTTCCCTAATTTTCATTCTATATTATTATTCACCTACTTATAAACAGGAAACAATAGCACAATTTAAAATTCTAGTAATTACTTTACTCTGAAATTAAACTTTAATTAATTACCATATTTAATTTTGTTAAAAAAATCATTTCTTATATTAAAACTTTTCCAGCAAAAAAGAAATAAGCCAAATTTTTACATCCGGAAAATAAACTATGAAAACAATTTGAGTTTCACTTCCAAATGGAAATATAGAGCTGTAACATAAACTTAGTATATTTGCTTAATAAGTTATTTAAAATTATATTGCTGAAGAATTGGTATGAATAAAAATATAATTTTTTGTATTTTAAGATGTAAAAAATAATTTTTGTGCTGTAATATTTTTTAAAGTTATCATGTAAAAAAAACAACAACCCTAAATTAAAAAAAATAATTTAAATAAAAAATATATATATTTTGAGATGCCCACTTTTACCCTTCAAAATATATACATCATGTTTGGTAATTTTTGTCTTAATTTTGTGGTCTCAAAAGCACCATCACTCAAATGCTCGCTTATTTATCCTTATTATTAATAATGGTTATTCTTTTTTCACAGATTAAAATAAGCTTGTTCTACATTGGCAGATCTTGGCTTACATAAATTAAGGGAAATTATGAAAATTTTGATTTAAATGTTACATGTTGATTTTAACAGAGCTGAGATAAAGTAGGCAACAGTTTTATTCTAAAAAATGAGTGCTTTCAAGGCATTGGCAGATTAGGTACATCAGTTTGGTGTAAAATTATTTGTAATATACACAACTCTAGAACAATCTGTATCACATTATGTATTACTATCAGTTATACAGTATATGAAGTCAATTGGTAAACATTATTCTTGCAAAATTGAATTCGATATAGCTGAAGTCCTAAGATGAAGGATTGAGAGTAACAACTTGTTAAAGGACTGTTTCATATAATTCATTGTTGGAAATAATCTAACACTGTATGGATTTTTATTTCCTTTTATACATGGAATCATTACTAAATGCATTGTCATGAGTGTATGTATTAATAACATCCATTTTCTTTATGGATCTAAGTAATCATATTTGTGCATAAAAACACATGAAGGCTTGAGTAATACTTGCACTAAATAAGAATTAACTCATTAAAATATGCTCTTTCTCCATGTATTAATTTCAAATATATTTAATAGATAAGGTTCTTTCTAAAACAAATAATGTTTGCAATAAAACGAAAACATGGATTCATTTAAGAAGCAAAATGTGTGCCATCAATTAGCATTGTAGTTAACTTTTTGATATGCCAATTAAAAATGCTGCCTTCTTAGATTTGAAGTTAGAAAGATACAAATGCTAATTACTGATATGCATATCATCTTGAAATTTTCTGCAGTTAAAAGATGTAAACACTTTTCTTCAATTTTAGCAGAAAAATAAGACCAGATAGAAGTTTAGATTCCTTATGCAATTCTGTATATTAGTCATTGAATCTTTATGTACCTCTTCATTTAGCTAAACTAATTGTATGCTGAATTAGTGGTTTGGAAATGCTACTAAAATCTATGAAACAGAGCTTAATGAATTTTAACCCTCCAAGTGGCAAAGACGGAATCTTTTCTCCCTTCAAAATGGCGGACCTGTCTATAGATGGAAACAAAAACTCCCTTAAAACTGTCACTACTGTATTTTTACGGGTTCCTGTTTTTCCCTTCCCCCAATCTCAAGCTGTGAGATAATGAGAAGGGAATGTGAGATAAGGAAAAGTGAATCATTATCAGTGGAAGATATGATTGACGTCTTCCTGCTTGCGCCCTTTTAAGAATTTTAAAATTTTGCTTACGTTCTGAGCAGTTACTTTTGAGATTTTGATAATAATTACGTATTCAAAATGAGTTTTAAATAACGAGAATAAAATTGAACGTATGAAAATATATACCTGGAATGAATACATACATACGTATTATTATTAATAATTTGATCCATAAGATTTTAAAGCATTCTAGTATAAGAAAATAGTTAATATAAAAAATAGTTAAGCTAAATAGAAAAATAGTTAAGAAAATAGTTAAGCTAAAAAATATATAATTAAAATTTGACAAGTTTCTTTTTTTAGCGTACTTTCATTTAAGGATTTTACAATTGACGTTGCTTATGCAACTTATATTTGAAAATAAGACACGAAAGTTATTTACAGAATTTACTTAACAAACGAAACTTTTTAACTTTTAATGAAATATTTTTTTTTAGTATTCATTAATAAGTGTATTTATAAACGGCGAGATATATAGAACCAATATATGCGATTTTTCGGAAAGATTAGCATTTGTTACATTAAATCCTTATTTTTATAACGTAATAATCTATATATGAAAATTGAATATTTGTTTCATTCTTTAAACCTTATAGAATTTCACACTCCTTGACATATTCGAACAAAAATGTAAGCATTGTAGAGATATAAGTTTCATTGTTTTTATAGTTTTCCTCTGGTTTTTACTAATATTTTCAAAGTTAATATAAACTAAGTTTTTATAGGTTCTATTTTTTGTATCAAAATAGTAAACTTATTTCACTGTACAATTTTATATATACATCGCACGATTCTGTTAAAGTGAAACTGGTTTATATTAACATTCTTACTCTTAATGCTGAGTAATTTAATCCACGAATTTTAATTGGTGTGAAAGTGAGTGAATGTGTGAGTTAAATGTGAGAATTAAGACTAGTAGGAGCTTTGATTCTAACCCGAAAAACTTAAAAAACTGAGATTTTTCAAAAATTGTAATTTATTTTAAAACAGTACTTAACATTCTGTAGGAACTTTCTACATTTTTTGAAGATATTCAAAAAATTTCACTTACAAATGGTTAATTATGTGTCTAAATAATCTGTATTATTTGAGTCATTTTTCTAAACCAAATTTGTTTATATCATAAATTTTACAAAGAAATATTTTGACAATTGTTTTTATTTGTTACAGTCATAAGGCGCATCAATGGCATAGTCCAGTTATTTCAGCATTACTGAATAACTGGTCAATTAGCATTGCCAATTAAATATTATAAAACATATTTAATTACAAAATTTTAATCATGCAGATAAATACTGAGAATCGATATATTTGAAAGTGAAACATCGCATGAAATTCCCTAATTACACAATTATTATTATTATTTATTTCTTTAATACTGAAGAAACAAAGTTATAACGTAGTATTACATATCGCAATTAATGTTTTAAACACGCATTTTAAAATGTTAAAATAAATTGACAATGCGCTGAAAGGGTTTAAAAAAAAATTAAATCACTTGTACATAATTTTGAGAAATAATTTCACAGTACTACGGAATAAAATAATTTGCGAAACATATTGCAATGAAAAAAATATTAGACGAGCATTTTCAATTTATAAAAATTGAACTAGTATCAAAATAAACATAATAATTTATTCCTAACATAAATTTTATGTAGTGTTTAATGAAATAATCGAAAAACCTCTAAAAAACAATCACATTTTTAGTCGATGCTATTGTCAATCTCTTCCTAAGCACTGAAAAAAAATGTTCTTAGAAATCGAAAGACTATGATAAGCAACACCTGTTACTCACACCATGAATTTGCTAATCACTTCCCACCTGCAGTGCTGAACTGACCGCAAAAGGGGAAAGCAATCCCTTTGACCAAACCATGACATTTTTAAGGTTAAACCTGTTATTCCGGAGTGCCACTTTCGGTAAGGATAGCAATCTGAAAGCCGCCGACAGGAGGGTTAATATTATAAATTTATAATTTTTGTCTCTGTCTGAATTTAATTTTTCTCTTACTCGCCAGTGAATTATTCATTGAAACTCTTGCAGAAAATCTTGTTCCAAGTAAAATGGTTTCTCTTGCTCTAAAATTATAAAGGATTTATTATTTCTAATTCCCAATTACTAGAAAAACCTTAAATTTATGCTCATCTGTTTAAGATGAGGCCTTCTAATTGTATCAAAAGTGTTTTATATATTACTGTTTTACTGAGTGCCTTTTATTTAACAATGCTCAAGTTTTAAAATTTTAATTTTGAATTTTTATTTATCAAGACCAATTTATGCTATCATTTTCCTTTCTTAAACTCTTTTAGGTTCATGCTCGTGAACTTGGAGAAGCTCGACCTCGATTTCAAAGAATAGTCAGATTTGCTGCTTTAACTGTTGTTCCAAAGAATCAGCAAGCTATTACTATACGTCGGTACATTGAAGAATACAATTGCTATCCACCTCCTATATTTCTTCTTTTTATCAGTTTAATTGAAGTAAGAAATTTTGATTGAATAAGTGCTTGCTTATTTTGAAGATTTTCCTTTTTTGGATTTTCATGGAATTTTATTTACTCTTTTCATATTTTCAGTTACTTTTTTGTGTTTATGCAATTTAATAAGTTTATCAAAAAATGTAATATAAAGCATATAATTTTCGGTCATTTAATATTATTTACTTAAATACTCTTTAAAAGATTCAGAATGTATGTCAGAATGTCAGCATTTCAGAATGTATGCATGTATAATGGAAATAATATATATAATGGCAAATTCCCAATTATTTATAAAGGCAAAATAATTTAGGTAGACTAGTCAGTTGCCTAGGTTCACTAAACTTAAAAGGGGTTGCAAACAAGTGGATTAAAAATTTTATTTTCCTAGCTGTCAAGTTAATAAGTTTGTAAAAATGAAAAATTAAATATTAAAGTTTAATTAACCCTTTATCATATATAATTAACCAGATTCTTTTATATTTCATTATGCTCAATTAATTAATAGAACAGGATTTAAAAAAAAAACGAAACGAAATATCAGTAATGTGTACAAATGTGGATACCAGCCAGTCTGGAATCATAATAGATAAATAGAAACACATAAATCATCACAAAGTTAGCAAATAAAATAATATATATATCATTAACATGTTAAAAAGTTTCTGAAATGTGAAATTATATCAACTTTCTTATTTAAAGAGAAGAGTTTTATAATATGCATTGCTTAAGGCCACAAAATAAATCCTGTATTGAAATATATATTTTATAACTTGATATAATAAAAATATTTGAAAAGGAAAAAATAATTCTTGAAAAATGTAGATATATTTTTGAAAAACTGCTATATTAAAATGTTTTGAGTGTTACTGCTAAAAATAAAGATATTTTTGTTTTTTGATACTTCACAGTTTATGCAAGATTATAT
This sequence comes from Argiope aurantia, assembly GCA_026543865.1. Classification (NCBI taxonomy): domain Eukaryota; kingdom Metazoa; phylum Arthropoda; class Arachnida; order Araneae; family Araneidae; genus Argiope; species Argiope aurantia. Next base: position 39,197 of record JAPMOR010060987.1, on the reverse strand, counting down.
TATTAGCCCTTAGCCTTTTCTTTTTCCGTAAAATGTTCTGTGGGCTATTGGAAAGTCCAAGTACCCCTTTCAGTTTATCATTTCCTTCTGCTTTTGAAAGTTTAGCCTATATTTTGCAAAGCATTCATTATTGTATATAAGTGATTTACTGAATACATTCAAATGAAAATCTGAGTTAATCTTTTTTTTTATGAATAGTTTACTATTTGGGAAGGGGCTGATTTTTGGGAATTAATATTCACTAGTATAATTTTTACTAAAGTAGTCCTCTATCAAAATTGAATAGCTGGTAGTACTTATACTGATTACAGATTTCTGTTTCTTTTCTTTTGAAAACTTTGGGGGAATTCAAATTTTGCTGATAGTAAATCCAGCCCAGATAGCCAGCTGTATACCGAAGCTTTCAAAGAATTCTATAAAAGAGTGTTATATTTTTCTTATTATTTGGGAATCTTTCTATTACAATCCCAGGTGCACATACTTTCAAAACATTTGAAGAAAAGGGTTGAGTAACCAATTTTATCATCCTGATGTAAATGAGAAATAACAAGCAAAAACATGAACTATAGAAGGGACTTGGAGAGTACTGAAGGTTTTTTAGTAGTGGAATGTAAGTTGCTCTACTCTTTTCCCTACTTATCCCTTTGTGAAAAAACTAAACTAAAAAAAATTATTTACATTAAATTTTCCCTTACCATGGAATAGAATTTCACTCATCTATTTTTTTAAAGATTAAAAAAATATGATATAGTGCCCTTTAAAGGTGAAACACTTACAAAATTCATGGAAAAGCACTTATAAGATTCTTTGTTATGTATAGTAGAAGATTCTTGTTGGAGGCTCCAGCAGTAATCTGCTCTCATATATGTATTCCATCCACTTTCTATCTTTTTTCCATTGTTTTGATATTCTCATTTAAACTCCTTTTAATATTATGTTTCTTACTAAAATCAACCAGTTTATATAGAATATCAGCTACATGCCTGTGCAGAAAATGTGTTTTTGAGCTCATATTAGCATCCAGTTTTTAGGAACTTTTTACATTTTGTTTCACTTTATCATAATTAGCTTGTGGTTACCAAAAACAGAAAAAATAACTAAGAGGAAACATAACCAAGCAAAAAACTAAATTTCATTAATAAATTTTGAAAATTGGGAATGTTTAATGTGTTAGTGAATTTGAAGAACATATAAAGTCATTATTTATGATTTTTTATTGCCCATTCCTGAAGCATTTTGCAAATGTATTTGTAGCAACACCATATTACAATTCCTTAACAATATGTTTCATTAGGCCATGTGTTAGAAGATATGGTCGAAGAGCTATATTGCTTTTTATCAACTAATGGCTTCTTAATATTTTTTACTATACCTATTATCAGCATTTCTCATAAAAGCCATTTCATTTTTTACACTGATCTCCATGTGCTCTATTATGCTCTTATTCAAAAGATTAAAGAATAAAAGATTTAAATGATGTGACTGTATATGATGCATATGAAAGTAATTTGTGATAAAAAGTTGCACACTAACAATGTAAATGCACTGCTTAAATTTAAATAATGTTTAATTTTTTTAAAATACAGAGATAAATATATAAATATTTTTCTAGATTTAAGAGATAAAGATTTTTCTAAATTCTATTATAAAATAAGTGGAAATAAGCAAATATTGCAGCTTAAATCTGAGTGCCATGTAGTTATTTATATTCAAGTGTGGTTAAATCTATTAGAATTTATTTTAATATGAAAAAAAATTAGTTACTAGATATATAATTATATATATCTCTATAATAAATTTGTTAATGATTTTTTTGTTAACAAATTAGATTTTTCTTTGAAAAATAAAACATACATTGCTTTTAGCTTTAATTATTAAAAATATTTACTTATGTTAAACATATGTCTGTCATTTAAAGAGAAACTTCCTTTAAAATAATTCATATATTTTTAAATGTTTCTAAATTTTATTTTCAGCTTGGGGTATTTATTTACTATTGTGTGAAATTAGGGGAGTTAAGTGCATCTGGACCAGTTCCAATTGACAGTATTCTTATTTACAACCCTAAGAAACGCTATGAAGCTTGGCGTTTCCTTACTTATATGCTAATACATGCTGGGTAAGAAATATGTATTTGCCATAAGTGTTATTTTATTAAAAATATGTTATATGGATTCAGAGAAATTATTGTGCATTTATGAAATTTTTTTCTCTAGCATGAATATTCTTTTATTGCATGTATTTTTCTTTTAATTGAGAAAATAATACAACATTCATTGAAATATCTAGAAACTTAATTATAAACTGTAAAATTATTTGGGTAATAGCTTAGAATAAAAAATAGCTTTATTTTTGTGTTAAAGATATTAAAATCTCTAATTTTTATAAAGTGATTACTTTTATTTTACTTTGTAATTACTTTTCCTTCTTTAGAAATGTTTTAGGATTTTTTTATTATTAAATCTTATTTAATATTTAATTTAGCAAATCTGAAAACTTTTAGATAGAAATAACTATATGTAAATATAGTAAAGACCATAAATTATTTTCTTTTTAAAATTATGTATCTTAAAATCATGTTAGAACCATTTTTAATGACCAAATTTTAAATATAATTCTAAAAAAGAATATATTTAAATAACAAATTCATACTTTCTTTATATAAATAAGTAAAAAAATGCTAAAAAAATATCTGTATGGCTCATGATTCTACTTATTTGGTATTGAGTATAGATTTGTGAAATTCTAAAACAGGGAAATATTCTTTTCTCTCTCTGTCTCTCTCTTTATAATTTCAATTTGGAGCATTAGATAAATATGTCATCGTAAGAAAAATTTTAAAAACTTGATTTTAATGAATCCGATATAAGGACACACTATAGTGTTTCGCTTGAAATTCACAAATAATAACAATTTATATATTATTAATTGCCATAAGCAATTATAAAAATTTTCAAAGCCTTTGCTTATTGTCAAAGTAAGCAGTTTATCAAACATAAGTTGCCATAGGAAAGAAATGAAGATTTTTTTAAATATGTGTTTATATAGGGTGGGTACTTGAATCGATTTTTTAATGTAAATAGTAAAATATTTTAAAGAAATTGTATGCTTTAATCATTGTAGATTCATCAGATTGAGAAATATTATCTATCTCAAAACAGAAAGAATTTGTTAGTACATTCATTATTCAGTATAAAACAGTTTTCATTTTCCTGACAGTAGAAAATCACTGAAAAAGTTAAAAAACAAAAATCTCTGATGGATATTCTGGATGAATTTTTTTTTCTATCGTTTACTTTTTTTATTTATTTATTAAACAGTATCATAGAAGCTGAAAAAATTGCTTTTGAATGGTATTTTGTCAGTAAGAGAAATTTACATTTTTCTCTTTACATTATTATTAAAGAAGAGTAAAATTGTCTTTTTTATAATAAAATAAAAGCTTTTTTTTTAAATTCATATTTTGTAATTACCAAATGAAAATCAGGTTAATTCTTCATTGATGAACTTAACTTCCTTCCTCAAAAATATATTTGATGGATTATTAAATAAAAGTTATGTATTAAGTGAAATTGTCTTAAATTTTCAATGATAATGAAATTGCTTGTTATGAAATTGAATATTTCACCCACAAATGATATCTTAACTAAGAAAAAACACTTTTTTTCTGATTCAATATTTATCTTTATATTTAGAAATTTTTGTTGTTGTTTACATGGATTCACTTAACATCGGAAGTATGAAAATAGTTCAATATTACAAAAATTATTGCATGTCTGTCAGTTTAGAAAATTAAATTTAAGGTGTTAAAATGTTACAAAATAGAATTATAAAACTTAAAAAAATTTGTTCCTTAATATCTTTATATAGATTTTAAAATGATATCTTGTTTCAATGTATTTATTATATTTTTAAAAAATGAATTTTTTTTTTGATATCATTTATGTCTGAATTTACCCTCTATACTATCACAAGTCATAATTCATACACACTAAAAAAATAAAAAGTTGAGATTTTTACATAAGAGTAATTTTATTAATTATTATTAGCTGAATTGTGAATAGCTGATGTATATTATTTGCTGTTACATTTTTGTTTTGCAAAAACAAATAAAAAGTAATTAATGGTTTCCAAGCAATTAGTGACTTGTGATATACTTTACATTTTAATCATTTTTTTTTTCAATTTATTAATTTAGAAAATTATCTTCATATTTTTTTCCAGGGCTGTGCACATCTTTTTCAACCTCTTAATTCAATTATTGTTGGGTGTTCCATTGGAGATGGTTCATAAGTGGTGGAGAGTTATGCTTGTCTATTTTGGTGGTGTTATAGCTGGTACATATTAATGCTATTGTAGTAATAAAATTGTAATATCATTATCTCTTTTTTAATAATTTACTATCTTTTATAATTGAAATCTTTTACCCTTTGATTTGAATAATAATTTTTAAATAAGCCACAATTATGATTAATATATAAATAAATTTCTATTTTTGTATTTTCAAAATACAGAATTTCTGAATTATATTAGATAAACTCACTTTCTTTTTGCATTATGAATATAAACCATTTTTAAGTATTGACAGTGCATATTCTCTACATAACTGCAAAATATTAATTTTGGGTATTAATATTCAAAACTAGGTGTAAAATATTGACCCATTATTATTATTTCAAAGCAATTTATCTTAATTAAGTACTTTACAATAATTATTTTTTCCCTCTTCTTGGAGATCTTTTTGTTGAATTATGTAGTATTGGATGTTATTGCTATTATTTCCTTAAAACATTTTTTTGTTTATTTTTGAACATTATGAACACAGATTTCTAAATTCTTCATATGAATAGATGCTATGGATGGCATGAAATGGACATATTGCTAATATATTCTTTTGACATTTTTTATTTTATTTTATATATGTTTAAAATACCCCATACATTCAATAAAATGCTCTATAATTTAAAAATAATTTTAAACATGAGAAATTAATTTGTGTGTTATGTTACATTACACAGGCCCCTTGTAATTAAAAAAAAATTAAGGCAGCATTTTTTCTATACGGTTTGATGTATATGAAATTTTGTTTATTTACAAAATTCATTCATAGTATTTTTTTGAAATTTATACCTCTAAAACCTTTTTTTCATGCAATATAAAAAAGAATTTTCCAATTTTTTCTCTATTTTACAAGTTAAGCATTAAGCCAGTGTGCAAGCGATTTCTTTTTATTATAGTTAGTAGACTAAAAGTCAATGCAATTTTGATATCATTGTAGAAATATCTTATTTTGCTGCAGAAGTTTCATTTTTATTTGTAAACAAATTTTTTTTGTTAATAAAATTATCAGTTCTGATTTGTGTTGGCAAACAATATGGATAGGGGAGACCCCATTGAAAAGAAACAAATCATTTAATTCTTAAGCAGGCCACCAATGTTCATATGTTTTTATGCTACATTTTTCTTGAGTAAATTTGAGTAACAGCTCTGAGATATGACTGTAAAAGTCGATAATAAAGTAATAAGATCTAAATAATAATCTTATAATAAGTATAATAATTATAATCTAAATAATAATCTGATAATAAGATCTATATGGTATGTATCTTCTAGTATTGGTTAACATATTTGTAAAACAAGGGAAAGGTTTTGCATAATTGAAACTTATCTGAAATTCAGTAAGCGAAAAATTTTTTTTTTTCTTTCTTTCCGATAATGAAATTTTGTTTTACTTTTATTTTTGTTAAAAGAATAGAACAATTTTTCAAATATGATTAAGGACTGTTGTGCAGTAATTAAAGAGAATAAAATAAAGCAACATCGTTCTGAAGTTATTAAAAATATCATCGGAATTCAAATAGCAGAAATGATGGCCACCCTGAAGCTTATTCGGAATTGTTTAAAATCTGCGGTGAAAGGGATTTTGAGATAATTAAAAATAAATTTGAAACTTTAAAATGCATTTACTGTAGGCGTTATTTTAAGCTTTGTGAATTGTATTATTTCACTTTATAATCAGTGTCATAAGTATATCTATGAAATAAAATTTATTTGTATGTTAAAACTAATGTTGATTAGTGATATAGTTATTATTTACTATAAAAACAAATTTTAGTAAGATATATTTGAAATGTTATTTATCATTATTTTAAGAAAGATAATTTGATTTTTTTTTTTATACTGCACTGCAAAAACCACCAGAATATTTGATACATTTTATTATTTTGTCACTATTTTAAATTACTCTGTTTTTACATGCATACTTACATCTAATTATTTTATTTCCACATCCCTCAAGAGATATTTAAACCTACATTTTACAGTTAACTACTTTAGTTAAATTTCATTTTTCTGAAAAATATAAATTAATTTCTCTTTTAGGCTCCTTGGGGAGCTCACTATCTGATCCTGCAACTTATTTAGCTGGTGCATCTGGAGGGGTGTATGCTTTAATAGCTGCTCACTTAGCAAATGTTATAATTGTAAGTAAATGACTCTTACTGAATTTATATATATTTTTATAAATACTTTAGTTTATAATATTATAGATATGATGTACTATAATTAATGACATACCAAGAAAAAAGTTTTGTGGAAAATAGTTCTAGGTATGATCCTATATTATTTCAGAGTATTCAGTATTTGTGAAATTAATTAGTTTTCAGTGCCAATAATTAATACTTTGTAAAGTTTTGTATTAAAGCATGAAAAATATTTGATTTCTCAAATATTTTTGTAGTGTACATTACTGCATTAGGTTATCATTAAGACAATCTTTCACGGCCTTCATTGTTCTAATAATTTGAATTTCTTTTAACCACTTGATTGCATGAAATATATGCAAGAAAATTGATAAGATTTTATCATAGAATGTATATGTGCGGCACTAGCTCCTTAATGTTTCCAAGAACAGTTGATGGAGGGGGCTTAAGAAAGTTGAGACAGAGGTTTAATTTCTGGAAGTTTACAAACCTGATAAACATTTAGAATTTTTAATCTGGGAATATTGAAAATATATCTTAATTGTTAAAAAAAAGTATATAAAAGAAATATAGTCTAAAAAAAGTGTATAAAAGTTGACTAATTTAATAAATAATTGCAGTAATGCTATTTGGATAGCATAAATACTAAGTAAAATCTGATATCATAGAATAACAAAAAAATAAATAAATAAATAAATAATGATAGGAATTTCTATGAGACTCCTTTGTCTGGTATTTTCTTTAATTTTTAAATATTGACTAAAAAATACAACAGACTTCTGAATATCGAACAAACAAAATGAGAATAAGATGCCTATAACTATTTCATTGCAAGTTTGTTCGTATAAGGAATATGGATAAAATTTAGCTCTTTAATAGTTTGTTGTTCATTAAAGTTAAAATAGTCAAAATTGGCTTTCCTTTTAGATTATTATTTATTGAAATTTTTCAATAGTTACTTCGATGTTTAATTTCTTTATAGAGATCATGCAGTCATTCACAAAATTCAAACTTGAAATTATGATGAATATTTTGTATTGAAAACTCACTTTATTAAATTAAGAATATGGTATTCTGTCAATTTATGTTCTTAATATACAAAAAAAAAAGCATTTATTTGAGGATTGATTTACAGCTCGGAAATTAAATTTTGAAGATAACGCCTTTTCATGTGTCTGCCATTTGTTTATTATGGTTATTTCTATATCTATATCTTTTTTCATACATATTTTATTAATTTGAGATTGACAACTTAAAAAATGTATTATCATAGTTTTAATATTTATTTTAAATTTGGAACATATGAATTTCAATGTAATGTTACCTGTTTTCGAAATATTTATGCAAAAATACAAATCTATTTTGTGACAATTTACTGTGTGTTCTATGGGTTTTGAAAAATTTCATTTTTGTTGTGAAAATTTGGAAATTCAACTCTTATTATGTGTCATTAGACTCGGTAATATCAATTTAAATTGTTATCTAATAATAAGTGTGCATAATACTTCTTCTGAAATGGAATAATATTTTAATTGGACCATATGTATAGTAAATAAAATTTACTTAGAATAAAAGGAAAATATTAATATTTTTATTTTTGTTTATTTTATAACAACTTTGATTGTTATTAAGCATACTTTTGAAGTTATATTCTATTTATTTCATTTGGAAATCTTGTTGTGGTAAAACAAGGAAATAAAACTAGGGAAAACTTGGTATGTAATTAATGGGTTAACTAGATTAAATAAAAAAATAATTTAGTAGTTAATTGTAAAATTGCTCTTTTTTTTTTTTTATAAATGTCAATACTGCATTGTGAAATCTTTCTGAGCTAAATGAAAAAGAAGAAAGGGAAGATCCCTTTTAATTAATTATACTCATAATATTTACTAGTTTTCTTTTTTTTTTAAATGTTTGTAAATGAAAAAATTTACTAGGCACAATTTTAGGGTACTATAGAAATTAAAAAATGTCTGTGGGAAGTACTTTCTTGTTTGGGGGCGACAAGCGAGAAAGTGAAACATTTTGTAAAATGAGTTGTTGGGTTAATTCTTTTTAGATTTTAATGTAGCATATGTAGTGTATATATGATCCTATATTAAATAAAATCTTAAAAATTTTGTCAAAAATTTCTGATTAGATTAGTTTTTATCAAACTTTTTTTACTTATATAAATATTTATTAGGGTGCACTTTGACTTTTACTTAATGTATAACTTTCTTAACTTTTCTAAATACTTTATTAAAATATATTTTAAAGTTGTCTTAAATTGTAAAAATTGCAGCTGAAACTTCATTTTCAAGTATTATTATACATTCTAAATTAAATCTGTTTATATTGTAAAAATTGTTTGTTATTTTTTTATATATCTTCTTTTAGTAAATATTTATGAATTTGATTTTGGAATATGAAAACCATTCATAAGTCTCGTATAAAAATATATTGTTAAAATATGACAAATTCAAATTGTTATGTTGTTCTATGTCAAAAACAAATGGGTTTTGTTGGTACTGGTTTCATTTGGGTTCTGTTGCATTGTTGAATGTTGGATTATTTCATAAATTTGTTTCCTTGTGAAAAAATTTGCATTAAACTTTTGTTTTCCAGAATTTTAAAGAGATGACTTTTGGCTGGGTACGTCTTTTGGGTCTTCTGATTTTTGCTGGTACTGATGTAGGTGTTGCTCTGTATTCAAGATATGTTGAAGATGAAAAAAGCCGAACCAGTTATGCTGCACATTTTGCTGGGTCGTTAGCAGGTCTTATGATTGGTATGGTATGCTTAAGAAACCTTAAGATTAAAAAATGGGAGCAAATTTTGGGTTGGACCTTGTTTGGAGTATTTTGCGTTCTAATGCTATTCACAATTCTCTGGAATATATTTTATACTTCATACTATCCACCTCAGGTATAAGATTAAATATAGGCAAGATTTTTTGCAGATATTTATTTGCTAAATCATGAAAATTTTAAATATGCACTGCTTTATTTGTAACTTCTGATAATATAATTCTTTTTCTGTTCATTTGTAAATGAAATGTAGTGTGCATTTTATATTTTGCCAATTGAATTGCACACATTTTATATAATTGTTAAAAAACAAATGCTTTATTTTGGAATTATCTTGTTGTTTGTGACATATTTTGCCACTCAAAATTCTTTTGAAGTTGCTATATGTATTATATAAGTAAATATTTTGTATGTAGTCTTAGATTTTAAATGTAATACTCTAATATGATTAGTTTTATATTTCTAATACAACATTAATACAGATTTCTCTAAGGTAGTTAGTTGCTTCTATTGGTCATTTTATTAATCTTGTTATAAAATGTTGAAATCTGTTCAATGGGAAATTTGGTCTGTTTATGGTTTTATTATTACAATCAGTATTATACTTCTGCCTTTTTGATAAAGTATTGTTTTTGTTGTGAAAATGTTAAAATATTTATAAACGTAATTGAATAATTTATTATTTAATGTTGTATGCTAATGTTGAATTTGTTTTGCCCGGTGATTGTTTGCTAACCACTAAAATATCTAAAGTGGCTAATTTTCTGAAACAAATATATTATTAGGGATTTAATGATTGGATTTTATGTGTAAATTAGTGTTTATGTTCTGTTTTGATATAATGTCCACTTAAGTTTTTATAGGTCTGATGATTATTTATATAAATTTGTGATTGGGAATGATTTTATGGAATATTGCTGTTTTATACTTCTGTTTTATATATCAGTTGGTGCTACTGATCTAATAAAGAGGGCACTTTTAGTATTTTTGTGCTATTAAATCTATAGATTAGATAATTGCAAGTAAAGTTGTTAAAAGAATGAGGTTGAAGCATTTGCAGATATTTTGTTATAACCATTAAAATAAATAGCTGCAAAATTTTACCCTGTAGAAATATAAAGTTTAACCTAAAGAATAGTTTGAAATTTTTATTTTTTTTTTATTTGTGTCTTTTCCTCAATTTCTTTTTCAATTTTTCAGATTAATAATTCATTTTTGAATACATCAACACTTCTTTCACTTTTTCTACTTGTAACCTCTTTCCTAATATGTATGTTTTGTTATGTAGGGAGAGGAGGGGAGGGGGAGAATGCAAGTCCATTTCTATGAAAAAGATTTTGCTATGAATTCAAAGTTGAAAATAAGGATTAATTCTAAATAACATAAAGGAAACTCAATTAAAAATAAGTAAATGGAAATTTTTTGATAAAACTTTTAATTTAAAGTTATGGTCTTAGCGATTCTTGGTTGTAAATAATGATGAAACTGAGAGAAAGTCCTGTAACATTTTTCAAAACCTTTATATTTTTCTATTTTATAAAATTCACCTATTTTACTTTTGAGGTCACTGTCCATACTTTTTCTTATGGCCTGTGATAGCTGATATGTGTTTCATCGTTATATATGCTGTGATACAAAACTTTGGTTCTGATTTTAAGAGCATTGGAAATTCTGATATCAGACATGACATTTCTGCAGGTTTCAGCATTTCCCAAATTGAATTTTATTATTCTTGGGATTAATTTTCTTTTATGTAATAATTTCAACAGTATTTTTAATATCTCTAGCACTTTTTATATAAATTTATTCACTTTATTACTTAAATATTCACTTATTTTACTGCTTGGTGTTTGTGTTTGACACTATTCATTATTTTATGATGTTCAACTTTTTAGTTCCAAATCTGTGCCATGTCTGGATATCCTTTTACCTTGTCGGAATTCTTGCTTTAGATTTTGAAAACTCAACCTGAAGATTTTATTTTATAATAGACTTAATTTAAAGATTTATGGTAGTTGATTGAATGATTTAGTTAAAATGAACAATTAAAACTCTTGCAAAAGCCTGTAAAAGTAGGCTGTGATAGTGTACTTTACACATAAAAAAAGAAAAGAAAATGAAGAATTGTTTGCTGAATTTTTGCTTTTGTTATCTTATGGTTTTTTCCCCCCTAAACATTATATTATTCCTTTTAGGGTGTTAATCTATGTCTTATCTAGGGTTTTTATTCCCTCTACTAATTTTTTGTTTCTTTTGTATACAAGGTATAATTATGTGCAATAAAATATATAGTGACTGATAATTTATATATAATTATTCTGAGCGTTTTTAAATTTTTATATATATTTATGCTTTAGATCTGTATAGTTATTAATTTAAATTATCGTTTTTTTTTTTTTTTTTCAAAAGTTGGACAAACAGCTCGAAAATGTAGGAATAGTTTGGTTATTCAAAGTAATTCAATTTCTTAAACTTTTTAAAAAATGATTTATAAAAATTTATTAACATCTGTATTTGGTTTATTTATTTGTGATATTTTATGCTACATTTAATATAATTCCATCATGGATATTTATCAATGATTTTTTTAAAATACTGAATCATTGTTTTTATTGTCTTAGGTTTTATTAGTTGCTAATTTTGTGAATTTTAATTTCTGAAAAAAAATTATATTTGAAAAATTTCTGATTATGATTATAAATTAAAGAAAATTAATTGCATATATTTCCATTATTGTAATAAGTTTAAATTTTTAGTTTATTATTTATTAATTTTTTATTTCACTTATTTATATAAGTATGCTAATTATTTCAATGTGAAGATTCATTAAAAATGTTTCATTCATATATCTTAAATCATTTGGAATTATTTTGTAAATTTTCATTTATTAGTTATCCTGAAGATATATTTTTAATAATAAACTAGTCAATAAGGTTCATGATTTATATGTAATACTTGTTAACAATTATACTGCCAGTAGATGATATATCCATTTGCTAATATTTTATAAAAGGTGATGTCCCAGTATTCATAGTTTTTATATGCAATATCTTAGCATTATTTGAAGGTTTTGAAATTATACAATTTAATTCATGTCAGTCATATACGTTAGTCAATTTCTTAACTTGCTTTTTTCCCTTCTTACAATTTGTATAGTTTTGTTTGGCTTGCCTCGAGGAAAGTATATTAATTTGTAAAATTTTGTCTTAATTCATGAATTTTCAAAAATATGCAAGGATTTGAAATTATGATTTTTTAATCATTATTTTAACTCACTTAGTGCCTGGAGGTTTTCTCGCAATTAAAGTAAAATGAAAATGGTTTTAATTGATTTAATTAAACTTAATTCTTGTATTAGACATCAACATAGTAATTAAAATATACCATATATTTTTATGAAGTATTTTTATACAAAAAACATTTACTAAAAATTTTCCTTCAAAGATTTTTAATTATTATGCATCAAAAAAGAAATTTTGCAAACTTTTTATAGAAGATTATAATAAAAAATAAAAGTTTTAAATATTTGCAAATTTTAAGAATTATATTAAAAGCTTTTTAGTTTCTATTTGAAATGAAAGGTTAATTTATTGCCATTAACTGGACATGTGTTACAGTATTTGACCATTCTATTACAGTCAGCTTTTGTCATATGACTGCCCTTGATGTAAGCAAGAAATTTTGTGTAGTTATGCAAGGCATACCAAATATGTGAATAGATTTATGAGCTTTAGATATATGCTTTGTTCTGCTCAAATTGTCATTTTAATAATTTATTGAGTTATTATATAATCCTTAAGACATGTATAATTTTGTTATCTGAAATGTGACTTTGAATATGTAATGTTTAAATCATTCGATAATTTTTTATTATCTTTCAAATGCATTTTTGGTAATATTTTTATCAATTTTAATGTGAATGAAAAGTAAAATTTGCAAATTTTCAAATATGAAACTGTTTTAGATTCAATATGTAAAAATATATATAAATCATTATTTGTTTGGCACATTTTTTCTGATAAAAAGATTCTTCATTTTTTCTTTTACGTGAGCAAAGATTATTGTAAAAATTCCACTTTTACATAATTCTGATCCTTGATAGATATTTTGACATTATTTTCTCTTTTTATGCGGCACATTTAGCCGGCATCGTATTACACCGATGCCTTAGTACCTGATACACTAAAACGTGAGGCATCAGTGCTAATCATGCTATCCTTGTAGATTGGATCAAAGAAAAAGATGTTATCATTCAATGAAAAAAAAATCCCTCTGCATTTGTGTTCAAGATGTTGAAAATATCAGTTGCATATTCTACCTCTGAATTATCAGCTTGATTAAAATTTTATTTTCAACTTTTTTTACTTCCCATTAAAAAATAGATATTTTGTCCTTCTGCTTATGTTTGGGACCTTAATTTACTGGTCATAAAAATGAATTTTTAAAATAAAAAATTTATATATATTTTTAGATAATTTAATATATTTATATATTTTATCCTTATCTGCTCAAAGGAATATATATGTGCTTCACCATTATAAAAGTAAAATGACTTTTTAAACAAATTACTGTACTTAACATATATATATTTATATATATTTATTTATTTACTATTATAATTATATTTTTACAATATTTATTGATGTTATTTGTGAATAATTATCCTTGTCATTAATATATTTAATATATGATAAGGATGTCTTGTAATTCTATCTATACAATAAAATGTGATCATTTTATCCTACTGCTATTTCATGTTGTTTTGTTCCTGTTTTTTAACAAGTACAAAGACACCTTGAAGCATATTTTCATTTTCATGTAGGAATATATACCATTGCATTATATTAAATGATATATAATTATAAGAATTAATTTAGCATGTTGGGAATTCATTTTGTGGTAAAAACATAAAATTTTGGAATAATTATCTTTGTGCCTTTTGTACTTGTGGCATTTTTGATGGATTTTATTTAACTACTGTATTATTTTTATGTCTATACAAATGCTCTGCACAGTTTTGCAAATTTTATATTATATCTCCTCAATAAAAATGGTTGCAGTATATTATGGTATTTATTATTTCCATTTATTAAAAATCATATAATATACTTAGTTTATAAAATGAATAAAAATGTTCTTAAATTTGATTTGCATTCCATTTACATTCAAACATTCCATACATTTTTATCAAATTTATCTTTAGATTTTAAAATGAAATGAGTTGTTTGTTCTAGGCTCTTAATTAAATATATGTATGTGTGTTTGTAAGTGATACATTTTTATGTATTTGGGGGGGGGCTATGCAGGCGAAAATGGTAACACAAAATGGCAAATTTCAGTTGTATCAATAAAAAACTGTTTTAAATTTTGAAATGATGTAAAATTTATTTTTGTACAATTATATCTTTTAAAGATAACATGGAAAAAAGCTCAAATTCATTTAAATTTTTGATTAAATAAAATGTTTTTAAAAATTTGCCATAGGCACACATTTTCAACCTCCAAGATATGCATGTACCTAATTTTGTGGCTGTTGGTGAAATAGATTATATTATATAACCTATAGAGTGCCAACACACACACAGAGATTCTTTTAATTAGTAACAGAGATTTAGAGAAATGCTTGCATAATTAGTAACTTTATATTTAAACAGAATTGATTATAAAAAAACTTACATTAAATGCTTTTGATTAGAATATTTCCATTTGTATGAGGCAACTTAAGTAGAATCTCTAACGTTTTTGGTACATTACAAGAAATCAATTTTCACCACATTTCAGACAAAAATGCTGTACTTAGTTGCAGAATAGAATAGAAATAGAATGTAGAAGTTGTAGAACGAAATCTAATTAATTTCTTGATTCTGTATTTCATTTTAGGGTTTAATACATAGCAGCCTTTTTTTTTTATGAGATACAAGTAATACAGATTTCAAATTGGAAGAATAATCGTTCCTGTTGAAATGCTAAGGGCAAATTCGAACATTTGCAATGTTAAAGAGAAAATTACTTTTGCATTTACAAATCCCAATTTTCTGAATTTTATGGTGTATTTGAAATAAGTGCAAAGAAATAACATTTCCTTTCAATTTCCGTGAATCATCTGGATTACAACGAGATGCACTCATCAGTTAAGCAAAATACTATAGTTCAGTTAATTACATTTCTGAAAAGCGAGTCATAAATTTTAGAATGTATTTTTATTTATTGATAGACATCACTCGATGAAAAAAAAATGAATAGCACGAGAAAAAATATTTGTAAAGAAAAATGATAAACTTTTTTTATTATGAGAAGGACTGTGCCAAACTAGATGTAAATAAGCTGAAATAAATCAGGTTATTTATTTTCATTAATTGAAAACGAGCAAAAGGATTTTTAGCATTTTGAAAAAATGTTTGATTTGTAATCTGAAGGAGGAAACGGGAATACTTGCTTAGTGATAATAAAAATATATAAAGCGGGAATTATGAGAAAATAAAAACTGTGATAAGATTTAATAGGTAATGATGTTCTAATTGACGATTAATCTATTCTTGTGGACAAATCAAATTTATTCCTTTAATTTTAACCATACGTAACAGCATCGAAGCTTTAGTAATGACGTAGTGCACCTAAAGGCCTCTTCCGCAATGATTATGGGAAGCCCTCCTTTGGATATAACAGCTACTGAAAGCTGTTGAGCAAATTTTTAAAATAAACTAGAAAAAAATAGTTAACCGGTGTTCATATAAATAACATTTAAAATCAACCAAATATTGCAATAAAGTATCTGAAATAGAAAAATGCAGTTCAAAAATATACGACAATGATTACATTATAGAAGTGGGTAAATATATTTTTGATATTTGATTATCGTTAAAAATAAATATGAATTGTTTAGAAATTTTAAAATAGTTGGTGAATTTTTACAAAAATGAAGTTATCTATTTAATTTAATACCTTTTCAATAGAAATTCGTAAAATATTCATGGGAGTAATCTTATCTCTCTGTTAAATCTTTATTATTACTTTCAGATGTTACAATGAATCATTTTATGGTTATATGAAAACATTTTTCGAATTTTTTCATGAATTGTTTTCAGTGTATTTTAAAGTCTATATAATGTATCAAAATATTTAACTGATTAAATTTCAAAATAGTGAGAATGAAAAATGTCCTTGTTGGAATGTAGAGCGAGTGAATGTCTTCCATAACAATTCATCACAAAGATATGGTTGTGACAATTCAAGTTAACATTGAATGAGAAGATACAAATGAATACCGAAATGCTTGTTTTTACGCTTACTAGGACCATATAAAAAACAAAAAAGAAGGGAGAAACTACGTAACTATTACTTCAATATAAAGATTATTAGGAGAGGCACAGGCATGAATTAAAATCTTGGCTCACGCCAATAGTCTCTAAATGAAAGAAGGCCCAGAAATGAAGTCTTTCATGAGTTAACGCGATAACTTTTTTTTTCTTTCAAAAAGGCCTATTCACGCATTCCAGTTTTAACGGATAAACCAATCTCTTCAATAAAAGCAACATTGATTCAAGCGAAGAAAAAAAATCGCGCTACAAACACTGGAAATCGATGATTGATGTAAATGATTTTACTCAAAATTTATTCTTTTGAATAAAAATTCTTTTTAATCTTTTAGCTTTAACGATATTGTTAATTTATTAATATCGATTTTAATATTTTTGAAATCGTTTTTCTATTTAATAAATTTTTAGAATTTCTCTGCTTTTGCTATTTATCGATCCGAGTTTTCTCTGTTTTCGTTGGTATTATAATAATTTTTGCATTTCATTTCACTTTTTTAATTCACTCATATCATTTTTCAAAAGAAAAAGTGGGGAAGAAATTCTTATCTATGAACAAGGTTGCAATGTAGAAAATTTGCCATCGGCATGAATCTACGATGTGCGTAGAATAGATTTTGAGATCTCATTCACTCAATGTCTTAAGTTCATAAGTGTGGTGTGTTTTACATAATCGTTTGAAAAGAAAGTCTTCCTCCACTATGTAATAGTAGCAATAAGGTAAGGTTTTATTAATATATCATTGTAGAATATTTGTCATTTGAATAATATTTTACTGAAAATATTTCATAGAATTATTTTTCTATATTTGCACTTCTCACTGAGCTCAAGAAAAGAAATAAGTCGAATAAAGTTCTCAAATATATTCATATGTACAAATTCAGCACTATATTCCTTATTTTATCAAATAAATTATATCATAATAATTTGGCTGTCTTCACTTAAATTCAAAGCAAAATTTTCAACTAAAAATTTCTTCAATTTTTAAAGATAAAAAGAAAATGTTTAATCGCAATATTGGATTTTCATTTTTCTTAGCAGTGACTATGATATCGGATCATTGAATGGGAATAATTCGATAATTCAGATGAAAATAAAGCATTAAATACATGGTGTAAATTTCTTTTTGATTGACAATGTATTTGAAAAGAAAGCGGAAATAAAATGCTCAGGACATTTTTGAATTAAAAAAGAAATTTCAAAACTAATGAATAAACCAAGATCAATTTAAATTCTGTATTACAAACAATAATAATATTTTGATAAAAAAAACATATGGATTTTTAATTAAATTTTTGCAATTTTTTTAATTCTGCAAATAAGTAAAACCAGAAAGTTCTCTCTGATCTTTTAAAAAGCATATTTTCAGAAACCTGTTTATAGTGAACTCATCATTCGCAATGCACAGAAGGTCTCGTTTTATTTGTTAAATTATTTTTTATCAAAATCTAGATTCTGCACCAGCTGCTCTATTGAAATTTCAGATTTGCTACAAACAAGTTTAATCAAAGTTAAGATGAAAAATGATCATGAAATTTGAAGACATCAAATTTCTGTCTGTTCATGTGTTCTTTCAGGACAGTAGATGAAATCGCTGCTTACACAAAGACGCTCACAGATTTAAATTTACAGGTAAATATACTAAAATCTACAATAATTTCTTCGCGAATGTTCGTAGAATTCAGAAGAACTCTAAAAAAATGTGTCATTACCGATTTTGGCGATAGTATGTTATAGAATAGAATTAATTACACTAGTGTGAAAACTTAAGCAACAGGTGTTTTTTTCCCCATAACTCCACGAGAAATTATCTGAGAGACATGAAATTCAGAAATGAGAGGCAGCATTTAATACTTAAACGATGACGAAAGCATAGTTACGTAAAAAGGAATACAATGCATATAGTATGGAATCAAACAAAAAACGGCTTTATTGAATTCATAGTATCGCTACACATGATTGTCAATCCAAGAGGAAGAACAACAATCAGATATCCCTTAATATCAGATATGCCCTCCCCTTACCACAATGGTTGCTTCCCATCGTCTCTCCATACCCAGCACCGGATTGTCCAACAGTTCTTGAGGTAAGAGGGCCCATTCCTCAGTCAACATCTGTTTCAGTTGTTGGGTGTTCCTCGGAGGATGTAATTGGGCTGCAAGGCATCTCCTCAAAGCATCTCACACATGTTCTATGGTATTTAAATGAGGAGAGAATGCTGCCCAATCCATTCGAGTGATATCTTCACTTTCCAGTAGCTGCTCAGCATCAACAATCCGGTGTGGCCGTGCATTGTCATCCATAAAAACGAAGTCTGGTCCAATAGCACCTCGGAACAGACGCACATGGAGAAGGATCACCTCCTGACAATAGCGATCTCCGATTACAAGACCTCTGTCGAAAGCGCAGAGCTCAGTCTGACCATTCAGTATAATGTCTCCCCGACGGCAACTCCAGGATCACCGTAGCGGTCTCTTTCTGTGATGTTACTAGGATCAAACCGTGCCCCGACCTCTCTCCAAATCAACTGACGTTGAGAACAGCTTGTGGCACTGAAACAATTCTCATCCGTAAAGATGACACGACTTCATTGATGAGATGTCCCATTTTTGTGCTCCTTACATCACTCTAACCGGTGCCACCGATGGCCAACTTTCAAAGGGATGCAGCGTTCAACACATTGGTCGAATAGGCCAACTTTGTGAAGGTGTCTGACCACAATAAACCGCGACAATTGTTTCCCTGTTGCTGTACACATTTGCTGAGTATAGCAACAAGGAGACAGCTGACTGGTACCGGGCTCTTTTATCCTGCAGGATGATATATCGGTCAACTACTGCAGTGGTTTTCCAAGGGCGCCCCCTACCAAGCTTTCTAACAGTTGTATCTATGGTTTGGAAGGCTTTCCAAGCGCGCGAAACGCTACACTGGTCAATATGGCTACACTGGTCAAACTGCACTCCTCCTCCAGCTTTGTGATCATTTTTCCAAGTGTGAAGTCGACCAGGTGATTTCTTCTAGCCATATTTCATGAAAGAACTCACTTGCACTTGCAGCGAATGTCTTTAATTGCGCCTTCGTTTTTCTTTTCTCGTAGTCCTGAGCTGCGCGCGCCGACTGTGCATCATAGGTAACATCATAGGTAACGTGAGCGTACGCAAAACACGTACGCTCACGTTACCTATGATGTTTTGTTCCTGACATTTGCATACACATCACCTTTCTACTGAATTGCGTGTTCATTATACTGATCGGCAATAACCCCTTTTCTGCAATTTCATGGCTACCTGCTTAAAATTTACATTGTTGCTTAAGTTTTGTACACCAGTGTAATTTTGCTAATGTTTTTCCAGTTGTCTTGAATTTGATGATGCAGCCCATTTATTTGGAATGGATGAATGGCCGAAACTTTATAAACATCTACTTATTATAAATTTAGCAGTTATAAAGTTATTAGCAGATATTTACATGTATACATCAAGGCGCAGTTCAGAGTTGATACCTCGTATATCGATCTTCGATAAAGCTCTTCAGTGTAATGTTAATGTTGCCAACTCTAAAGTGTTAAATGAACAATGCTTATAGATATTCTAGATGTTCAATTCAGTCTTTTATAAGAATACAATAGCAATTTATTTATTAAGTTAGCCACAAACGTTCACATTTTTCTGATGAATATTTAGGATAGTAAGCAGTTTCTGACTAGAGAAAACTTTACAAAGTTATGCCTTTTTTTTATTAATAAAGTGAAAATTTCAGTAGTAAAAATATAACATTTAGCATTTTAAAGACCTTAAAAATTACCTTTAAATGCACATGCATTTCTAAATTTAATTCTAATATATAAAAATTTTAATTGACCAAGCGACCGGGTCAATTCTAGCCAGATTCGAATAATTATAAACAAAATAAAGATTGCTGAAGGAAATTCATTTTTCAGATGAATTTATTTCACGAGGCGTCTCGCTTTCACATACAAAAACAATTTTCAAATTTGGTCATTACAAGTTGATCTTTCATTTTAGTGTCTTCAAGGAGTCTCAGATTCATGTTTCCAAGATTCTCTTAAATTTCATTTCCTATTAAAATTCTCATCTTTTCATCATATTATCTTGCAAGATGACTGCCACAAATTTAGATGCAACACAGCCTTCTTTCCAAGAGAAAATAGAAGATACGAAGGCAATGTCGTTGTTGCAAATACTTCGCCAAAAGGAGGAGACTGAGGCTGTAAGAAATTTTGCTTGTATTTTCTTTCGCTATTTAAAATATCTATTAATAATTTAGATAACCTCTTCTACGATTTGCAAGTTTAATTAATACTAATAGGCATGAATTCGTCACCACCTAATTGTTAAGTATCAAATTTGACGTTATCAGAGATGAAAACCAGCGGCAGTTTATTTCCTTTGATTTTTCGTATGCTTGCCGTAATACGCCCCATTTCCCCCCTTTTTTATAACCCGTAATATAGTGAAAAAAAAAAATAGAATGAGCCCTTTGATCTCTTCCCCTCAATCATTTTGTTCCAAAATTTGAAATAGATCCCCATCTCTGATGATATTGTCATAACCGATATTTAATCCATCTAGTTTAATGCATAATAAGTTATGGAGCTTACAATAAGTAGGCATAATTCCAAGACTGTTTATCAGGCATAGAGGAATCTATAATGCTATTTTCAATCTCATTTGTAGAGATATGTGAAGTAGAACTAATCAGTTCGAGCAATGAATTTAAGTCTGTAATGCTTGTAATAAAGAAAAAATTTATAACATAGACATTCATTCAAATATCCTTTATCAAATTTTGCATAATCATAATGCTTTTTTTCTGCTTACTTTATGCACACACACACACACAAAATGTAAATTGCAGAAAATGAAAATTGTTTACATTCAAGTATGCATTTCTACTTCAAGATCTGGTGATCGTGTCTCGGCAACGGGCAGGAAGATTTCAGTTCCGAAACCTAATTCCATGTATGAATATCTGTGTCAGAGCTTGAAATGTGCGGCAAATCCTTTGAGGCCACTTACCCTCTCTTAGTTTGGGGTGGAAGGAGGGATACTAGTTCAGGTGCTGTCCACATCCTCTGACCGATATTCAAAATCAAGTGGTTTGTTCCAAAATGCCTACTGTTGTTTGAAAATGGGATGTATGCATTAATGTACTGTATCGTCAGAATTACTATCCGCATCATCTCAAGCTATGCAAGCTGCCATTCTTCTTTTTCAAAATCCTCTTGGTCGCCCCTTTCCCTTCCATTTTCTCTTTTGGAATTTTTCCCGCTTAAGAATTTCCCTTATCTCTTTTCTCTTATGTATTAAGCGCAAAAATAAATCTTGCAACTTATTACATGCAAGGAATTGAAATTTTATTACATCTTACTCCATTGCATAGTTTTAAACATATTTCTTGATTTATAAATAAAATACCACGATGAATAATAATAAAAATAAACACAGCAGCTTTTTAAAATTCAATAAATAAACAAATAAATAACTAACAACAATTTTTAAAAGATAAATGAACTTATCTTAAATCAAAATGTATGAAACTTTTTTTCTCCTCTAATTAAAACGGAGAACTCGTCCACAACTTCTTTTTATGCATTTCGGCCATAAAACACAAGAATCTTATTTGATGAAAGTTATGATTGAAAATTTTAAAATCCGTTCCATAACAGGCTTGTTACTTCTTTACTACTCATCCTTGCCTTCTCTACGGTTGGATTTTTCATATCCAACTTTCTTTAAAATATCTGCAAAATTCTCTGCACAAATCACGCTTGTTGTCGTAATGATTTATATAGACGAAGAAAATGAATCGAATTAATGAAAGAATATATTCTAATCCCTCAATAAGACTTAAGATTAACGTCCGGTTTTCGCCATGCACATTAAACAATTCAAACCTATCAAAAACTTGCCAAAATTCTGCCGACTCAAAATAAAGTAACAAACAGATTTGACGGTCGCAATAAAAAAAATAAAAATGACTGAATTTCATGTAGTGAAAAATCTTACCCCCCCCCCCCTCCAAAAAAATAATATTTTTAGAAGGGATCATGCCAAACCTCTTTTGTAAAAATATGCTTATCTCTTAAATGGATGCACTGTTCCTTTTATAATATTAGGAAGAGTAAATATGAGCTTTGCATTGCTTCAAAGCTCTTTTTGAACAGGACTCGAATACAATTGCTTAAAAATCAAGGTTTGCTTGAAGGCTGCTGAATGATTAATTCATGCTCATCATATCAAATCTGGCATTTCTAGTTTTTTTTTTAAATGCTCATTTTATTGCAGAAAACAATAACTTCTTTGAAAGTTTTTTTTTTTTTAACTTGATGAATATAGATTCTAAATGTGAGCATCATAAAAAAGCATAACGAATTTGATCATCCAAAATCTTGTTGAAAATGTTATTTTGTTAACCACATGCCAGGGATCAATCGCCGAAAAACTCGCTGAGGTCATACGATAGATAGATTCAGCACGAAGCTAAAATCACGCGAAAAGTTAATATTTCATAGCTATTGAGCGCCAGTGCCCTAAAAGTCGCTCTCTGGTGTAGTATCCTTATTAAAAATATGTGAAAAAGTTTTGGGGAGATTACTACAACGGGTTCTTTCTTTCCATTTTTCATCGATGAAGAATTAAAAAAAAATCAATGATTTGTTATTTCTTTTCATTCATTCATTCATAAGAGTTGAACAAGGACTTTACTGCCAATTTTTACGCTTAGCGATGGCTACTGTTGTTCTGATTTTCCTAGTACAGAAGATATACATTTATATATGCTTATTCGTTCAAAAGAATATTTACAAAATCTGCATAATAAGGATATGATATATATTCGATCTTTCCATTTTGCAAGTGACATATTCTTTCCTTCTATTTTAGGAAGTAGAATCCTTGTGCAATTTGATGTATCAGTTAAACAAAGCCCACCTTCAGTATGAATCCACAGTGGAGATACTTCACAAACTCAATTCGACCAAAGACGGGATGCCTGCAGTTATACCGCTCACGAATAGTGTATCCTTTTGCACGCGTAACTGAAATGGATAAGTTGATGCATCTGCTAATCGATAAAAATTCACAAGTTGCCGATGTTAAGAAAAAGATAGTTATGAATATAAACAACGAAATGATATATATTTCTATGCATTTAAAACAGTCGCCTTCCTCAACCAGCTGGCTCGTCGGAATATTGATTATATTTAATTTCAATTAAAACATTCAGATCCAACTTCATATCCATGATATGGTTAAATTGTCGGGCATTAAAGACCCGTTATTTTAATTGTCTTACATGCATTCTGTTCATTCTAAGCATGAACATTCCTTATGAAGACCGGTTTCATAATAAGGCTATTAAAAACCTAAATATCTGATTAATTTATCTTCTATCTTTTGCAGCATTGCAATGTCATTTTTTTCACATATTAAACAGTTTTTTTTTGTTCTCAACAATGGAAGAAAATCAGGCGATTCAATGTTTAATGAAATAATGAAAGAGTTTTGAATTTCTGGGCAATTATATATTATAGGAATTAGGCAAGAAAATAATTTTAAAAAAATTTGCTAAAATTCAGAAATAATTTACACAACTTTTAAATTGGTATAATTAAAAAACATTTTTAAAGATTTTGGAATGGTATAAAAGTTATTTTTGTGCAATAATATATTTGTGGGTTATCGTTGAAAATGTCAAAATTTAATTTTTAATTAACTGAAATTCTAATTGAAGTTTCAAAAATTTCTCCGAGGCGCTCATTTATACACCGCAAAGTGTGTGTGAACCAAATGTATAGGTCAAATGGTCTGGCCTGTAGAGCGCCGGCATGCACACACGCACGCACGCATACCCACACACACACACAAGCCGATGATCCCGAGATGCATTATCAGTATTCGACCACCCTTCATCACTCACCATTTTCGATCAATAAAGATTTTATGCGTGCAGCTGGAAGACAAAGATTGCCACTAAGAGTTTAAAAACTGCTCTTACTTTTAGCAGAGTAGCAGATAATGTTACTGTTCTGCTCTGTTGATTATGTTGCAAAGTTGGTAACAAACTAAATGGTATCAACTTTTAAATCCTATTCCGTCAACCTCTTAAATATCATTAAATGTTGAAAATTAAATTATAGAAAAAGGCAATTATTATTATTTTTTAAATCTAGTTGAACTTTTTTCGTAAGTTCTATGAATTGTATGACTGCACTTTCAGTGCATGTTCGTTTGAAGATCTTTTCTGTAACTCAATAAAATTGAAAACGACTGTTTCACATCGGTACCTAGTTGTAAAAATTTTGAATTTCAACTGAATTTCGTAAGATGTGAACTTTTTCCTTGAATAAAATTAAGATGTATGTCCAGGGAGATATCTGCAATATAAATAAAATCATACTAACTTTAGGAAGCGAGTACCAGATGGAAGTTGTGAGTATTGAATTTTTTTCATTTCTACGATGCATTGTAACTTACGCTGTGTAGAACAAAAAAAAAAAAAAGAAAAAAAAAAGAAGATATTATTTAACATATAAACTGCTTACAAGGAAAATTTTGAATTCAAGGATTAGGATTAACTGAACTGACATTCCTTTTCACGCATTTGTGTAAAAGAACATTTCAAGTGAAATTTCAACAATCAATGAAGCATTTTGATATGTCTTCAAGAAATAACACAACAGTAACTAAAAGAAATAAACAGCAAATATGAAACAAGAATTGCATTGCAATTCGATATTTGGGGAATTTGAAGAATGGGAGCAATTAGTTTTGAAAATATCGTACACTTTTTACTTTCGTGAAAGTATTGCAATCGTCAAAAAATTCGAACTCGATATTTTGACGAATGTCCACGTTTCAGACCTCTCCGGATCTGAAAAATACATTTTCGGCTGTGACAAAAATAACTCAAAAGCGCTTTGAGCTAGTCGGATTAAATTTGGTAAACAATCTTTATACCAAATTTATAGATGTCTGTCATATTTTGCGCAAAATACATTTATCTGTCAAGCTGTCCAAATACTAGCACGATATGTTAACACGATAATTGGAAAAGAAACAGAGCCGGCTGGAAAAAATTGTACACAGATTTAATATCTACAACGTAAACTTATATCTAATTTTGAACTGAATCCGACGAGGGGTTGAGCTTCTGTCGTCTACAGTTTTAGAAACATGTATACGTTATAACTCAAAAAAGTAATGACTTGAATATATTAAATTTGATATGGGATTTAGTGACCACAAATATAGTTTTGTGTCAAAATTTAGTTTCATTCGGTTGGGAAAAATCGCATAGGAAACACAAATTTGATTTTCAAATACCATTAACCGCATGCCAGAGAACAATCGCCAAAAAACTTCGCCAAGAATCACACGATAAATTCAATAAAATGCCGAATTCGCGCCAAAGGGTAATATTATTTTTAACTATTCTATACGAACAGCATGCACGGCGTTTTCTGGGATAGCACCTTTGATAGAGAATATGCGAGAAAATTGCGGGGAAATTCCTTCCGTTGGTTAATTTAAAAGCTACTCCGAAACTTAATTTTGTATTAAGATTATTTCCCATCAAAGGATAAAGAATTTCACTGGCGGGAAATGGTAGCATGATTTGTGTTCATACTTGTAATAATCTATACTTATATAAGAAAATGCGTCTGCGTTCTCCCGATACATTTGTCTTGTGTGAAGCCAGCGCATAGGTCCTTGGAAGATATAAATTTAGGTATGCAGGAGGCACAGAGGTACTCGCATGCATTTACCCGTTTCTGATGATGGGAAGAAAAAAAAATCAGGAAAATCGAAATAACTATCGAAGAATATATAT
>JAPMOR010060987.1:0-12358 GCA_026543865.1 Argiope aurantia | reverse complement strand
AATGAGAATGATCAAAATATCAGTTTTCATTAATTTTTAATTATTTGTTCTCTTGGTGAGCTGAAAAACTTTTTGCTAATCCACATCGGCAAACGCGGACTTCCAAAGAGTGTTGATTCTTTGCTCATTTGGCAAGGAGCCATATTAGAAAAATGAGAATCATGAAAATTATTTTTTATTTTAAATTCTAATGGCATTGTTTGCAGAAAATTTTTTCAGTCCATTTTCTTTCTCACTCTTCTTTTTAGCGCGTTTTCATTTCAATTATATGTTTTTTTTAACCTGCGCAATTTAACAAGCGGTATCATTATTGCAAAGAAATCTAAGTATGAATAATTGGTATTATTATTTTTAGTTCGTTTTTAGGGTTTTAATTTATTTCATTGTGCTTTTGATTTCATTCAGATTCGCCATGTCACGGGCAACATCGTGTAGAACCCGTATAACATTAGGTAATTTATAGATTACTATAAGCAATTTTTCCTTAGTTCTATAGCAACTGAAATAGTCCAAGTACAGTAAGATTTAATGAATAAAATTGGCGGAAGATCGTAATCGTACTTGGCGTGCTTTAGTTGGGTGTGGTTCTGTCAGGAAAGCGAAACTTAAAATCCACATTTATACTAGAGGAATATTGCTGGAGCGCTAATGGAAAAGTTCCAAACGATTTTATTTTGTGCCACTGTTGAAAAGGTAAGCAGAAGGTGTGCCTCCAACATAAATAAATAACGACAGATAGAAATCAACATAAATTACTTTTTCAAATGATTGACAAATGTGTATTTTCAATCAGGGAATAAAATTAAGAAATGGATATTTTAATCAAATTTTAAGCATTTCCAATGACAATGATAATTTTTCAGAGCCTAGTATAGTTGAAAATAAATTTTGTTGATATTGAATGAATAACTAATTAGAAAGTCAAGGTTAAATTGTATATCTATATTAACCATTCTACACTTCTTTTGATTTATCATTCCTATGACTAATTACGTTTGGCTGAAGGTGTTATGTCAGCACTTGTAAAACTTGCACTTGTTTTATTTAAAAACATTTTTAATTATAATTTAGAAGTTTTCACTGTAGTTTTAATTTACGATCATAATTTAAATTTAAAGATGACATTGTTAACTCTTTGACTGCTTTCCCACAAATTCTCTTTGATTTCAGTTTGAAATATGAATAAAAAAAAAAGAAAAAGAATTAAAAAATTGTAATCAAAACTTAGAAGATGCATTGATGTCAACAAAGCAAAATCATAACAATTGAATAGACAGCAACCATTACGGATATGGTTTTAACCGCTTAATAACTGTAGTAAAACATTTCGTAAATGACGTCGGTTTTGAAACCGGAAGAATCTTTTAGATTGGTAATATTACTTCAAAATTGAAATGTGATAAAGAGACTCTTTTACAGGATAAAGAGACGGCTATAAGCCATTTCATAAGGAAGATTCAAAGGGTTAATGGAAAAATAGGTATAACCCAAAAGATACTAGCAACTAAAATTTTGGAGCGAGAGCGTAAGTGACCTTTTTTTAATGCATCCCCTTTTTAAAGTAAAATAAGTAACTTTGAATTGTTTGCAAATAATTCATATTGATTTATATTTGATTGAATTTTTTGAATTTGAGTTACAGTTTTAATTGAGCAGTAAATGATATTTTATCTAAATTATATTTAATTGGTTATTATAGATGCACTTTGTATATGAACAAGAAATCTATATTTCTTTAGTTTATTCAAAAGGGTCCTCTAAAACTTGATTTTCAATCTACATAAGAGTATGGGATTGTTGAAAACGCCCCAATTTAACTTTAAATGTGTATTTTGTAAAATTTTATATTTCGTTGTAAAACTCATAATGCCTATTGATTTGTTTTAATTTTTGTTACATAAACAATACACAGAGAAAGTATTGTAATGGCCAAAATATACAAACTCGAGATTATGAAGAATCTACACATTCAATCCACAGTTCTAAAAGAAAAAAAGAAGAAGAAAGATTTCTGCAAGTATTCCGATCTGCCCATCTCTGTGCGAGTGAACACAGTAACTAAAAATGCAGCGAATTGGAAGACTGGAAATTAGTTTTGAAAGTCCAAGTTCCTTAGCTCCTAAGATTTAAATTTTGGGGAAAAAATCCATCAAAAGGAAGTGTATCTGCAGGTTTTTATTTATGCATATAGGTACAAAACATAGTAGGCAAGATAAATGAAATTGAGCGTTATCAGAATTTTAGATCCGAATAGATTTTTAGATGATATTGTTTCATTAACCTGTGCCCCATTTATTTAAAAATGCTATGATTTAAAATGATTCAAAAATTTACAATTTAAAAATCCAATGTGCCAGATAAATGAAAAGGCCTTGTCATCAAAATTCTAGGTCAAAATCAGATCGACCAAACTATAGAAGCTGAATACAAACAGCGCCATATTTAATAGCAAATTTCAAGAGAACTTCATTACTTCATTGTGTAGTTTCTGGCTAGATATAATTTTCACTATATCATGTAATGCATAATGAAATAATTTGATGAACCAGGACGGATCTGAATTTCTACTCTTTCTTTTCTGAATTTCTACCCGGATTTTTTCATCAAAATAATCACGGGTGGGGAAATAGTCCCATATTTGAATGAAAGCCCTGAATGATTCTATTTTATTCTTATTGGGAAATGGTTTATGTTAACAAATATTAATTAGTTTTAATTTTCAAAAAAGTTGGTTTCCAAGGAATTCAACTTCTATCTATATAGAATAGTCACCTTGATATTATAAAGGAATTTAGTCTGAAGAAATATTCTGAGAGCAACAGTAAACTATTTTATTTTATGCATTGTTCCCACGTTGAATGCCATTTGATTCATATGTGCTTCGCACCCATCATCTAATGGCACTGAACCATTTATCTACTTAGACGATTTCTTTACCATTACATTAAAAAGATAGCAAAGAGAGAGATAATGAATTAAAAAGATGGCCCGATTATAAAACATGAATCGTAGCAATCTTTTCCTTTTTTATTTACATACGTTTATCTAACTTGATTTCTTCATGTTTTCAGAATGGAATTTGTAAGGTATTCTCGCACTTGTATTTTCTCATTAATAATAGTAAATTATTAAACAATTAAATAGTACCGATTTAACTGTCGATTAATAGATACATTTTAATCCTTTTTTTAAATTTTACTTTGGCTCTAGTTAACAGTGAATTGAAAAAGTACAGATTTCAGGAGTTCATTGAATTTATAAGTAGCAGGTTACGGTCAAAATCTCCTAAAAGAGAAAAAAGAAAACTTTTAATAAATAAATTGCATTTTATTAATAATTTCCTGATAGAATACATGATAATCAAATTTAAAAAGAATATTTCGGAATTTTATTTCACTTTATGTTATAGCATTTAAATAATTAATCATGAAATAAAAAGTAACCACATACAAAATAAAAAAATTCACCAAAAATATATTAACTTAAAAATTAAGACAAGTTTATGAACGCCAAAACTGGAATATAGGATTAATAAAACAGAAAAAAATTGAGCAGAAAAGAGAGGCAAATATATAGACAAATATAACTGTCTTATTGCAATACATGTTCTTGAACCAAAATTTTGTAAATAATAGAAAATTTTAAAAGTAAAATTAATTTTTAACCGTTGTTTTTTGAATTTTATCTATAATCATTTCTCCTTCCACCTGAATTGTATGTTCGAATTTTAGCTTCAGAACGAATTTTTTTTTAATCAGATTATTTTGTTCTAATTCTGAACAGAGCTTTATTTATAAACGTGGTCATTTTTATAATATTTGTTTTCATTTCTTTTGTCTAGAATTGAAGAAAGCTGCCGCTGAAAAATATTACGAGGAAAATAAGAAAAACGAAATGGAACCCTTCCCTGCACTTCTCACCGGATGAAAATACTGGAGAATCGTAGTTTTGAAAAGTTCCAAATTCCACCCACTTTTTTTTTCTCGATATTTAGATGTTCCAAAAAGTTTCTTGCAGCTGAAGCGGATGCTTTGAAATGATGCCACTTTTGTCGAACATTTGAAGTGTTCATGAGATTTTAGAATATCTAAATTAGAACTTTGCACTAAAGTAAGAATATTCAATAAAAGAGTAAAATATTAGGCTTATGTTTCAAAGCACATATGTGTTTATATATATATATATATATATATATATATAGTCACTATGTTTCAATTTATTTGGTTTTAATAATATATTACGCAGTTACAATAAGGAAACTTGACATGATAAGTTTGGGATTCGCATGCTCCCAGGTTTTATGAATTTTGTGTATTTAGAATGTAAAGAATTCAGGTAATGCATGTACTGTCCTCAGTGTTGCTTGGATTTCATTTCTTTCGTTTATTTTCTTCTAACAGGCGAGAAACTGCTTCCATTAAAATTATCTTCCCTCTTCGTTCCTCGACCGTCAGCGGTTCTCTTCTTTTATTTCATCGTCGCATTATGTGGCATAAGTTCTTGAGTCATGTAATGCGATTCAAGATTTGAGATACAAGCAGCACTTGGAATCCCATTTCCCAAAGCATCATTGCTTCTGTGGCAACAAACTCCCACCTTATGATTTTTATTATAATGACCTGAGGAACCGTTTTTTTTTCTCTCTCTCTCTCTTCTTCTTAGTGTGTGTGGCTGGAGAAGCAGTGCCTAGCATTTCTCATTTCCACTTTCTCATATACGAAGTGTAGAGAAGGAATTTGAATCATTAAAATACTCGAATTCGAAATTTTGACGAATCACGAATTGGACCGCGTTTTAGACCTCCCTAAGATCGAAAAACACATTTTTGGCATTATGCCTGTCGGTGACAATAAATGCCATATATGTCTGTTGTGACAGACCAAAAAGCTTTGAACTAGACGGTTGAGATTAAGTATATGGTCTTTTATGGATATTAAGTATAAATTTGTAGGTTTCTATCGAATTTTGTGCAAATAATGTTCTATCCGATTGTTCGAATATAAGCAAACACGATAACTACAATACGAAGAAGGCTAAATGGATGAAATCCGTTACTCATTTTTAGCATCTATAATTTAAACACCTTTCCAATTTTGTACCAAATCTAACAAGCAGTTAACCATCTGTTGGTTCGTACTATCAGAATATGTAAATATGATAACTCCAAAACATGATGACTCAAATATATATAATTTCGCCTGTGATTTTGCGACTGCAATTTGCATTTCTGTATCAACTTTTGGTTTCAATCCCGTTGGGTGAAAACTGTCTAAAACATAAATTCACCTTTATTAGAGCATGTGCGAGAAAGTTTAGAGGTGACCCAGGTGATCCACCTTTATTAGG
The DNA here is from genome assembly GCA_026543865.1 of Argiope aurantia. Classification (NCBI taxonomy): domain Eukaryota; kingdom Metazoa; phylum Arthropoda; class Arachnida; order Araneae; family Araneidae; genus Argiope; species Argiope aurantia. The sequence continues at coordinate 7,012 of JAPMOR010060987.1, read as the reverse complement.
AAAAGGATTAAGATCTTGAAAAGCATAAGAAATTGATTAGGATGATTTAAAAATTTACGAAAAATAAGGAAACATGCATAGCACTTAAATTAAACGTTATTGAATGTGCATTTTAAAAAGTATACGCGATTCTAAATAAAAGAACTAGAAATCCTACCTTGAAGGTAAACGTTTAAAAAAGCAAAATCTTATTATCAAACACATGAGTGAAAAATTTAAAGAAACAATGATGTTGATTTGAATTTAATTCTAACACTTTCAAACACTAAGAAATGAGTTTTAAAAAATTTATAACAATTGAAGAAAACTAAATTAAATTGGAATTAAATTGGTACCATTAAAAAGAGAATAGTTTACTCCTTAAGACAGTGTATGAATCATTTTGATGCGATGATTATTTCGGGCGTTATTGGCGAAAACCGTATAAAAAATTTTGACCATTTTTGTTGCCTAAATATTTTAAGAACTAACTAGTTGGAAAAATTAAAAATATCACAGTTAACGTATAAATGGACTCAAAGACGGTATGCATAAATTATACGACTTTATTATTCACTGTTTCGGAGAAATTTTTATGATAGGTTGGCATGCTGATAAACAGATCGAAAAGTGCATTTTCTGCCATATATGTTGCATGAAAATGTACAGCCGAATAGAATGCACAGAAAGAATGCATTTACATAAAAACACCACGAATTAAATTAATCAAATTTGATGTGTACCTTTCTTGCACCTAAAACTGTGGTTTCTGTATCAAATTTTGATATTTATCGGTAAAGAAAATGGCCACGGATCGCAAAACGCTCATGTATAAGATTTAGAGAATTTTAAAAAATGAGCACTCATAGAGTTGTCCAAGGTATGTGCGGTTTATTATAGAGCATGCGAAAAAGTTATAGAAGCCACGATAAATCAAAAACTCTTCATATATTAATCAAAAATTCAGCATGCGATCTTTATATTAAATCTGCCGATTTCTGTTCTGTTTCTATCCTGAAAGCGCAAATTTCTCATTTATGGAACTCTTGTAAATAAAAATCAGAGCACTCGAAGCTAAGTCCACGGTTGTGTGCGAGAAAAAGGGAAGAGAAACTTTATTAGGAAGTATGCGAGAAAATTCCCGGAACCTACTCCTGCTAGTTTGCCCGCACATACACGAAATGAAGAAGGAGAAGATATGACCGTCAAATATTCTTCTATGAGATGCAGATGAATCTATAGATTTTTGTAAGATGATGTTTCTAGCCTGACATACTTTTTGTAAATTGCGTTGTGCAAAAGTCTTTTCAAAATTCTCAATAGGGCAGATCATTTTACATTGAACTATTGGATTCGGTAGTACTTGCTATTTGAGTAGTAGGTATCTATAAAGAAAGGGTTGTTCAAAGTTCTCTTAAAATATTTTAGAAATTAAAAAGTTATAGAAATTACGTTTTCCTTCATCATAAAAATCTCAACTAGTCACCTTCGGCGACTAGCTGTTCGCACATCTTTTATCTACTTAAAATAATTGTAAAAACCAAAGACCCCTTCCCCCCAATCACAAACACTGTGACGATTGCGCTGATTCTTATTTCATGTGAAATCAAAGTCATCAATAGTTATGTGAGATTATATGAATTTTATATCAAATTTATCGTGCCCTTATCGCAACCACCATCCCTTTCCGAGAGATATTTCATAAGAATTACTTTATTGTACATTCTCTGTGGAGGGGGGGATATTTAATAGAATTCGATAGTTGCTATGTACAAAATATTTTATGTACTGATTTTAGAAATTTTTACTTCATATAAAAGCTTACGACCGTAAATACGTCATCAAGAGTAGTCTGTATTCTCCAATTCAATGTTTGAGAACGATTGGGAAATAAAGCATAGATAATGCCCCCAACATCAAAAACTGTCAAAATCAAACAGGTCCATTTTGGAATGTTAGTCTGAATTCATTTCGACGCTTAATTAGCATTGCCAATACATTAGAACGTTCTGCTATAATTATGCACTCATAATTTAAAATAATACTTTCTTTTGCTTTGTAAGATGTATTTATGTATTTCATTAAAACTTGTCGAGTTGAATACATGAATGTTATTAATATTGCTACCGACGATGAATAATAGTAATATCCATTTCATTTGATGAATTACATCTCATCAGAACAGAAACATAATAAAGCAGCGGGAGTGGAGTCCCCAAAATGTCCTCGCATATTCTCTAATAAAGGTGTTATCCACCACTCCCCTTAAAAAATTGTGGACCTTGGATAAGGCACAGAATGCTCTGTATGGCAATAGTTACACTGGTTTGCAATAGTTACGAAGTATTAACCTTTGACGTGAACTTAGCATTTTTACTAAATCTATTGTATAACTCTTGGCGAGTTTTTTGGCAATTCATCTTTGGAATGCAGTTAATAGTACCCGAAATTACAATTTATGTTTCAGCAGTAATTTCCCTTCTGACTGAAACAAAAATTTGACCCAGAATTAAAAATGTAGTCACAAAATTTAGTATATTAAAGTCATTGAGTTTTTGAATTATTCGCGTTTACATGTTTCTGTAAAGATAGTTGGATTTGGTACAATGTTCATGTTACATGTTTCAACCCCTAGTTGGATTTAGTATAAAATTCTATAAGTGTCTGTACGAGAGAATTTTATCATCTTTCGAATTTCATTTATTTAGATCTTTTCTTTTTGTGGTTATAGTCTTAAATTTTTTTCTGACTACCAGACAGACAAATTTCCTCTGTACGTATTTCGCAAAAATTTGAAAGAAATCTACGCATTTCGTTTGTAGACTTTAAAAAAAATTTAATTAATCTGCATAAAGCCTTTTTTAGTTATCTTTGTATCAGATGTACAGAACTTTTTTTAAAAATGGGTTTGTCCAACTCTGGGCGATCTAAAACGTGAATATTCGTTAAAATCTCGAGTTCGAATTGGATGGTCACAATCGTTTCTCTACACTTCGTATAGGAGAAAGTGATGAAAGTATAGTTACAATAATAAACGTGAAGGCTTCAAAACGCTAGAGCATTATGATTGGTTAGCTATGCTTCAAAGTAGGAAATTGTGGAACTGGTGAGGAAAGTTGGCAAAATCGTTCCAGTTATTGAGATGGAAGGCTGTGTCAAACTTTGAAATTGCATAATCTTTCAAAATGCGGAGAGGAAGGAAATAGCAAATCAAAAGCATTCATTTCGAAACAAAACGTTTCAGAATTCGTACAATTTTTGTCACCGAGAACTCTGCTGAGATTTTCTTCCACAGAGAATGTGCATATAAATAATTTTTTTCTTACTTTTCTTGAAGATGGAAGGAGGGCAGAAGACCTTAGATGACACATCTAGAGGTCAAGAGATCATATGAAAAAAAAAAAAGCTTTTTAAAATCGGTTCAGTGGTTTTAGTTAGCGAATGCAGTCGAATGATTTCCGCATACAATAAATACAGTGGAACAGTATATTTTTCCGTTTTTTATATTTCAGAATTAATATGCCATTATTTTTGTGCTGACACTATTTCTATAAGGTGATTGAAGTAAAAATCGGGAAGTACATAATGCAGTGCTTGATGCAGATGGAATTAAGTGGAAATATAATAGGAGAAACATTTCCAAAATAGTATCATGTTACAATTTTATAATCTAGAAATTTTCAAATTTTTTTAACCTATCAAAAAAAAACAAAAAAGCATTGCGATTGCAATGAATGCGATCTTCACATACAAAATGTCGATCTGAATTAAACTATGAGCGAAATCTCGTCAACCTATTCGTTGGTGTAGTTGTGAACCTGAGCAAAAATAAGATGGTAGAAATTCGGCATCTGGTTTCACAATTACAGTTATAAATCTGTATGAAAAAGAAGGGGTAACCTACTATGAAGATAACACAAAATGCATTACATAAAGCTATTACATATAACTACTACTGTATATACGCGATTACATATAAGCAATCCACAAAATGCATAATATAAGACGAACATGCTGGAAAATCACAGATTATATATATATATATATATATAATATATATATATATAAATGTAGTGACGAACGCCTGATGACGAGCGCCATCTGCTGGCCAACAGGTGTTGATGCTTGTTAGACGGAGTGCAGACGAGATGGGTCTGAACGAAAGTCAGGACGTGTGAGACGAGGCGGGTCTCTGAACGAAAGACGCGACGTAACATGTGAATCAATCCTGCGACGTATTCGACGAAATCTAATTAATGTTCATTTCTTTTGTTAATGTAATTGTCCGTCCTAATTGTTATTAAATGTGCGTGATTCTAAATAGTAGTGATTCCTGAGTCCTATATATATATATATATCAGTTTGTGAATTATATGGTTAAATTGTTGGGAAAACAAGAATGAAAGAATGAATAAAAAGAATTTTTTATTGTTGTTTCTCAATTTATTGAGCAGTTCATCGCGTATATTAATATTGTTATCTGTGTTAAAAAAATATGCATAGATACAATAATAAATAAAATTTGGCAAGCGCATTTTTCCCCTATGTAATTGCTACCTACTATTTTTAAATCCAGGAGGTCATTTTCAAATAATTTCTAACAAAAAAATTTGGTATCCATGCTTTAGTCTTATCCAACTTTTGTTATAGTGCTCAAAGCAGAGCTATAATTAAAATGATCACTGTTGGTTTCTAATTATAAATGTAAACATAAAAGTTAAAACATGCAAAATAGTGTCCTTGTGTTTCTCGGTCAATATTCCGTTCCCTCTTAAAAAGTTCAAGAACGTTCTCTTTGGCAATTTGTATTTGTTCACCGGTCACTCTTTTCACGAATCGCCGCAGATGAGTGCACTGTTGCGTAGACTAAAGGATTTTTCGCATTTATATATAAGACCGAAAATTTTGTACGTAGGAGATTTTTTTTCTAATATGTTTGTCTTCTGCAAATGTACTGAAGAAATATTAGACGAAAGCGATGTTTAGAAATGGATTCTTGTAAGTTTCTTGCAGTAAAAGCAATTTAATATACAATTTTTGAGAAAACACTAACTGACTGAATTTCTATCAAATGAGAAAAGTTTAATAAACAGATACTAGCATGTAAGGGCAAAATTTACATTTTAAGTTTTTCTTCATTATTTATCTTTCTGAATTTTTTTTATTCAGTATTTTTAATTTATGTTTGAAAAGGGAGATTTATTATAACACTTATTTGCACATTTACGGCTCTATATTTTGAAAACATAAAAGTAAATAAAGAAATAAAATAAAAAAAATTGTATTTTGTTAATTGGGAGCTACTCAAAGGAATTTTAAAATGAATTGACATTTATTTTTATCAAATAAAAGAACTGTTGCTAATTAGAGTGTAATATTGCTATTTCGAAAGTCGATTGTGAAATCGATTAAGATACTAAACAAAAATCTGAAGGATTTAAAAGATGTGAAACAAGCAAAGATTGAATATAAACACAGAAATTTAGGAAGCTGTCCTTTAGGATTTCACATAGAATGAAAATATTCTATTCATTTCCATTTCCTCAAACGAGAGCTCTAATGAATTTCCATACTTTAGATCTTCTCGAGTCTGTAAAAAACAGTTACTTTACTGATGTATATCAGCCATTTTTAAAATTTTTATTCATTTATTTTATTTTATTCTTTATTTTTTTGTCTGTGAAAAAAAAAACGTGTAAATCGAAGAAATGATATGCAGTACTCGATATTATCACCAAAATTTGAAATTCGTGCGTAATTTTGATTGAAATTCATCAACAGAGCGTCTGTGTACCTGTTATGAAAACGATAACTGAAACATTTATAAAATTTGGTCTGCGGTTTCAGTACCATAATTATAAACCTAAATTCCAGAATTCGGTATTTGATTTTGCCTGTACCTAAGATCTGTTAACATTCTGACTGTCTGTCTATTCATGCGTTTGCAAAAAGGATTATTCAGAAGCTTGAGAGATGAAGTTCATCACACGAATTTCTACCGAGTAGTACGTTTGTGTAAAATTTTCAACCAAAGTCATCTATAGGTGGACGGATTTCTTGTTTGTTTATCCATGTGTAGATGATCATAATACCTTATGAATTTAAAGAGCTAAGCAAATGAAATTTGGCAGGGGTCTTGATTGCATCTTTGTATTTTTGTAGTCAAATTTGAATTTTGTTTATTAGTGAGAAGAAGTAAAAGAAATATAGAAATATTCAGATCTCTTAACTTTATGATAAAGCTAAACAGAAAAATCACGCCTCCTTTCAGTATACATTGCAGTTTCATTCTATTCATTGATGGTTCGATCAATTTGAATCCTGGATATGTATAAATTGTATATATATACTAATTCTCCATTGTAATAAACAATTTTTGTGGAAATATTTGCTTATATAATATTTCTTAAATCGTAGCAAAATACTTATTACTTTTTTAACATTATCTTTCTGTCTTTAATTATAATTCAGTTGCAAGGCCCATTTTTATTCATAGGTAGAAAAATCAACCAATCATCAAATCAATCTTTAGCAAATAGTGTCATTTTATTACTTCCTTATTTATTTTCATCATTATGAAAGCCTGTATTAAGGACAACATAAGGGTGCCTGGCTTCATTAGGCAGCAAAAAACACTTCCCTTATCAAATCGTTCTCTCCTTATCAAAAACGTAAATAAATATGGAAAAAAATGATATTGTTACGATTCTCTAATATAACTTTCCTGCGTTGTTAGTCTCATCGTTAGAAAGAAAGATTTACAGATATTCTCAATGAATGCTGAGGCCGCGGTGGTTGGTGAGGTCTCGGCTTCTGAGCCGAAGTGTTTCAGGTTCGAGACCGGATTCCACCTAAGAACCGTCGTGTAAACAGGTGTGGTGCATGTTAAATCGGTCGTGCCCAAAGTTCTCTCGCTGGTGTAATGTGGAAGCTTGGAGAGGAGGTTTCCAGTTCAGGTGCCGTCGTCATCTGACCGTTGTTCAAAATGACGAGGTCCGTCTCAGAATAGCTCTAGTGTTGCTTTAAAACGGAA
>JAPMOR010060984.1:284284-298124 GCA_026543865.1 Argiope aurantia | reverse complement strand
TTTTTTGGCGTGAATCTAGCATTTTTATTAAATCTATCATGCAAATACGTATTTTGTAGCTATTTTTTCTGGCCGATTGCAACCAAAATTTGACTCGGAAGTACAATTGCAGTCACAAGATCACATGCCGAATTTCATTGATGTAAGTCACTGCGTGTACATGCATGTGAAAGTACAGATTAACTGCCGACCGTTTGACATATTTTGTTCAAAATTTGATATGGACCAGCACTTTAGATGTTAAATCTTATTTAATTTTATTTTAGCTAATTCTTTAAGGTTTTTTTTGTATTAATCAAGTTTACTTGTATTCGAACAATCGAACAAGGAGACTACATCTGAATGGCTTTCATTTAAAACTTGATAGAAATTACAAATTTGGTTTTAAATCCATATGCTAAATTTCATCCATCCAGCTCAGAGCGTTTTTAAGTTATTGCATTCACAAACAGACATATGTAATGCCACAAATGTGTTTTCCGAATGCAGGGAAATCTGAAATGTGAAATATCGCCAAAATCTCGAATTCAAATTTTTTTTGCGATTTCGGTATTTTCTCTTAACTTTGGATACGAAAAAGTAAAAAAGTATTTCGTGGATAATTAACACAGATAACGGCCAATTTCAAAAGAAACGTGCATCTCCTTTATCACTTAATAGCTCTAAAAACAAACAAAATCTCTAATTATTAAACGAAATTCCGATATGAAGGTCGAGACACCAATTTTCCGACTCTTTCGGACTATGTAAACAAATTAAATAAAATGCTATAGAAAAAAAGAATTGATGACCCATTATAAAATCAAGGAAAAAGAAAATAACGATGTTTTGACAGCATGATTTCCATATTATGTTTCCGGGTTCGTTTTATTAATCTTTTTTGGTTGTAAGTGCCTGTAGCAAAGTAATTAGAGTTGTATAAATATCAAGAAAGATAAATTTTAAAGTTGAACAAATTGAAATGGCTTAAATGCATCTGATTTGATTTGATTTAATTTAACTCATGACATAAAAGGCTTTATTATGAATAAACATTAATTTGTTACATGCCATTAAAAGGCAGAAATAGATTATTATTGCTAGGTTTCTTGTTATTGTTTTTACATTTCTTCTGCTTTTATTCTTTTACTTGTAATACGTCCCTTTTTGTAGAGCTTTATGGCAAATTTTGCTTTTATACCACTCTAAGGAATTTTTTTAAAGTTTTTTTTTTAAATTTGAATTCTATTGATATCATGCACGCTTCATCAAAAAAATTCTTTTAAAATATTATATTTCCAGAAGTTTTGTTTCAGCTCAAACTTAATAGTATTTGGATAAGAATTCTTAAAGAAGCATTATTATGGCTATATACCTACTTGACATATGTAGAATTTATTTTAATCAAATTATAAAACATTAATTATTTGTAAATTAATCTCGAATGTAGCAATTTCGAGTGCATATAATTTTTTTTAAAATTGACTAGGAATAACAGAATTTTGAGTCAATAAAAATAATAATTACATTTTTGAAGCCGTAAGTAAGTTTTAACTAAGAAATTAACAATTATTAATTAAGTGATTATTAATTTTTAATTAATTTTAACCTTAAAATAAATATTTCCGATTCTTTTTCTCTTTTGCTGTTGTTAATAAAGATTTACTCTATAGCTGCTGAAAAAGAAATAATCGTGTAATTTTAAAACAAATACGCCTGCAAGCATTTTACTCTTGCAAAATAATAATAATAATAATACAATAATACAATATTTTTAATTTATTTTTATCCACTAATAATCATTGTTCGTTTCAGGGGACGGAAACTATCCGTTTTGAATGATTTTACTACCCAGAGGGATGATATACAGTGAGTAGGATTTTGTTAGGGCCTTGTCGCTCTTTCCATTAGATTTTTCGTCAATATTTTTAAGAGGTTTCTTTTTCAATGCTTTTTTCTGCTTTTCATTTTGAACCGCGCTATTTTATTTTAATTCCTAGTTTGTGTATTCATGTGGCTAGTTGAATTTCACAAATTATCTAAGATTAATACACCGCCCGATTCCTTAAATAATTGAGGTTTGATGCATCGCTAAATAAAATGAAAGCATCTTTCCCATCTTAATAAGAAGACAATGATCACCTATTTTAGTGAAAACAACGATTCTTGACGCATACGCAGAGGAAACAATAGTTTCCGTATTTGAGAATAGATAGTATTATTTATTTTTAAGAAATCATGTTCAAACATTAAGCACAAAAATAACATTTTCTGCATTGAAAAAAACTTCTAAAGATCTTCTTCCACCGTCTCTGAAAAGGAAGAAGGCGCTATATTTCCTGTAATATTTTCTTCTCTTCGAAAATGCGCAGCATAACAAATACGCTTTGTTACAATATGAGAAATTGGACAAAAAAGTTATAATCTGATCTAAATTGCAATAATCCTTAAGAAAGTTTTGTTCTCTACAAAGCTAGATAAGCTGTCCATCTCACTTCGTTTCTCCTAAAAATGGGAGATAATGAAAAGATTGTGGTAGATTCATAAATGGTATGCATATTAGTGATTATGTTTATACACTACAAGATAGTTAAGGATGGTGTTTCTGTCACCAGTCTATAGCATGTCTAAATTTCCATAACGATGACATATGATTTCAATATTGGTAAGGAAGTTTAGACGCAGAATTACATTTGAAGCAGAAATTTCTATAAAAGAAACCAAATTTTGAAGGCTATCAAATTTATGCCTAGTTCATAGTTTGTCATCGGCTAAATTAAAAATCTAAATAATAAGGGATTTCATTAGCCAATCAGTTGTTTTTAGACAAATTATCATTACCAGATAAAATGCAAAAAATGGTATTCTTTACTATGCAAAATAAGGAGATAATGATTTCCTGAAGAAGCGTTCAGACCTTGATTAGCTAAACGTGCCGTTCCGTGCATGCAGGTAATAAAGACTTCAAACCTTTTCTCTTAATGCGTGGTAATATTGCCCATAAATAAGAAAGAAAAACAGTCTTCTATCAGTATCTGAGACAACATTTCCTGAAGACCCATTTGCCTTTTAGCGATTTATTGGAAACTAATTTCCTCGACTGTTCAGTAATTATAAATCGACTCGAACACAACGTAAAGAAAGCAACTCTTCATACTTTCAACGATATCCCAGGGAGATCGTGGTATTGTAATATTTTCCAGTTGATTCTTTATTGTGCGAGAAAAATTTATTTTGATGATTCAGCAAATAAATAGCATCGAATGCTAACGCCCTATAGCAATTAGCATTCGATGGAAATTGTTCTCTTTTTTTCTTTGAGCTACATTTGAAAGGAAACCATGTTTGGTAGAAAACTTGATTGTCTGCTATGATTTTAGATAGTTTCAAAAACAGATGGATGTAAGGGAAAGTATTGCAATTGCAGCTTTTCGAAAAGATAAATTTCATGTTGGAAAAGCGAATCCAGCAATTAGAATCTAGAATAATCAGACATCTTTTTTTTTATTGAAATCTATTCATTACTGAAATGGTTCACGCTTCTGGAAAAATATAATGAAAGATGACAAAGCCAAAAATATATGTTTTATTGATTGTCTTAATTAGAACTTCTAAACCATGAGTTTCAAAGTTTTATGATGTCATTTATGGAATAGGTAATCATAATTTTACATCTTGATAGAGCAAGAATAGGTAAATGACTCTTCTAATCTCTACACAGCCCTAAGGAGAAAATGTTTTCGACCATGCAATGTTGGAATCAGGTCTTCTATACATGCACTTCTGGTCGCAAAGCTCAGATTCTGCTACTAGATCTCCATGGTTCTATCAAAAATAAAAAAAATAAATAAAGAAAAAATACATTTGAAAGTTTTATAGATATTTTTTTCAATGGCTATCATTTAATGGCAGAATTTCATATCCAAGTGTAACAAAGAAATGAAAACAATTAATATAAGACATTATTTAATATTTGATGTTAATGTTATTTTCAATAATTTAAAAAAATTATAACCTTTTCGATTAATTTAATTTTTAATTTTCATTTTTATAATATTTAATAACATTTTAATTAATTTTAATTTTTTAAATTTTTTTATAATGTTAATGTTAATTTTAATGTTTTGCATTCAGTTCGCAGTTGGATATTAATTTAATCAACAATCTTGTTAAAAAGCACTTTTACTTCTCTTTTATTTGTTATGCAATTGGTTGAATTAAATCTTTGATACATTACAAAAATAAATATCCATCACAATGAGAAACTGAATAAAAACAGTTTTTTAACTACAAATTTTTATTAGGGAACTAAATTTTTTTAAAAATTTCTTATTGTTAATTTGTATGTTTTATTTATTATTATTTATATATACATATTTTCCATTGTTAATATTAGAGAAGCCTAAACCAATTACTTTTTAAAATTTACTACCAAGTCATCAATTTACAAAAAAAGAAAAAAAATGGAGTTAAAATTTAATTTAATGAATATATTAAAAGACAACTATGATCTGAAAATGTTAGATTAGTGTACCTTTCATCTATATCTATACTTATAATAAAGCTCAATGTGTGTGTGTGTTGGCGCTCTACAGGCCAGACCATTCAACCTACAGCTACCAAATTTGGCACGTGTATACCTTGGAGGCCGGAAATGTGCACCTGGGGGTTATTTTTTCGAATTTTTAATTAGAATTTTATTTATTTAAAAATTAAGCGAAATTTTGACGTGTTTTTGCTATAACTTCCTAAAATATTACCGCACAAAAAAGATTTTTACATGAAGTTAAATATCAAAATTTATCTTTTAAATGATACCAATATTTTAACCTTAAAATTAAATTTCTATTTTTAATGAATTTTTAAATAGATATTTTAACTATATTTTTCAACAATTTTTTTCGTACAAAATAAAAATAAAATTTAAGCTGCACGAGCACGTTTCGCATTCATGGGAAAAAATTAGCTTTTTTCAAAGTGTTGCCATCACATTGATTAAAGCTCCAATTAAAAATAAATTAAATCTTTTTGGAAATGAAATCTGCAAAAATATAATTTTCGGCACGTGTTTGTAGGAAATGAAACAAATATGAAATATTATTTTTTCTAAAAAATAAATTCAAGAAAAATTATTTTATGATCATTTACACTCTCTATATTATTAATCCAATAAATCAGTTTTATTTTAAGGCAAGTTTTGTTTAATATGAACAGGATATCCATTCAAATCAGGGCCACACAGCTAATTTGTAAACCTTTAGTAAGACACAGATCTGCTAAAATGGACTAAATGGAAAATGATTATATTTTATGTAACTTGATTCAATAAATGCTCTAATAAATAACGAATTTTTGATTTTACATTGAGCTTCTGCTGTGGAAATCACGATTAACAAAATGTTCTTGAAACACTAATATTTTAAACAAAAAGAGTTAATTTCCAATCAACTAAATCAATCACTTAAATTAACTAATTTGTGAAAATTTGAATATCACTATTTAATTAAAAAAGGACAATTTTAGACTTTCCATCGATCGTTTCAAAGAAAATACGCCAATCAGCCCACAGGTTTCTCAAGATTAATTGGCCTAAGATTATGAAAATGTTGTGTTTTTCTAAATTTTTAACATTCAAAACTTCATAAATAAGTCTTAGTTGATCGTGGAAAATAGAAATATTCATTCATTTATTTAAAATTTGTTTTGTCCAGAATATTTCTCAGAATATGATACCTTACTGCATTAAATTTAGACTTCATAATTTTTGAAATATATTTATAGGCCGGAACAATATATTATTATTGATTTCATTTCAATCCTTTAGAAAGCAAAACTAAAAACTGAATTTTATGCTGAATCTGAGAAATTTTTTGTTGAATTATTCTTTGAGATATTATATAAATTATGAGAAATATTTTGTAGTTCAGATAAGACTTAAATACCGAGTGATTCTGTTTGCAATACTCATATTCAATAATAATAATAATAAATGAATAACAATAAAGATGATAAATAAAATAAAACGCTTAGTTTTATTAAAAAATATCTTTATATTAATTGCAATTTCATCATTTCCACTTTAAACTAAAGTTGAAGTTTTACCGGAAATGACAACAAATTAGTAAAATATATATAGTAAATTGAACGAAACGATCTAAACAACAGTATAAGTTTGGTATGACTATCAAAATTTGAAGATTAAAAATGTTTTGTTTGAGAATCTATTAAGAGACCAGTTACTTAAAATATTTAATTGAAAATTGTAGTGAGCGGTAATACTGGCGAACCGGCTGGTCGCCAAAGGCGGCTAGTTAGAAATAAATAATTGGGCAAAATTTCAAAACTATGGTACTTTAAGCAGCGAATGGGAAAACGATTACAAAATTCCACTTGATAGATATGAAACAAGTCACATTATATAAAAATGCATGAAAAAAAAGAGCATAAAAATTTTATAAAAGCTCATAAAGTCGTTAATTAGCTTATCGTGTCGTGCAATGGATGCAGGTAATAAAGACTTCAAAAAAAAATCCACTCAAATCCGCAACGACGTTGGCAATAAATAAGCAGCCAAAAACAGTTTTCAGTCAATTTTTGTGACAAGATTCCCTGAGGATCCATTTACTATCCAGCGATTTATAGGAAACAAATTCCTCGGACTGATGAGCGATTATAAATCAACCCACAGACATGCGGAAAGCAGCCCTTCCTATTTTCAACAATGTACCATGGGAGAAAAGGACTGTTAGATACGTTGATTTTTCTGCGTCGTGTAGGGAAAATTTACTTTAATGTTCCACTAACAGAGATGTGCTGTTGCACCGGAACGCCCTGTTGCAATTTTCATTAGATAGTGGTTATTCTTTTTCTTTTTGGTGCACGGAACTTCAGTGAAATTCATGTTTTGGTGGAAAGCTTGATTGTCTGTCATGATTTAGTTTGTTATAAATGCCGATGGATTTAAGGGCGGGTTCTAGATTTTTTTTTCCCCGAAAGGGTAAAATCCATCTTAAAATTATAGTATTGAACATTTTGCAGTGATAGAATAATTTTGTTATTTAAATATTTTACTAAGGTGAATAAAGTAAAAATTAAACGTCAATGGAAAAGTTTTGAATTTAGAAAAAAAAAAAGATTATATTTCTACATTATAAATTTTTAAGTTCAATGAATTACTTAACAATTTCGAGTCCATTTTTATCTGTAAAAGTTTTATTACAGAGGATGGCATTAAGTTCGAGCGCGATCGACCGGTGGACCACCAAAATATTTTGCTTTTACTAAGACATAAGAGCGCATACTAAAAGAAACCGATTCATACATTCATGGGTTACTCATTTGGCAATGCTGATGTGGGAGAAATAATTGAAAACATAAATTATATATTCTCTTTATCTGTTGAGGAAAACGAAGTTTTTCTTCCTCAAAATGACATCATTTTAAAAGCACGTAGTTCAGAATATGATAAAAACATATCGTTCCTGTTTCACAGAAGATTACTTAGAATCCAGTGAAAGATTAATAGTTAGTAATTATATACCTAGATATTCATGACTGGCCGATAGTATGCAAAGTCTTTTACTAACTATAATTACGTGAATGAACATTATATGAAAATTATTTATTTTTTAATGTATTTTGAATAGTTTTGATATGAAATGCATACTTTGATATTATTATACAGTACTGTGCAAATTAATTGGGACAAACTCCATTTTTTATAAATTTTTTCATTTCTCGGAAATTTTCTGCCTCAAACCGGTTTCAACTGCATTTTCTTACAAAAAAGGGTTGTTCTAAACTGGTTTGACCATGTGATCGTCACATGTAGAGCATTTTACCATCAGTTGTGTTTCAGTTGCTGCAGGAGGTTGATTGTATGAATTGTCTAGAACTAATGCAGATTAAAAAATGTATATATCACTCCCAGAAAAAGAATTGGTATCCTCAGTGAGCACACTTCAATGACAATGAGGGATACTGCTGCAGCAGCTGGAGTTGGAAAATTGAGTGTTTCAAGGATTATTAATCAGCAAATTAAGTTTGGGACAGTTTCTCCAAAACGAAAGAGTAAACGTAGATGCAAACTCAATACAACACCTCAGACAAACAAATTTCTTGTAAAAAAATAGTAAAATGCACCCTCGCGAAACAAGTACAGATGTTCAGAGATAATTATTAGCTACTGGCATGAGCACTGATTCATCAATAATATGACGAAGGCTTATTGATGCAAGGGGATGGGTAGGAAACCAGTAAAGAAAACAGTTGTTAACACCTGCAATGAAGAGAAAATGCCTGTACTGGGCCAGGAAATAACAATCCTGGACTGCACAAGACTGGAATAAGATGATTCAATCAACATTTATCAGACGAAGTGCTGGAAAACCCATCAGAGAACAACATCTTAATCAAAAAGTTAAGCACCCTCAGAAGCAAATATTTTGGGGTCATTTTACAACTGTAGGATCTGGTAGCTTAGTACCAGTTGAAGGGATGATTAAAAAATACATTTCAATACTAGAAGAAAAAATTGTGCCTCCGATGCAAATGTTTGCTAGTGGTGTTGGTGTCTTTCAGCAAGATCTTGCTCCAAACCATCATCCTAAGGTGGTAAAGAATTTTTTTTCAAGAAAAGGTATTAACAGTTTTAGATTGGCCTGGTAATTCCCCAGATGTAAATCTCATAAAAAATTTCTGTAGCATCGTGAAGAAACGTGCGAGTGTAAAACGAACTGTTAAACTAAGAGAAATATGATTGAGAATATCATAAAAGTTTGGTTTCATTTTGATGACATCAAAAACATATGTTATAAATTAGTGGAATCCATGTTAGAACATGTACAGGATCTCATTAAAGCTACTACATATTTGCTACTAGATTGCTACACCATGAATGTAAGTGAGCCTATACTAATTAAACAACAAAGGTGAAACTTTTTGTATTTGTCCCAATTAAACTGCACAGTACTGTATTTGTATCTATTATTATTATTATTATTATTATGTTTGTTTGAAATTCTTATTATTATTATATTTATGCTATTATTGTTATATTTGTAGTTATGTAGGTAAGTGCATATTCCATATTTATTATTAAGTTCCATATTTATTATAAATATTATAGACCTTTTTTTCAACTCACCACACTACGCCACTAAGTGAATCGTAACACCTTGAAAAAATTAGAAGTGACCCTTACCTTGAAAAGTCTGCCCATCGCTGCTTTATTAAATACTAGCCGCCTTTGGCGACCAGCCGGTTCGCCAGTATTACCGCTCGCTACAATTTTCAATTAACTATTTTAAGTAACTGGTCTCTTAAAGGATTCTCAAACAAAACATTTTTAATCTTCAAATTTTGATAGTCATACCAAACTTATACTGTTTAGATCGTTTCGTCCAATTTACTATATATATTTTGCTAATTTGTTGTCATTTCCGGCAAAACTTCAAATTTAATTTAAAATGTAAATGATGAAATTGCAATTAATATTATTTTTAATAAAACCAAGCGTTATATTTTATTTATCATCTTTATTGTTATCTATTAATTATTATTATTATTTAATGTGAGTATTGCAAACAGAATCGCTCGGTATTTAAGTCTTATGTTAACTACAAAATATTTTTCATAATATATGTAATATCTCAAACAATAATTCAACAAAAATTTTTGAGATTCAGCATAAAATTCAGTTTTTAGTTTTGCTTTCAAAAGGATTGAAATGAAATCAATAATAATATTTTGTTCCGGCCTATAAATATATTTCAAAAATTATGAAGTCTAAATTTAATGCAGTAAGGTATCATATTCTGATAAATATTCTGGACACACCAAATTTTAAATAAATGAATGAATATTTCTATTTTCCACGATCAACTAAGACTTATTTATGAAGTTTTAAAGGTTAAAAATTTAGAAAAACACAACATTTTCATAATCTTAGGCCAATTAATCTTGAGAAACCTGCGCGCTGATTGGGATATTTTCTTTGAAACGATCGATGGAAAATCTAAAATTATCCTTTTTTTTTATTGAATAGTGATAGTCAAATTTTCCTAAATCAGTCAGTTTAAGTGATTGGAAATTAACTCTTAAAAGTCAGTGACTTAGTTGATTGGAAATTAACTCTATGACCACCATAAAATCTGTGCTTTCTCTTGTGGTGTATGCATTCTCCTTAATATCCGCTCGAATAAAACATCACATACAAAAGTACTACATAGAACAAACACATCAAAAGTAAAAATAACATTTCAATAGTTGCCAAAAACAAAAGAGAGAAAAATGCAATTAATAAGCAGACGATATTTAGAAAAGTACAGATATTTAGACTGGAAAATGAAATTATCTGAAATTAACCATATGCGCAGACGATATTTACAAAAGTAAAAATATTCAAACCTGAAAAAGAAAATATATGAGTTATTCCATCAATAAATGCTATAAGTTTGTTTATATCTTCATAGATCATAAAATGATTTTTCTTGAATTTATTTTTTATAAAAATAATATTTCATATTTGATTCATTTCCTACAGACACGTGCCGAAAATTATATTTTTGCAGATTTCATTTCCAAAAAGATTTAATTTATTTTTAATTGGAGCTTTAATCAATGTGATGGCAACACTTTGAAAAAAGCTGATTTTTTCCTATGAATGCGAAACGTGCTGAATTTCAATTTTTATTTTTTACGAAAAAAATTATTGAAAAACATAGTTAAAATATTTACTTAAAAATTCATTAAAAATAAAAATTTAATTTTAAGATTAAAACATTAGTATCATTTAAAAGATAAATTTTTGATCTTTAACTTCATGTAAAAATCTTTTTTGTGCGGTAATATTTTCTGAAGTTATAGTAGAAACACGTCAAAATTTCGCTTAATTTTTAAATAAATAAAATTCTAGTTAAAAATTCGAAAAAATAACCCCCAGGTGCACAATCCCGGCCTCCAAGGTATACACGTGCCAAATTTGGTAGCTGTAGGTTGAATGGTCTGACCTGTAGAGCGCCAACACACACACACACACACACACACACATTGAGCTTTATTATAAGTATAGATATAGATGTGGTTTAGTATGGTGCATGAATTTCAGATTATCGTTTCAGCTATTTATTCTTATTACAATTTGCAAGAGAATATTAATATCTGTAAGATAATATCTGTAAGATGAGAATATTAATATTAATATTTGAGAACACAAAATATCTGTTATTATGAAACTATCCCAGTATCTTCTGCACATTTTCGATGTCTGCTGTACAAATAACATCAGGAATACATACAATTTAAGCAGAAGTTCATCAGCGCCATCTGGTAAGAGCAGAAATCTGTAAACAAAATAAAATCAATCTCATACAACACACATCAATCGCGTCCGCCAACTTAATTTTGGAATTCTTGTAAGAGAAAAGAAAAGGATGTGACGTCACAAAATTTAAATTAGACATAATATCATATGCTATGAGATTTTAGGTACATACTCATTGTTTTTGCCATTTAATTTTAGTTCAGGATTTTATGATTATAGTTTGTTACCAATGCAGATGGATTTAAGGACGGGTTCTACAATTTCTTACGAAAGAATAACACCATTTTGAAATTATAGGATTGAACATTTTACAGTGAAAGAATGATTTTGATACTTAAATATTTGATTAAGGTGAATAAATTAACTTTAATGGAAATGTTTTCAATATGAAAAAAATAAAAGATTATAAGAAGACAACATTATAAACTTATAAGTTCAATGAATTTTTTTTAACAATTTCGAGCCTATTTTTATCTGTAAAAGTTTATTGCATATGCGGTTCAATATGGCGAACGAAATTCAGATTACCATTTCAACTATTTATTCTTTTATAAATTACTTCAGACTGTATGCATTATTTACAACGAAATATCTGTTATGAGTGTAAATTATGAGGCTGTCCCAGTGCCTTCTATCCATACATTTTCGATGTTTGCCATACAAATAACATCAGGCATGCATAAAATTTAAGCAAAAGTTCATCAGCGCCATCTGGTGGAGCAGAAAT
Source organism: Argiope aurantia (assembly GCA_026543865.1). NCBI lineage: Eukaryota > Metazoa > Arthropoda > Arachnida > Araneae > Araneidae > Argiope > Argiope aurantia. Next base: position 286,095 of record JAPMOR010060984.1, on the reverse strand, counting down.
CTGTAACAGAAATGAAATCAACTTCATTATGACACACTTCAACTTAATTTCGGAATTCTTCTCGCAAGAGGAAAGGAAAAAAAAACAAAAAACAAAAAAAAAATGTGACGCCACAAGATTTAAATTAGACATGATATCATATGCAGTTAGATTTTAGATAACATACTCATTGTTTTTGCCATTTCAATTGATCTCATTTCTAAACAGAAATTTTGAAAGCACGAAAATAATATTTGAAAATTAATTAATTGATAATAGATGAAAACAAATATTTATACCCTCAATTACTTTAAAAATAAGATGCCATTAATGAATGTTAATAAGCTCTTACTTATGAATAATAATAGAATGTTTACGGGTATCTGGAACATTTTAATGCAACAAAATTATTTAAAAAAAAATTTTTTTTTCAAAATAAACTGAGGTATACGTTAGTTTTGTTAATAAAAATTTCAGCATTATAAAATGCTAATATAAAACAAAACAAAAACGATTTTGAATAAATTCTGCCAAATATTATAAAATTTTAAAAACATTGACCAGCCTTTGAATCGATGCTGTATTTTCAATTTTAGCTTTTAAACCGCTAGGTAACAATACATCCCAGAATTTCCCCATTCAAACTTTTAATGAATTTCAAACTTTTTAACGTATTATACAAGTATGAAAGTTTTTCCATTAAAAACATAAGTGATAATATTTTTTTTCGACAGGATTATGTTGCTACCATTACTGAGGTGAAAGCAGTACAACCATTTGGTGAAAGAATCCATGCCGGGCATTCAAATTTTTGCTGGCCTTAGGAAAGCAATTAGCAACCTCATTTTACTTATGAATAATTCATTCAGATTGCTTGCGCAGTTATAGTAAACAAGTTGTTTTCTTGTCAACATGATTTCTGACTCTATCAAAAACCAAAACTGTTTACCTCCACAAGCAAGAAACAAAGCATTCTTTCAAGTATGAAAGTTACAATAAACAGAGGTTTTAAAATTACATCGTATTTTATGAAAAAAAAATTGCTCTGTGAGAAATAACGAAAATTTTAATTCATTCAAATGTTATTTTGCTACTCGTTTCGAATTTGTAATATATTATCCTCTTTTTACACTTTTTAAAGAAAGGGAAATAATGGCGCAATCGAGAGGAAATTTTAATTAAATTTTTGATTATAAATTGACTGAAATTTTGCCGTTTTACCACAATGATTTCAGAGCATACAATTGTATAAAAACTATTCTTAAAATGCTCTAAAATTCAAAACAATCATTTTTCAATGATCACTTTTCAATTTTTTTCATATAATTTTTTCTTTCATTTTAATAAATTTTCAAAATATTTTCGAATGTGTTTTACAACATTTTTTTATTGCTTTCATAGCTGTATTTATATTTCCTCGCATTGCGATAATATGAAACATTTTTTTTGTGTCTATATATATATATATGTGTGTGTGTGTGTGTGTGTGTAATGATATTTTAACTCTAATTTCAATTTAATCAATTTTCAAGACTTTATCTTAATTTAGGCCATAGTAACTTTATTCTAAAATATTCTCTTATTTCGAGATCCAATTCCACTGTCTCTACTTAATTAATTCAAGAGAAGCTTTGTTAAATTGCAGAATCAGCTAAAAGTCGAACTTTCCCACACTCCGCGTGAAGAGGCAAAATACCGCTGAAGAGACAAATTCTTTTTTAAAATCTCCCTGTGTTTCCCCTGCCTTCTCCGCGCGTGTAACGAAAATCCATATCGAAATCTCGCAATATATTCGCACTATGAAGAAATGTTTTCCCTATCAAAATCATAGG
>JAPMOR010060984.1:271382-284184 GCA_026543865.1 Argiope aurantia | reverse complement strand
TTAAGGAGAAATTTTAATAAAATTAATGCACCAGAATCATATCTAATATGGTATGATGATTATGGAATTATCTTGGTGTAATGATACGGACTAGAGGATTAAATCGTTTTTACATTTTTGTTATTTTAGCATACTTTTTTTTTCTCATTACTTTAAAGTCGGTGTTACTTTTAGAAAGAATGAGATAAAATAGAAATTTAAAAATATTATTTGTAGGATTTTATTAATTACTAGCCGCCTTTGGCGACCAGCCGGTTCGCCAGTATTACCGCTCGCTACAATTTTCAGTTAAATATTTTAAGTAACTGGTCTCTTAAAGGATTCTCAAACAAAACATTTTTAATCTTCAAATTTTGATAGTCATACCAAACTTATATTGTTTAGATCGTTTCGTTCAATTTACTATATATATTTTGCTAATTTGTTGTCATTTCCGGTAAAACTTCAACTTTAATTTAAAGTGGAAATGATGAAATTGCAATTAATATAAAGATATTTTTTTAATAAAATCAAGCGTTTTATTTTATTTATTTATTATTATTATTATTGAATATGAGTATTGCAAACAGAATTGCTCGGTATTTAAGTCATATATGAACTACAAAATAGTTTTCATAATTTATGTAATATCTCAAAGAATAATTCAACAAACATTTCTCAGATTCAGCATAAAATTCAGTTTTTAGTTTTTTTTTTCAAAAGGATTGAAATGAAATCAATAATAATTTTTTGTTCCGGCCTATAAATATATTTCAAAAATTATGAAGTCTAAATTTAATGCAGTAAGGTATCATATTCTGATAAATATTCTGGACACACCAAATTTTAAATAAATGAATGAATATTTCTATTTTCCACGATCAACTAAGACTTATTTATGAAGTTTTAAAGGTTAAAAATTTAGAAAAACTCACCATTTTCATAATCTTAGGCCAATTAATCTTGAGAAACCTGCGCGCTTATTGGCGTATTTTCTTTGAAACGATCGATGAAAAATCTAAAATTATCCTTTTTTTATTGAATAGTGATATTCAAATCTTCATAAATCAGTCAGTTTAAGTGATTTGAAATTAACTCTTAAAAGTCAGTGATTTAGTTGATTGGAAATTAACTCTATGACCACCATAAAATATGTGCTTTCTCTTGTGGTATATGCATTCTCCTTAATATCCGATCGAATAAAACATCACATACAAAAGTACTACAATAGAACAAACACATCAAAAGTAAACATAACATTTCAATAGTTGCCAAAAACAAAAGAGAGAAAAATGCAATTAATAAGCAGACGATATTTAGAAAAGTACAGATATTTAGACTGGAAAATGAAATTATCTGAAATTTACCATACGCGCAGACGATATTTACAAAACTAAAAATATTCAAACCTGAAAAGGAAAATATGTGAGTTATTCCATCAATAAATGCCATAAGTTTGTTTACATCTTCATTATTTTATGAGTCATTAAATATCAAAATGGATCCGGGACTGAATAAACACCCTGTATAGAGAGTGTAAAAGATCATAAAATAATTTTTCTTGAATTTATTTTTTAGAAAAAATAATATTTCATATTTGTTTCATTTCCTACAGACACGTGGCGAAAATTATATTTTTGCAGATTTCATTTCCAAAAAGATTTAATTTATTTTCACTTAGAGCTTTAATCAATGTGATGGCAACACTTTGAAAAAAGCTATTTTTTTCTCATGAATGCGAAACGTGCTTAATCCTCATTTTTATTTTTGACGAAAAAAATTATTGAAAAACATAGTTAAAATATTTATTTAAAAATTCATTCAAAATAGAAATTTAATTTTAAGATTAAAACAGTAGTATCATTTAAAAGATAAATTTTTTTATCTTTAACTTCATGTAAAAATCTTTTTTGTGCGGTAATATTTTCGGCAGTTATAGCAGAAACACGTCAAAATTTCGCTTAATTTTTAAATAAATAAAATTCTAGTTAAAAATTCGAAAAAATAACCCCCAGGTGCACATTCCCGGCCTCCAAGGTATGCACGTGCCAAATTTGGTAGTTGTAGGTTGAATGGTCTGGTCTGTAGAGCGCCAACACACACACACACACACACACACACACACACTCACACACACACACACACACACACATTGAGCTTTATTATAAGTATAGATGGAAGTTTAATTATACTAATCATAGAATTAGTATTTTTATATTTGAAGCAATTTCTAAGAATACTTTTTAATAGTGTTCCATGCAATAAAAATGTTTAAATATATTTACAGCATTTGTATTTCTTGTCGCCAATTTTTTAAAATTATTTTTTGAAAGATTATGAATTTTTTTTTACAAACTTGTAATCAGAATTCACAGCTGCCACTATTTTTCATTTACTGAAAATAAATTAATAAAAATTTATTCATTAATTGGAACAATTTACTTATTTCAAATAAGCACACTACAGAGACAGAGACTGACTATTTACAGAATGCATTAATCAAAATCACAAAAGTAACACTAGCCACAAAGGAAATTAAAACAGAAATAAAAAAGGAACAATAAGGAAGGTTAAAAGAAATAATTGACTTAAATGAATATATTTTTTGGAAAATACTAACATTAATATGTTAACATTTCATGAGCAAAAATTTTAGTGCAAATAAAAATATGTTACAAAATTCTGCCTTTACAACAACTTGAGTCTAATAATTTTTTTAAATAAAAAAATTATGAAATAAAGACAGGTTTTTTTATTTTCACTGGTCATTGGTTTTCAAACTCGACAAATCAACATATTTTAAATTTTTATTTCATGATTTTTAAATAAAAGAGATCTTTTCATTGACAGAAATTAAGTGGGAACAATCGAAATTTTTCATTCATTAAATTATGACTATTATCTTCTCCTTCATTTGAAATTATCTAATGAAAGAACACGGATGCATCATCTTTCTAATTCTGAATGACGATCATACGATGAAGGCATCACGCGATCTGACCATCCATTCAATTAAAGTGATTGACAAAACACTCTTTTCATTCGTTTATTGAAATAACAATGCTTTTGGAAAAGAGTTCAACGAAAGGAAATAAGTATGTAATTTGGCGTAAATAGAAACAAATTAATTCGTTTATTATAAATTCATGATATTAATTTTTCTAAAAACGCTGGCATTACTCTCAGGCATGTTTATTTTATGCTATCAGTGTCCTGAAATGAGCTGACGTTATTTAAATAGAATAGCAAATGAATGGAGAATTTATAAGTTATTCGCGTAAGAAATTGATGTGTGAAGCCAAGTCTAGTTTTTTTGCTTTAACTGAAAACATCAGCGATAGGTGAGACTATAGCATTAAAAACAGACATCATTGAAAATATATTGTAAAGTTCTTGTCAGCGTATCTACACTATCTACAATATCACAAACAGACTACTCCAACCATCCGAAAGGCACAGGGAAAAATCTGAATGACCGGACCGCCGCAACAGCAATTCTGGCGGAAACTGTGGTTGAGTCTTAAGGGCTATAACTGGCCACGGTACAACACTTCCCTAAGAAAGTACGTCCCGTCATCGATGGGAGGAGCCAGATCCCTCACCTTTTCGTATTCCCACAATGGTGGCGAGAACAAACCACCACACCGGAAGCTTCTCATCCTCAATTACCAGGTGCTCCCCTTGGGACACTATCTACAATATGAAATTAGTATCAATGTTTTATAAAGAATAATGCTAAATGATTTGCTTCATTTCTGAAAGTAGCATGAAATTGCAATGCAATGATCCTCTATATAGGTAGAAATCACATTGATTGAGATCCGGAGAATGCGACTTTTCGATGTTTTACAAAGCAATGAAATAATCATCAAAATATTCCTACAACTGAATGAATAAGTCGATGAAACTAGCACGTCTTACATAAATCAGACAATTCCTGGTAAACGGATAAAATAACGAGGTTTCCGCGTTGCCCGGAAACTGAAATTTTTTTAGTAACTTAAGGAAATATATTAATGAAAATTTCTTATCTCATATAGCAATGATCTGCCATAATAATTTTAATTAATTGCACACCCTATTTGGTTATTATTAATAAATGTTAATAAAAAATGTTAATTTATTTTAGAGCATCTCGTAGACAGAGAGAGAGAGAGAAATAATATTGAGCATCTCTTTGCTATTTAAAATACTTAATTCATAGCCCAAATTTCTAAAATAATCTTAATTTTTATCACCAATTAATTGCATCTCTTTAAAAAAATGTTTTCAATAAGCACCAATTACAAAAACTTATAATAACTTGTTAGGAAACAACAGCTTTTATGTCTAAATATTCCAATTAGTATATTTCAACCAATCAGATCAATCATTTGAATAATCTAAAAGCATATTATATACTAAAATGATGAGTAGCTCATTATTTTGCAATTAATAATACTCGATATTTTGAAATCTAAAAATATGAAGAAACTTCTAGCTCATCCGTTCTCTCGTTAAAATGTTTGTTTTATGTAACAGCCATTTATTTGGTTTTCTCCAGCATTTATAATGATATTATATGGCAATTATTTGCACGAAGATCATTTCATGATGATATCTTGACGATAGCTAAATAATTAGTGTCTCGAATCACTTAATGAAATCACTGCGTTATAATGAGCTTAAAAGTTAATAAGCAATCGTTAATACGATATTACTGCCATAGAGTAGATTTGACATTAATCCATTTCATAAGCAGAGATAATTATATCGAAATTCTCTTGAAAAGGGCTAATAATTTATATACAAATAAAATATAACCAACAAATTTGGGCATAATTAGATTTAATTCTTATTTCATTTGATATTCATTTGTGTTGAACATATATAAATATGAAGTGGTGTGAAATATATAAACAGATTCACAAGGTAAGTAACTTTGATAAGATTAATACATTTAGAGAATTAATACATTATTGAATTTATAGTACTGAGTAAGTTATATCACTGACTCTCTGACCCGCCCGAAGGCACACGGATAAAAACTGAATGACCGGACCGCCGGTACAGAAACAATGGCGGGAACTGTGGTTGAATCATAAGGGCCATCACCGGCCTCGGTACAACACTTCCCTACGGAAGTACATCCCGTCATCGTCATCCAGAGTCTCACTTTTTCGTGTACCCACCAGCGTGACGAGAACCAACCACCATACCGGAAGCTTCTCATCCTCAATTCAAAGGTGCCCGCAGGGAGGATTACAGTACTGGGTAAAATAAACTTTACACATTAAAAAAGGCTATTCGTTTATTTATTTTCAAGTTTATTTTCATTCATAAATCTAAAATTTTTCAAGATAAACATATGATTATAATGATATCAAAGTCCATTTTATGATTCGGAAATCGGCCAGTTGAATTTTTCGCTGTCTAACTCTGCTTGAGAAGGCTTGCTTCTTTGCTAACAAAAAATTACGCGCTGGAAATATTTTTACAAAAAATAATAATGTTGTGAATGCACGCTAACATTTAAAAAGAAATGAAGCGGTATATTCAATGAATTAAATTAATTTGAAAACATTTTCAAATAAAAAAAATGGATTTTATACTAATGAAAGGAAATGAAGGGAATGAAAGGATTTGCTTTTATCAATAATTAATTAAGGATAATGCTTAGATTCTCTTTCGCAATTCAGATGTCGGACCGATTTTTAAAAAAATATTAGAAGTTATTTATTATTGTCTGAGATTCCGCTGAAAATTTTGGGATCGCATTTACTAATCAAATATCTTTGATTTCATTTTATTTGAAAACACACTGTCCGTTCAGCTATAGGTACAGTCTAAACTACCCCCTTCCCATTTGCTAAAGTGTAAAAATTAATTTCTAATTTAATTAACTTTTCATGTAATATTTAAATTTATTCATTCATTATCTAAAACAACCAAACAAAAAATATCTCTGATACATTCTTTGCAGAGAGAAAGTTTCCTAGAGATACAATCCTTAGAGAAGGAAATATTTTAAGAGATACTGCTTTTCTCGGTTATTTTCCATAAAAAACGCATGCACACTCTTTTAAGTCCTCGGGCGTACGAAAAGAGGATCTTTCTGTCCACTGATCTGCAAAATTGTTCGTCACAGGAAAAAAAAATGGAGCGGAAAAAAAGAAACGGAAAGAAAAAAATGTTAATTCTCTTAACATTTTTAATTAGAAAGCAAAACATAGATAAGTTAAGGATACGCATACTTGAGCTATCCGGAGTCACTCAAAGCTATACGGTTAAACTCAATGGTCGGAACGCTGCAATTGCATATCCCGGACTAGGGTTGAGACCTAATTGCCATCACCAGCCACAGTACAAGCCCTTTCGCAGGAGGTAAGTCCCATCGTCAGCAGAGGTTACTTCACCCCCAACTTACTATACAAATCAGAAAGGCGAGAATAAACCACTATACTCGAATACTCTCATTCACATCTTCTAAGATGCTCTTAAATTAATATAACCCCAAAATAGGTTCTTCTACCCTGCCGTAGGGGCTGCGGTGACCTGGTGGTAAGGTCTCGGTTTCGGAACTGCGCGGTTTCAGGTTCGTAAGATCCGAGACCCAATAGTGTAAGTGAGTTTGTTGCACGTTATATCCATCGGCGCCAAACGTCCTCTCGCTGGTGTGATGTGGAAGTTTGGAGAGGGGTGGGCCAGCTTAGGTGGTGTCCTCGTCATCTGAGCGCGGTTCGAAATTACGAGGTCCATCCCAAAATAGCCTGAGTGGTGCTTTAAAAACGGGACGCTAATATAACTAAACTAAAATAAATCTACCCCGCCCTAAGTCGCACGAAATAATTGAATGATCTGAACGTCTCAGCAGCATTAGAGAGAATTATGATTGAGCGCTAAATTACCAGCCAGGATACACCCCCTCCAGTAAGAGGCATGTCCCGTCTTCGGTAGGGGGTAGCTAAGCCCACACCTTTATTATGTCTACATGGTGAAGAGAATCAAATCAAACCTCCATATAGGAAGCTTCTGATTCTCTATTTTGAGGTGTTTCTCGGCGGAACTAAATTAAGATAGATAAAAATGCACTTAAAAAGGTAAATATAATTAGAAAGAATTGTTTCAATTCAAACTACAGGGTGGCCATAAAATAACTTTCCCTGTTTGACGGCATCTGCAGCTAAAACAAATGAACGAAATGAAACCACGTTTCATATACGGACTATGGGAGGCACGAGAAAACAAATTCCGAAGGGAAAAAAATTAGTATCAAAAGTTGGCGATAGAGGCAATACTGGCTCTATTTGTGTATAATTATTAATGAATTCATGAAACTCGCAGACAATAATCTTTTATTTATCAATATTAATGCCCCCTGGACGACGTGTAATATTTTCAATATTCTGATTTTCTCTGTGTACAACCTACTGCATACGGTGTATGACGTTTCTCCACTGCTGCGTGTAAACTGTCAGTCTCGATGCTCATAACAACCTGTCTTATTTTCTGTTTCCAGACATGCAGGTTTGCTTAATAGCAGCCAGTAAAGCATGCTGTGGTAAGGTAGGCCCATATTAAGCCCACGTCAACAGTCAATCACAGACAACAATCAAGAACACATCAATTGTCAAACATGAACTACTGACAGGTCGTTCCTCTTCTCTTTTTACAAGGAACACATGGCGCTGCTGTCACGCACACACTAGGGATTTTACATAAGCCATCTCGATATGCAAATTTCCTCGTTCGTACGTGACAGCAGCATCAATATTTCTCCTATCGGCAACTTTTGGTGCTATTTTTTTTTCCTGCGGAATTTATCTTTTCATGTTTTCTACAATCTGTATATGAAATATGGTTTCATTTCTTTCATTCGTTTTAGCTGTAGAAGCCACCAAACAAGGACAGTTATTTTATGTTCACCCTGTATTTTTCCAATATTTTTCAGCTGCAAATGGAAAAATCCAAATGAAAGACCTTTTGAAAGCTCTGTAAGCTCTTTTGAAAGCAACTATTATTTCATTCCAAGAAGGAATGAAATAATTGCGGCATTTAAGAATACAATTTATTAATAATTGTATTCTCATTAAAAACATCAGAAACACCTATAAATACATATGACACAAATGATCGATTAATTTGTTTTTTCCTATAAATTTCTATTGCAGAATCAGAGAATGAAAGTTGCATTTCAATTTTACGAAACAAATATATTTTTCTGCAATGCATAATGAATGAAATTAAATTAATAGCATTTGCAACGACTTAAACAAATAAAATATTACTTAATATTCACACAAACATCAAGTTTAAAGTTATAATAATTTTCCTGAAAACAAGAAAAAGCTGAATTTTATTTTAAAACGATTTTTTTAAAAATAACATTCAATTATAGAATTCAACTCAAGCAAATTATATTCAATTATACTTATTTTTTATATATTTTATACTGTTTCCTTATAAATAAATGGGCAAATAGCTTTATAATGTTAATGTTTATTTTATTATAGCTTCCTTGTGTTTACAGGGCATGAGTCAAAATATCACGAAGAATAAATTTTTGCTAGAAAATGTTTCTCAGTCTTCGTACAGTGAAATTTCTATTCGATATAGTATAAGAGTTTATTCACAAATAAAAAAAAAGACATACCACAAAAACAATAAAGAATATTACAAATAAATCCATCATATTTAGATTTCCAAACTGAAAAATAAAAATGGAAATTTTATTAATTTTTACAATCAACTTTACGATCTAATATAAAAATTGAGGATTATTTTTAAAGAAATGAAATTCCTTATAATTCCTTATAATATAAGCTCTTGCTAAATTCCAGAATTTAGCAAGAGCAAAACTGAATAAATAGAAGAAAATTATTTTTAATCTTAATCACACTGTAATATCTACTGTTTATCTTCTAACTATAAAGATAAAATATTGCAATTAATCCAATGCTAGATGTTCTCTAACCAGTGTTTGCCGTGACCTTGGTAAAGCAGACTTCCGTGCTACTTGTATTGTTTAATAAGATTAACTTTGTATAGCTTTTGTATGCTTGATTAAAAATATCTGTAAACTTCAGGTTTCAGTTTTGAAAAATATTCGACAAAATTCTAAAACTTTGAACTTGGACAAAATTCTAAAACTTTGAACTTGGACAAAATTCTAAAACTTTAAACTTCGACAAAATTCTAAAACTTTAAATTTTTACTCATGCCATAAAGAATTCCTACAGCTTAATAAAAATACAGTTAATAATAAAATACAGTAAATAATAAAGTAAATACAGTAAATAATAAAGTAAATACAGTAAATATACAGTAAATACAAAAATACAGTAAATAATAAAATTCGAGAATAATACAAAATTTCATTGATTTTTAACCAAGGTAACCAGGCATACTGGATTAACCAAGATAGTTTCGAATTTCGATTATTTTTTCTGGAATGAAAATTAAGTACCCTGGAGTTGCCCCGAGTTTGAATTAATTTATCCTAGATTTTACTAGTTATTAAATAATTCATATTGGAAAGTATATTTAATTAGATTTCTCTTTTTAAAAAGTAATTTAAAAGTTAATTACTTTTAAATTACATTATCGAAGTGATGTAAAAGTGAATTTGCCATCTGAACTTCTGCAATAGTTACGGCTGGTTATCTCAGAAATAGGCAGGGTTACAAAAAAAAAAAAAAAAAGAGCATAATTGAAATATAATTAAATACAACGAGAAAAGAATATTGAATTAAAAATCAGCTTTAAAAATGCAGTTTTAGTTTTAAGTAATCCATAATGTTTCGTTGAAACTATATTTTTGAAAATTATTGATGTTCCTTTTCTTTTCAACAAACGATGTCTAACAAAGGAAAAGGAATATGTATTCAGTCTTACACGTTATGTTGGTTATTATGTTATTATGTTGTTACGTTGGTTATTATGTTTCGTTTCGTAAAAACAAAACTGAAAAATAGCAAATGGAAAAAAGAAGAAAAATAAATCAAGATGGCGGGGGCGAGCCCTGGGCAAAAGGAAAAAAAAGAACATTAGTTGGCCAAATGCCAAAATGGAGCTGCAAAAATTTCAGTCCATTCTCTTCTCAAAGTGGGCTGAATCAATCAATGCGGAAAAGAACTGCTTTTCACCTTTCGATAAAAAGCAATTCTTCCATCAACTATGCTCAATGAATAAATTTTAATTTGAAAAGGTGTTTCTTCTTTCTTTTTGTTCAGCTGTGTCCGATGTTTCCCCCACTAGTAGATTTCTTTCCTATCTTCTTTTATTATTCTTTTTCATTTTTGTTGAGCATTGCTTGAATGTGGAAAAGTAATCAAATAAATATAAAAGTAATCTTAAGATTTTTATTGGAATTAAATATCCTAAATTACCCTGTTTCATATTATTAGAAAGTAATTCGAATTTAAAAGAATAAACTAGATTTAAATTCTAGCTAAGTTAGACGCTTACGAATTCTTCTTATTCATTTTTACTATACTAAAAGGGATACAGATGGGAATGTCAAAGTAGGGGGAAAAAACCCAGAAAAGGTGAACTTAGGATTGCGTCTTCTCAATAGGAACAATGTAAATGAATTAGGAAAATATTTAGAGTAAGAAAAAAAAATTCAATGCTACTTTAACTCTGATTATTTTTAAATTAACTATTGTATTTTATTCTTAATTTTTCAGAGTGTTGTCCTCTAGTTCAATCTCTAACCATGTCCTCTAGTCCCAGATTGTTAAATCTGGGTCTAGATCATCGAAATTGAAGGTAGAAATTCTGATCACTTTAGTTTAAAATAAAATATCTTATACAGGGTGTTTCAGAACTCAACATGCAAACTTGAAAGGGAAGTAGTAAATAATAGGAATCAGAGTTACATAGGAAAGTAGGGACCCAAATGAATAGCTGACGCTATAAGGGAGGTCATCAAGCGAGGGTTTCTCATTGTAGTCAGTGAGGAGATAATGTAGTGAGGAGATAATGTATCTTTTCCTTAATGCCGAGTTAGCTGATATTCACTTTTTGAAAATGTTCCCCATATAGAGTAGGTATCAAACTACATGAATGTTGATGGGAAGAATTTCAAACATCTCCTCAAACACTTCCAATTATTGTACTATTTTTGTGTGTGTCTGTAATAAAATGCTTAACTCTGCTTTCTGTATTGTGTCTCTGCTTTATTTTCAGGTCTCTTTATCAATTAAAGGAGGCATTTTGGACCCTGCTATCCTATATGATTCTGATTCTTATTGATGTTTTCTACTTCCCTCCCAAGTTTGTAAGTGGTGTTTAGAAACACCCTTCATAAAGAAATACTCTTAGTTTGAGATCTGAAAATGTAATTATACAAAAAAGTAGCTTTTAAGTATGCTAATTTAAGAAACAAGCATTAGTGGAAGAATGGCAACATAATGAAGAAATATTTCTATATATTAAGCAAGTCAGAACACATCATTAGAATAAAATTCGATACTTTTTTTAATAGAAAAAACTATCTTGATATCATTGTTTAAAGTCATTATTCGACACCATTAAAAACCCATGTCACGTGCAAGACATATTTCTGCTGTTAATATCAAAGTTCATTTCTCGAAAGTTTGAAAATGCTTAAACATCGGAAGTTAATTATTAATGACGCAATCGCATTTAGAGAAATGTAAATTTTTGATTACATTTTCTTTTGTCTTACAATTGTTTATTTGAGTTTAAAAGCAAATTAGCTTTCTTAACAAAAGAATTTCGGAAACAGAAGTCGACTGAATATATTTTTAAAGTATGAATGATAGCTTTATATCACAAGTCATTTTTTCGTTACGAAACAGAAACTAAATAGAGTTATTGAAGGGGAAAACATTAATCTTTCGATTATTTTGTAAATAAAAGTCTAATTAAAATTTCAAAAATCATAATTTAGCGAACATCATCTAACCAGGAAGTAACTGACTGTTGAATTTGGTTATTCTATGACCAACGTTCTATCCTGTTGATCCTTTGGACTATTTTTGTATGCCGCATTTTGAAACTTACTGTTAGTGTCTAGCCTATGAATATTATCATGCACATTTGATAAACAAATTCATCGTTCCCGGTTTTTCACGTTCTTTGAGTCTCATAACATACATACCCACATATCAAAGGTGCACATATTTCATTTATAATCTCACTCACTCGACTGAACTCGCAACAAAACACCGGTGGAATACTAAACACCATTTAAAAAAAAAAAAAGAAGGTCAATTATGCAGCTTTCATTGATTCACCTGAAGGTGTGTTTGTGTGTGTGCTGCCATTTTTGCCAGGGAAGAAAGAAAAGCTTCCATTTTTGCCAGGAAAGAAAGAAAAGCTGTATGATTGGAGTCACGTTGATTTTGGCACAAAGCTTGTTTTGTGTCCTTGTAGGATCGGCCAGAGAGAAACTTTTCCCCCACAACCAGAGTTCTGAAGGTCACAAGGCCTGCATGAGGCTCTTGCTGCCGCAGTCGCGTGTCGAAATGGAAAAAAGACGCTTATCTGTCACATTCTGTCGGCACGTGTCAAAACAATGCCGGAACATCGAAGCATCTGTTAACGCAAGCAATAAAGCAGAGTGCACATGCACTCGGCTGCTGAGTATATTATTATACAGTAAATGGTTAGATATGTATAAGCTATTCTTACACAGCAAGAGTAATTCTTTAAGTTTTCTTGAAACGCATATTTCTGTGATTGTTACTTTAGAAAACTGTCAGTGCTTGCTATATAAGCTATGCTTATACACCAAGAGGAAATGTTTCAGTTTTCTTGAAATGCAAATCTCTGCGATTATTATTTTATAAAATCGTCAGTGCTTGCTATATAAGTT
>JAPMOR010060984.1:232401-271372 GCA_026543865.1 Argiope aurantia | reverse complement strand
AACATTATTTTAGTATCATTTTCGAGTAACGACAGCTGAAACGATGTATTTTCTACTACTATACTTTGAAATTTTACAAACAAAGCAATAAAAGATAAATCTATAAAAATATAGTATAAAAATAACAGCTGCTATTTTTATAGAAATTTCTTGATATCGTTTTTTAAAATAATGTAATGTGAAGCGATGTAAGCTTATTATCATTTTAATCGGAGAATGCAATAATGTGATATTATTGAATAATTACGTCAGATATAACAGACTTTTATAAAACATGAAATTCTGAGCCTGAATGAGGACAGTTAATTATGGAAATCTCAATTTTGAACTATGATCGAATGACGAGGACGGCATTTCATTTGGCATCTCTTTTTTCATTTGCACACTCATATGAACCTGACGCTAGATGGCAAATAGTAAATAATTAATCAATTTGACTTAGGTTCATGAAATAAGGAATGTCTAATAATATCGTAGTTCGACTAAAGGAATTCGAAAATGAATTTATTTTTGCTGTATACAATGTGTTTGAAAGCTTAATTTAATTTAAATCATTTAAAATGTAAAATGTAATATACAAAGCATACTTCTCTGAAATGTCAGATCTATGTTTTACGATTTATTTTTTTACATTCAATCAATTTTATAGAATCCGAAATGATGAACCGATAAACATACATAATGAAAATTTTATTGAAAAAAGGTACGAATGAAGGTTTTAATTATTATAAAAAATACAAATTTTTCAAAAAAAGATCTGTTTCTATTTTTTAAAGCTAATTTATAACCAAGAAAATTCCTTTTATTTTCTGTTAGATTTTCGCAACTGATCTCTAATGTAAAAATTCATAGTGTATATCTATCAAACTATCAATTACTTTCTGGAAATTAACGTATTGATTCAAAGTATTAGACTAATATTTTATTTTGAAATTATACGAGAGCAATTTTGGGACAATTCTCATAATTTTAAACAGTAGTATGTTATCGATATTTCATTCTCCAAACTTTCACACCATACTAACATGAAGTCGAAGCTATGGCATTCTAATTCTAAAAATTAAATGAAACTTTAACTGTAACCAAAGGGATCGTATCTTTCAGAATAACGAGAATAACAAAAAATTTTTAACTATCTAACGTGAACTGAAAAAAATGTTCAGAATTTATCTTATATTGAAACTGAATATTAAATAAATTTGTAATAATTTTATTAATAAATAAACAATTTAGATTTTAAAAAATAACTAGATTTCGTTTTTTATATCAATTCTTTTGAATTCTTTTTTGTAGCTTTTACTATGTGTGAAATAAAAGTTTCTTCCAACGGTCATATGCTTCACAGGCAATATTAGTTGCGTTTAATTTCAATTAAAAGTCTTTTGTACAATTTGATATCCATGACCCTTGAAAAAAAAAGTACTTTTAAGTTTGAAATTGTAACTGACATTAGAGTTGTGCTATTTTAAAAGCTTTATACTTTTTATGTTTAATAATGTAAATGAACCTTTAATTTTAGCTTATTAATTGATACTTTATAATAAATCCCATTAATTCGATTTTATTATTTTTAAAAAAATTAGCTTCTGAAGAATTCGCCCAAATGCTTACTGGTTTATAAGTAACTACGTTAAAAAGTTGATTTTTTGCAAAATTGTGACATTTTTTTTTAATATTGATATTTGAACAGTTTTTTTTTAATAAAACCGTTAGAATTTTATTTCTAAGTCTATTTTTTGAGAAATTACTTTGATTTTTATATTTGCATTTACATATTTTTTAATTCTATTTTAGATATTTAGATATACTATTTTCTCAAATTCTTATCTTTGATAGGATTTTCTTACAAAAAAACCCCTCATAAATTAATCATAATCTAAGCATATTTTTGTTTAAATTTGGTATATTAATTTCTCAATATGTTTTGCAGCTCCTGAACAAGGGGATAAGATATCGATATTTTTTAGAAATATTTTACAGTTGTTTCAGTGATTAACAGTGTAAAAAAAAGGAGAAAATTTCATGTTATTTAACAGTTGAATCCCAATATTTAAAGAATAGATAAAAATGCATTTTACTTTTTTAGTTGAGGGACTGGATAATATATTTCTAAAGCTATCTGCAAAATTTTGTGCAAATCATTTGATAAACCTCTGAACTAGAAGAATTTTGCTTTATACTTTTTTTTTAGAAAACAACCCCCTTTTCTCCAATTTTTCAAAAAAGGTTTGTCACTTAAATGGTATATTTTGATATCATAGACGTTTTTTGAATCTTTTTTGTGCGAATATTCAAAGATATAACTATTTTCGAACGCTTTTCAAAAGAATTCATCCCGAACGTAGTCGCATACCTTAACAGGAAAGGACACGGTCATTCCTATCACCTGTTAAAAGACAAATCAAGGGGGGGGGAATAGAAAATCCATTATTTTTGCCTTTTATCTCATCCATTTTTATTTTATTTTTATATTTGGGAAAATTTTATTAAAGTTTTCTTCTTTTTTATTTCTTAATATTTAATTTAATTTAATTCGGATTTTGTATACTATCACACGCCACCCTAGTCAATGTAGTAAGTTGAATTATTGATATTGCAGCATCCGGGATTAAAGTTCAGAAAGTCACTGGTCAGTGCCGTGTAACCTTCAACACACGAATCGATAGATTAGTTTGATCAGTTTAGGATAGGTCTTTGACAATAAATAATGTACGTAATAGAAGTTGAGTCACCTATATCAGCAGATAGAGAGTTTCTGGAAAAACTACACGACTTGCATCTGCAAGATCAACAAAAGCGATGTCCGTATCAATTTTGTCCCATTTTGAAAGCAATTATCATCTCTCTCTTACTAAAAATACACAATCTATCTTATTTGTTTATCGTAAGTGTAATCAAAGACTCCTCTTCTCGCTGAAAGACTGTTATTATTTCTATTTTTTTAAGATCCAAATGCAAGAAGTGCCGACAGATAAAAGAAGGTAATATAATCAACTGATTTTTATCTTTCGACTATTCTTTTTTCTCACAGTGTTGTCAAGTAGTTGGCTCAGGATTAGAAAACTCTAGATTATACGGGGGCAAAGCGCCATGAAAATACATTATTGCAATTTATGATGATTCTTGGAAACAGCAGGTATATTTATGTAACGCAAGAGACGGTACAAAATGTCTAGTTAACTTGAAGATTGGATTTCGGAAAAGCGTTAGCTGCTCATAACAGTATAGGGTTTCACTTTCCCAGATCTTCTTTCCAATAGTGATTATCTTAAAATATCAATAAAATATTGTTTTTATGCTGGATTATTTTTTCTGTAAATTGCTTAATGTGCAACAAAAAATCTACAGTTAGATATTCAACTTAGAGTAAGCAAATTCAGGGGGTAATTATTTCTTGAGTAGCAAGTAATAAAAAGGTTTTAAAAATTTTAATTAATTACATACATAATAATAAATTTTTTAAAACAGTTTTTGAATAATTTTGAAGACATTATTGCACAAAACGTATTTTTAACACCTGTTTAAAATTCAATATTATCTATTTGAAAATTCAAAAACTTGAACAAATTTAAAAAAAGCACATTTTTATTAATTATTGAAAAATTAAAATTACATATTTCCTACTTTTTTTTTATCTTCAATCCATATCACGTTATTATAAATACTTTAAAAATTTGGTTGTTTTGTTTTGCAAAATCTTTCCTTGGTGAATTTCCATTTGTATGAATCAAAATTTAATTGTCAATCAATTAATTGGAAAATAAGATCTAAAAATATTAAAATAGTGTAGTAAATGCTAAATTTATGGCAAATGACAAACTAAATGGAAAGTCCATAGCAAAATTCCATCTTTACAAATCTGAAACAAGTCAAGTTAAATAAAAATATTTAATGATATGAAAGTGCCTAATGCAGGGTCCTAAAAACAGGGCCTCTGTCCCGAGTATTTCTGGGAAACTGTGAGATTATTACAAGAGAGTTTCGGATTCGAGATTCATATGCACCAAATATATGTTGCATGCACTAGCTTGCTGTACCTCGTAATGGATGAAATCTGTATTCAGTGTTGTGTAACATTTTGAAAAAAAAAGGATGTTAATTCATGTGTCGTCCTCTTTATCAGACCCTCTGCTCAATACCATAAAGTCTTCACAAAAATAGTACTACGTATAATTTCAAAAAACGGCGTTGATCTTATTAAAAAAGAATTAATTACAAAAGATATGTGTTTTTCAACTTATATAAATGTCTCTTTTTTATTCCAGATAAAACTTCATGGCGAAAATTTCTTTCTGAACTTTGTAGAACAAAAATGAAAAACTTACAAAAATAAAATCGCTAAGTTACTTGTTTTGAAACAATGAAGTGGCGTACACCAAGAGAGCAAAAAGAAGAAAATTCTGCTCCAATTTATCTTCCTAATTTTGATATAACAAAAAATTTACATTTTTAAAATAAATAATTAACATTACAGTGAAATATATTTCATTTAGATAAATCCGAAATCTTATTATACTTATCAACCAATTCTCTCCCAATAATGACATTTATTTCCTTTTTCACTGGAATATTTTGTATTCTTTTTTCAATTATATAAGGCCCCATTAATCGAATCCTCAGTCATTCCCTTCGATTTCTAAAGGAACAAAAAAAAGATGACGAAATTGGGAAAATAATAGTGGCAACATATTCACATTCTTTAATTTAAATTTTTCATTTATATAAATCGTGTGATATTTTTTAATTTTTTTAGCATAGATTTATTAAATTTAATTTCACGCATTAAAGTTCAATTTTTTTTCTATGTTCTAAGTCTTTTTTATCCGATTTCTAGGCTTCAACCATTCATTCTAATTCTCATATACTTGAATAGGTTGGATATTTGTTTAGTCCAAATGACTGATAAATTATTTTAATACATTCGCGAGCAGTAAGTATTTTGATGATCTTTTAAAATAGACAAACGCTTGAATATAATAAAGTAAGGCTATACAAAATTAGATGTTTGATAATGTGTTTAGGAATAAATGAAAATGAATGCTATAATTCATATTCATAGTTAGATTCAGTGTACTTTCTACAACACAGACTACCTAACGTAAAAGCACGCATCATTTAACGAAAAATATTATGTCCCCGCATCTTTTCTTCCATGGAGAATGAGAAGGGATCTTCAATGAGAGAAAATTGCTACTGCAGGAATATATTTTGACTCATTCGCTCTTGGCAACAGTCCCCGTGACCAATTTGGAGACAGTTAAGAGACAAGGGGAAGTTCGAGAACATGAAGTTGTCCTTGGTCGTTTACCGTACGTTATGGAAACGTTTTAATAACTTGCAAGATTAGAGATCAAATAGAGATGAGACATTGTCGCCTAGATGGCGTAGTGAAATTAAGTGATGAGAGTAAAGAGATGATTGCGCATGCGTACGTCAAGAAGCGATACGAGATGAATCTGAAAGCGTGAGGTTGCCATTGATCCTAGGCTATCGCCGTTTTGGCGATCTTCGCCTGTGGTGGAATTAATAGAAATAATGACCACATTCGATATACGTTGTTGAATTCTCATACATCATAATAAAATTTTATTCTTTTATTTCGGAATGCTATGATTCAAGATAATAATATTAAATTAGACTAAAAAAGGTATTCGAATAGGCGCGACAGTTTTTTTTAAGAATAGATCTTGCAATTTTGAAAGGTGTTCAGATGAAAAGGATGACGACACATGAAGGAAAATTCAATGCTTCAAGATTTCATACCATACCAGAGAGGAGGTGTTTGACACGGATGGGTTTAGAATATGCAATGTTTGCATTCTAGAGAGATCTTAAGGGGAATCGGATCTTGAAACCAAAATCCTAAAATCACAAAGTCGAAGTTTGGTTATATTAACGTCTCTTTTGAAGCAAAATGGAAATTATTTTGGGGACGATTCGTAATTTTGAATCATGATTCATGTTTCTAGGATGAAAGTCTGAGCGAGAACCTCTATTTCCAAACTTAGGGGTGTGACAATTGGAAGTTGGGAAACGTTTGATCCTCGATGTCAAATTTAATGTGCAGCGTATATTTGATAGAATCTGATTTCAAACCCAGGGTCTGATTAATAAAATATATAAAATGGGCAATTACTTGTGGTTCCCATGGAGCCCTAAGGTCTTCGAATTTTTTTCTCGTGGAATTTTTACAGAAATTTAATCTTTAAGGATCGTGTAGTTAAATCTGTTGAAACAAAACCAGGTGTTGTTAAAATTCTGAACGACAGTCTAAGAGCATTCCTAATTATAAAGTTTTGCAAGTTTTTAAAACATATTATTTGTTTTATAATTCGAAGAACATGTATAACTTTATTAATTAAAAGCTATCTGATCCTATCATTGAATTACATTTAGATTCTATAAAAAATAGTGTCGTTTTTTTTGTTACAATTTTGCCTAAATTGGTAAAATTTTTAATACTAATTTTAACTTTTTTAAAAGACTAGTTACTAAAACCATTTTTTTAAAGTTACCTAAAATTAAATAATCAGTAATTTCATTTTGTCAAAATTTAACACTTCACATTGCTTATATAAATTAAAATTAAAATCCATGAAAAGTGAAATAATTTTTATTAAAAAAATGGCTGAATTTTTTTGTAGTTTATTTATTTTTAAAATAAATGCTATTAACTTTTAAAAATTGTATTTTAGATTACTAAAATATAGCTTATTTTATTTGCGTCATTGTTCCAATAAAAGAAATTAATTCCATAAATTTGATCATCGACAAGAATTTAGAGCGTAATGATGTATGAATCCAAATTTGACATTTTAAGCTGTATAATTTCTTCTCCACTTCCACATACGTGATAGAAAATCACGTAGTCATAGTTTTTATTCTTTTAACTACCACTTGATGCGTATGTTAATAAATCTTTATAATTTGTACGTATCGACGTTTTTCTTTTTTTGGATTGTTCCAATTCCAATTTATGGGCATTACTAGCTAATAAAACTATTTTCTTATCTATTCTTCTTGTTAGAGTAATCGATGGCCCTGGGTATCAGTTGATTTGCCATTCATAAAGATAGACAGTATCTAATAAATCAAACATTTAATTTTTGCAAATGCGTTTAATGATTTTTACATTTAGTAATTTCTATAATTGTTTAAACTCAGAATTTAATTGTAAGTTTATAATTGAATAGCCTTCTGTGTTCTAAGTAAATCTGTTTAAAATCATGGGTTATTTTTTGGTCTTATTTGTACTTCATGTGAAATACAATTTATCACTAATTATTCTCTTATTTATTAATCTCTATTTTATTTGATATTGATTTTTATGTGATGAGCCTATGCCGATTTTTAAGAAACACATCTTTGTAACGGTTATTTATTTTAATATGATAAATTTTTTTAGGTTGCATACTAGCAATCCTTTGACAATCAGATTTGGTTATAAACCCCTTTTTGTGCAGTATGTAATAAACTAAAAAAGAATTTATTAAAATGTTTGTTAGATTTTAATTAATTAAAAATTAATCGAAATGTTGGCGATTTTCCTCAATAGCCTTTTTAAAAAATAGATTATTAATGATACTATTAGTGCAATTGTCTCTCCCATTTTAATAAATGTTTCAAAATCAATTTAAAACGCCATTTTTAACAGTCTTTTTTTATCGACGTAGGATAATGCAAACTTATTTTATTGTTTCATCATCTCCTTTACTGACGTAGTACTTCGCTAGCAATTTTCGCTTTTATTAGCATGATAATGTTTTTAGGCTGGCATTCTTTCTATAAATTGCGTTCGGTAACAAAAATGCTACGGCAAATGAAATGAAGTTGAACGTGAACAAAACCGACGAATCAATCTCAAATCATTACATTGCTTTGATATTATATTGCTCGGATTAGACGCTCGTACTTATTCCATGAACCAATCCTATATTTTAAATAAACATATCTCTAAGGGAGTTATCTATTTGTGCAAAATTATAATGGTTAAAATGCATAGACTCGAATATTTTAACATCATTTCCTTCTCCTTCCAAGGAAATGATGTTAAAAACCATGTTAAAATGCATTCTCTGGTCGACTTAGTCTTGAAAAGGATTTAACTTTCTCTTTTATGAAAAATGCAAATCTCTTATGCTAATGCTAATGATAAGCTATTCTTCAGTTCGTTTTCTTGGCAACTGTCTTTAATTTTCTAACGGTTACAGCGAAGACTTTCTTTTCCGCTATCATATATATATATATATATATATATATATATATATATATATATATATATATATTTAATTTTTCATACATTTCTTCGAAATAGTAGAGAAATGTTAATCGAATTTTTAATGTCCAATTTGTTTCAGCAAGAGTCCTAAATAATTTTTTAAACATTAACCAATTATGAAATACCTATCATCAGACAGTCTTATATAATGAATTCACTGGACTATAATCTAGATACGTCATTGATCTAAAGGCGCATAAAAATTGACAATGCTAATTTTATTTTAATCAGTTTGAAATTAAAAAATAGCGTGGTTTTAAGTACAATCAAAATCATCATTATAAATTACCGGGAATATTCTTAATCTTAATTTGAATCACATATTTAGACAATCCAGCATTTTATTTTCGGAGGCTTTTCTGGTCTTTTTTGCCTATTGTGAATGAATGACTTTTGTGTACAGGACATTTGGGGATCGTAATAGTCCAATCAGTCATCTGTAAAGCATCGACAATTAAGAAGTGATTAATTTAGGTTTGTTAGATGTTATTGCTAGTGGAGGAGTGATTGGACAGCGTGTGAGGAAAGAAAAGGCATTGGTATCTAAAATAAATTTTGATACTTAACCATAATGAAAACGCTATTAATATTATTGATATTAATGCCTAAAGTTATTTGTAATTTCTAATTAACAATAAATTTCATTAATATTTATGAAAATGTACAGAAGGGATAACTATGTTCATAATGAATATTAATTGTTCAATATACAGAAATTCATTAGCGTTTGAACAAAATTTTGATTCTTATACCTCAAAATTGTATATAACGTTTAAATTGTTGCAACCTCTTACAGAATTGTTCTTATTAGTCACACAAAAGGCTGTAACAAAGCTATTGTTTTGATAGTTTTATGATTTGTACGCATATGCCCCATACGCAAAAGTCATACACACCTCTGAATACATAACAAAGGGAATAATGGGATGGGGGACCGGTAAAAATTTAAAGGTCACAGTATCCATAGGCATCAGTACCCATTTCCGACTTCTTAAACTGAGTGACATAGTTCGGCACATTTTTTTCTGTAATACATTTTTGATATCTTTGTTTCCACCAATAGAATCCAAGATTTGATTTACTTCTGAAATTTTGATCGCAACCCATATCAGATTTTATTCTTTTAAGTCACTGCTTTTTTTTAATTATCGTGTTCATATATTTGCATGCGAATATGCAGACCAACCAGTGATTTTCTATTTGAGAGATTTGATTCGAAAGTTGAATTCTATTCTGCAAATATGATGATAATGTATATGCCAAATTTAATCCATATTTATGCCAAATGTATATGCCACATTTAATCCAGATTTAAAAAATCTGGATGAAATTGGATAAATTTTATCTAATTTTGACCTATATAGACTATATAGACCTATTACCTATATAGGTATATATACCTATACCTATATAGACCTATTACCTATATAGGTATATATACCTATACCTATATAGACCTATTACCTATATAGGTATATATACCTATACCTATATAGACCTATTACCTATACCTATTTTGATCTATTACCTATATAGACCTATTACCTATACCTATTTTGATCTATTACCTATATAGACCAATAAATATATTTCCTTTTGTCGGATTTCGTACCAAATTTTGATAGAAATAAAAAAAAACGTTTTGAATTGGTGATGAAATGTGATAGCCAGTCTTAACATGGAATTATTAAATCCCATGTTAAGACTGATTATCAAACTTCATCACTAATTTAAAACGTTTTTTTAAGAATCTTATTCACAAATATAAGCAAACGTTTAATTTTAAAAACGTGCGTTTTTAAAGTTAATTACATAATGAGCAAACCTTCTAAACCTTTTGTAAATGCACTGTAATTAAATTTACACACTAGCATCTTTTTGTCTCTTTACATAATTATTATTTTCTTTGAAATGTAAATTGTCTTCATGAATTGGAGAATTACTGATTATTGATTTAAAAAGTATTTCTGTCTTTTCATATATCTCTGGCTTTTCCATATTCGTATCAATTTTTCATATCACTAATCAGTATTATAGGAGACATCTTCACTCTCAGGAAGATTTTTGTATGGAGACTAAATAAAATTTGCAATTTCTTAATATAATAATCCTTTGGACTTTTAAATCGATTTCATAAATTCCCTACTCTTTTTTATGCAAATTTGCCATTTCAAATGCATGCGAAACATTATTGTATAAGGAGTTAAAGAGAATGTCAAGGGTATTGTGGACTTAGAGAAGTTTGAAACGTAGAGATAAACCGAAACCTCGAGATCGAATTTCTTCTACTTGTATATTTCATATACGAGAAAGTGAAAACAAATCATCATTATAAAAATATAAGCTATATTATTTAACTAGTTGTTCTGTAGAATATGACATGTTGAATAATCTAGATCAAACTAATTTTATTGATGCATTGATGCCACAAATAACTGCCAAATGTATATTAAAAATAATTGTTGATGTGATTAATACTTTATTGTAAATTGAAATTCATCTTCTTGTATAAAAGGA
This sequence comes from Argiope aurantia, assembly GCA_026543865.1. Lineage (NCBI taxonomy): Eukaryota > Metazoa > Arthropoda > Arachnida > Araneae > Araneidae > Argiope > Argiope aurantia. The sequence goes on along the minus strand of JAPMOR010060984.1, from coordinate 260,577 downwards.
CACTAAATTAAAAAAAACTCTTAAAGGAAGCATTATATATATATATAAAGAAATTCCTATCAAGATATCATAGTAAAATCACTGAAGGAAAAATTTCGGTGACTTTGCTCTTGTAATGTGATGCAAAAAGACGCCATTTTATCATAACTTCTCTCTTGTACAAATTATGACTCCTATGGTTAAAAAAAATTGCTTCAATGGCAATTTGATTATTGTAGTTTTATGCTGAATAAACACATACAATAAAATATAAGCATTAAAATTAATTAAATGAAATGTAGCCATTAAAAGTAATCAAGTATATAATTATAGGTACCGGGCCATGCCTTATATACTGAGAAAAAACGGATGAATTTTTATTATTTTTAAATCATTTTATTTGATAGATTCTGGTCTAGGGCTCTCAAATCTCTTAGGACGATCAAGTCTGACATTAATATGTAGAATAAAGTATTAAAATAGAATAAGGCAAATTTTTACGTATTACTTGTTATAATAAACATAGAAAAATTAATCGACTTAATTGGACAAATAATGTATGAAAAACTGTAATATGAAATTATATCTATTCACCCTCTTCATCCGTATCTCTTTTTATAATTTAAATTCTATCTAACTAATTTGGACAATAGGACAGTAATGTTGCACTTAATATAAGAACGTTAAAGCTACTATTTTGCAGACGAAATATATAAAATGGTAAGATTCGCAATTAGGGTATATTTTCGGAATAATAAACTAGAGAGAACGAGTTGAAAATCTTCACCCATTGTGTTTTAACGACTCTGAAATTTATTTTATTTCTTTTGAGAGCTCATATGATTCCGGTTAAAAATGACGAAAAGCAATTGTTCTGTATTGTTGGAAGATTATTATGAGGCTCAAATATTATCTTCAGGGAAAAGATGGCTTAAAATTGCAAGCTAATTTTATAAACTAGAATTAAATACTGAATTCTTTTCCGTATTTTATTCCTAGAAAACAAATACTCAGGAAAAAGGAATAAGCTGAGGAGGAGAAAGTCTTTTGGAGATAAAATCTGTGACTTTTATTTATTTAAGAGCTTATATTTTCTCGAAAGTTTAAGAAAAAGAATTTATAAAGAAAGCATTGTAATCGCCAAAATGTTTCGGATTTTAGAGAATATCTATGTTTTAGACCTCCTTATGTTTTAAAAATATGTTTTTGGTACTAAGTTGTAGGTCTCTCTGTCCGTTCGTATATAATATACGTTCTTGTACGTACGATAAATAAAAATCAGCGAGGGGTTGGTCCCACCAAAACTTTTTCCACATACTCTCTAATAAAGGAGTTATCTCAAAGAATGCCTTACATAGCATTGGGATACAATAGTAACGAAATGCTGACCTTTTAAATGAATTTAGCATTTTTACTGAATTTATTGTATTATCCTTGGCGAGTTATTTGGCGATTAATCCCTGTCATACGATTAATAGTATCCGAAATTAGAATTTGTGTTTCAAACGCGTTTTTCCCAACAGACTAAATAAAAATTTGACACAAAACTCCCCTTGTAGTCACAAAATCACATAGAAAATTCAATAGATTTAAGTCATTCTGACTTTCAGTTATCGCGTTTATTTGTTTTTAAAAGTTCAGACCAACAGACGGTCAATCCTTTGTTGAATTTGGCTTAAAATTTGATAATTGTCTGGACTATAGATTTTAATTCTGTGTAGCGAATTTCATCTATCTAGATTTTATCTATTTTTTGTTGCTCATTTTATTTAATTTTTGGTACTTATTATGTTGAATTATATTTGAACAGCCGGACAGACAGACTTGGACAGACAAACAGAATTTGGTATAAAGACCATATACCAAATTTCATCCATTTAGATCAAAACGTTTTCGATTTATCTTTGCCAGATACAGACAGATGGCCATTTTCCGAACATGTGTTTTTCGAACTCAGAAGGGTCTAAAATTGGAGATTCGTCGCGGATTCGGATTTTGTGACAATTGCTATACTGTCTCTATATTACGTATACCATAAAATAAAAAGCAACATGCGAGATAAATCAAATTTATTTCGAGGGTCTCTCATGAAAAGTTGTAAATATGTATCAAATTATAGAACAAATAAGCCTGCGAGAAGATATTTTCCCTTAAATGCTCAAATGATTTTCCGTGCTATAAAATTACACAAAATACGGCACCTTTTTAAACATACACATTTCCACTCACGTTGAAAAATTTAGAATACAGTGCCAACAATGTCAATTGAATTTTAGAATCCATTATTTATCTGTCAGAAGGAAAATGGAAGGGGTTTCACCGCATTGTAAGAAAACGCACAATTAAATGTTAGATGACAGACATATCTATGTTTCCCTTGTAATTGAGAATTTTTGCTAATTTGCAAAAATACTTTAACCTCTCTAGGAAGTGCACAAATCTTCTTATTTAGAAAATAATTGTTTAATTCATTTTAGCCCAATTTTAAAAGTTACTGGAGAACTGAACTTACAGCAACTGGACTGTTTGGGGGTAACTTGAACGTTGGATCTTTGACGAGGAAAACTTCGCTGGTGTACTACTCTTTTAACTAGTAAATAAAAATGGTGTAAAATACATATGGAATATTAATATATCACATTTTAATGATATTACAGATAAATTAACGCATTTATCAAACAACAAAACAAATTTACTCATCCCACATTGATAAAAATCATAGCCCGCACTTTTAACTGGCAGATTAATTTCCACATCTGAAAAAAAAAACCTAGTTTTGACCAAGTACTTTCATGATAAGTGGAAATAATTACTAATCAGGCTATACAGGAAAGGATCCACACCTCTTTCTGGAAGAATAATGTCAAATCTTAAGTTTGGTGAGCAGTGTGATCTTTGGCAGGTGAGAGAATACCAGTACACAATTTCCTGTCACATGTTCAAAATGAACTTTAATGATTTGGCGGCGAATTCCACATCAGAAATATTAAAAGTCTAACAAAAGTGCATGACGCTTTGAACCATAACGAGAAATTTTCGATGAGTTTCGATATTTCTACTGCTATAGCTGACCTGATATTCTATAAAAAAAGCAAACAATTCGTATTATTTGTTTTGAAGCAATTATTATTGAGACCCTTTTTTCTTATATCATCAACCCTTGTATACAAACCATTTTATTCTAGAAAACTTATTGAGAATCTCTGAATTCAAGAGCTAGTATATATAAATAATATGTCATATAGTTTTCAATTTGATTGTAGATTAAGGTAGATCCCATTGTAAACTGAATCGCTTTAGTTTTCATTTGCTAGAAACATAAGCTAATTTGCAAAATAATTAATTCATGGAAATTTAAATGCATATACTGCAATGTTCTGTTTTGAGGATTAGATTTATATATAGAAAGTTTGTGTGAAATTACAGATCCCATATTTTTGTATCTAACGCAATCCATGAACAACAAACAAACTAACAAAAATCCACGAACCTGGTTAAATATGTTGAGATCAAATGGCATACTTTCTAATGCGGTTTGAAAATTTAAGGAGTGGAAGGACAGTTAGGGTAATTACTAGTTATGGTCATTTTTCTCAAAATGTCAAGAAATGCATTCTAAAAACATTACATAAAGTTCTTAGCTTCAAAACGATATGTTTAATTTAACGGTTTGTTCAAAATTTAGAAATGCAGCCATTAGTTCAATCTTGTAAAATTCGTATTTGCGAATCATAATGTAAATAATTTCTAGGTGACGAGTGATAATTACAAAAGAGTATCCAACGCAGCGAAATAGTTTTAACCCCTTCACTAAAGAATTTATTTAACCTCTTGATTGAAGGGCGCATCCTGTTTGATACATATGTATGCGCAGGGGACACCGGGAATGCTTAAACGCATCCAAGTGACCTTTATATTTTAAATTAATTGTTATTTTGACTTGAATACAATTATGAATACTAAAAATGTCGTATCATCCGATGAATGAGTCTAACATGTTATTGAAAGTGAATGGGTAAAAAAAAAAAGAAATCTAATTTAGAAAAAAATCTAGCATTTATTATAATTTATTTCAAGCCAAGGAAAGATTCACGCCATGTAGAAAAGAAGGAAAATTATTGAAAATGAGATTAACATAATGACTCTAAATTTATGCAGATAGTTTATAATGGCGACTGCTTTCTATCTCAATCCTATGCACTAATGAAAGTACCAATCTTTTTTTGTTATCACGTTTCCTTATCTTCTACGTCATATATTGAAATAATATAATTTTAGGGAAAATAAGTGTGTGTGTGGGGGGGGGGGGAATGAAACATCTTCTTTTGAACTTACTTTTAATCCTCCCGGAAATTACATAATCACAAAATTAAATTCAGCCAAATTCAACAAAATCTCTGATATATGATAAAAAAATAATTAATCGATGATTATGTATTTTGATCTATGAGCTACAGTTAAAAAACGATGTAAAAATTTATAAACGACTCTAAATTAAGATACGTATATGTATGTATTTCAGCAAAAACAAAGTTACACAAATACGTATTTCAGGATGTAAAGACACATAATTTCTAATGTATGCTAGCTTAAAGAACATCGTTGGAGTTTTAAAAATTCACTCAACTTCTTGGAATCACGTTCTGGCATAGATGATCTTTCTCCGGCTCTATGCCATATAACTTTCTCGCTATGCGTTTTGTCTTCGCTTTATTCCTTCCCTTTTTCTCTTTTATTTTCTCGTATACATAGTATAGAGAAAATATATTAATCTTCAAAAAATTCAAAATCGAGGCTTTTGACGAATTTCCATGTTTCAGACATCCCCGAGTTCGAAAACCATCATTCGAAACCGAATGTATGTCTCTCAGTCTGTGACAAAGATCAAAGATAACTCGAAAACGTTTTAAACTAGACGATTGAAATTTGGTATACGTACTTTACACCACATTTATAGATTTCTATCAAATTTCGAGTAAATTCTGTTCAGAGGAAGTCCATCTGTATCCGGCTGTTTGAATATTAACACGATAATTACAAACCGGAGAGAGCTAGATAGATAAAACTTGGTATCTATATTGTATCTATAGATATAATACTATACAATACAGATATGTACTGTAGACACCTATCAAATTCTGAGCCAAACGCAACTACGGGTTGATTGTCTGTCGGTCTGTACTTTCAGAAATGCGCAGTAATTCCAAATGCAATTACTTAAATATATCAAATTTGGCATGAGATTTTTGTGATTACAAGTGCAGTGTTGTGTCAAATTTTTATTTCAATCAACTGAAAAAAATCTGTCTAAAACACACATTTGGTTTTTGGATACTATTAATACATGTCAGGGAATAATGGCCAAATAACTCGCCATAGGTGACACCATAGATTCAGTGCAAATGCTAAATTCACGCCAATAGTTAATATTTCGTAACTGTTTTATGTCATTGACATATAAGGCGCTATCTGGCATGAGAAATTTAGTTTTGGGGGAACTATTCGGGCTGGTTTCCCAGCAAACATTCGATTTACTTCGTCGTCATCAACTGCGGGTGTGAAAAAAGCAAAATTTTATTGATCCACATAAGACTCCATCTTTTTATTAACTTATTGCACATTTTTTTTAAAACTTAGAGACTTATCTCATTTTGAATTCAAATTTAAACCTTCAAAAAATTTCGTAATTTCGATATTGCCAATTACTTGGATGCAATTTTTTTTCTGTATGTGTTTCTTAACCATCGATGAATGTCCGACTAAGCAGACTAGGCAGCTGCCTAGTGCTCCAGGCAGGCTGATTAAAATGTTATTAAACTAGTTGCTAAATGAATAAACTAACAAAAAGTACAAATTTTATAAATTATATAATATTAGGATAATATTTACAATTTGGCAAGTGTAATTGCAAATTCCTAACTACTTCATTATTTATAAACAATAATTATTTATTAATTCAGTATTTATAAAAGATGCCGCATAGAATTGAGTCATAATAAACAATAACATAATATACTGACAAAGATAATAACATAAAAAAATTAACTAAAATAAATTATTGGTATCACATAAAAATTCAAATTATTTAACGAGATAAAAAAAATGATTTTCTTCTGGTTCTGAGTTAAAAATATCAATGCAAAATTTGGAAAAATTATTAAAAGAGATTGTCCTGGCTTCGAAATATCTAACGGTTGCTCTGACTATCAACACAACAATGACATGAAATGGCATCGGAAAGAAGCTTAAATTTCGATACGGAATTAGCATTTGCGGATCAAACAGCTGTTATAGATTTTAATCTCTTTGCATAAGATTTGCATAATTTTTAATTTAGAATCTGAAATTAAATGAAAGCATTAAATAATTTAAAATGCAAAAATCATTTCAAAATGCTTCAATATCTCAAATGGCTTTGTACTATTATAGGAATCAAAATAATAACAAATGTCCCAAATAAAAAGTGACATTTAATTGAAGTTAAGTAAATTCGTAGGTTAAGGGATCAATAAACAATTATTTCTTTTAAATTTTCATGTTGGCATTATATATAAAAAAATGGATACTGTTTTTTGACAGATGAATATTTTATTTTTGACGTTACTATACATTTCCACAATATAGTGTGCCCTCTATTTGACTTTGTCTTACAGTAATAAAGTGTATATTTGGAACAAATCTTTTGCTTAAGATTTGTCACAGATTTTCACATAAGTGTCAAAAACTGTTATTTTATTTTTGAGTTTTCGCGTTTATAAATAAACAGGCAGAATTAAAAAAAATGTTTTAAGGAAGACTTGGAATGTCTCAAACATGATGATTCATCAGAATTACGTCAAGAATTTTTTGTAGATTCTCTTTTCAGTTTTTCTTTGAGCATATCACATGCGAAGAAATGAAAATATATATTCAAGATATATTTTATAATATATATAAATCCAAAATCAATAAATATTTACTTAGCACTGTTATTTAATTTGATATATTTCATATTTGTAAAGATATAATTTTTTAATGCAGTTTAGATTCATATCCTGATAAAATTAAATTTAGAAATTTTCTTCACTATATTATTTTATTATTTTAAGAGTTATATCCAGTAACGTCTGATATATAACATCTGAAATCGATAGATTTATGTAATTAAATTTTGATTTCATATTAGGGGCGCCACCTGGTAGAGAATTTTTGAATGAATTCACTCCAAGTTACATTTTTATAAAATTAGAATAATTATTAATATAAGACCCAATAGGAAAAAATAATTTAAGTAAAAATTTTATTTTCCAGCATCATAATAAAAGTGTGTTTTTAAAAACAAGGTTTTCTTGTAAAATTTATTATGTGCCATTTTATAACATGGGAAACCCAACTATCGTTATGAAAAAGCTATTATACAGCTGTATTCGAAATCAGCTTTTTCCTCTTTTGATAACTTTCGTATAAATAAGTGGTGAAGAATTTATGGATTCGAATAAAGAAATCACCCGTCTCAAGGCCAGGTCCTTTTCTCGTTTTTTAGATATGTTCCGTTTTCTTGATAGATCTTACTCTGTCTCAGTAGCAGCTCTTTATGTAGAAATTATTGCATATAGAAAAGCAATCAAACAGTTTGCCGCCAAGTGAAGGAAGTATAAGCAGACGATTTAAAAAATTTTTGACCACTTATTTTCCATTGTACCATTTATTAAAGCAAAAACGATTTCTTGTTATAGATAAGCACTATAACTAATAGATCGGATATCATATGGTTAATAATAAATAGCATATAATATGGATAATAACAGATGTCAAATAATATGGATAATAGCAAATGGTAAATGAAAATATTCATTTAAGAATTACTATCCTTTTTCTGAAATTCATTTTAACGTACATTTATAGCTTTAAATCGGAGGAAGTTTATTTCATTTGAAGAAAAATAAAAATAAAATTTAATATGGATGCCATTTCTGAATGAGTAAAATTAACTATTTTCGCAAGATTTAAATACTTGTTTTGAGTTGTTCGTCAACAAAATATTTTCAAATTCAGTTGCCATACTTTCAGAACAGAAAGAGATGATAAGAAATATATTTGTCATTCCATTTTCGATTAAAAAGTTTGTTTAATACCTTTATGATTAAAGTAAATAAGTATTTAACCCATATAATTACTATAAATATTATACAAATCCTATTTTATCAAAATATCATTTATGAAAAAAATTATACATGATTAACTCGACTTTCAAGAACTTCTAACCTATCAAATATTCTATTCTAGTTGGCTAATAGGAACATAAAGATACATAATTAATAACTTTCCGAGGATTGATATTCACTTTCTTTTTGTTTTAGGAGCTAATTCCGAGCAACATATCAACAGCTTACATAGAATAAAAAGTTAAAGTAGGAAGACATGATAAAAAATGTGCTAGATAAGAAATCGAGGTTTGTGCGTCCAGATTGAAAGAACAAATGAAAATAATTTCAGTGACTTTTTCGATTCATCCTTCCTACCCTCTCCAGCACTTTTCAGTTATTCGTTTCAATTTAGAACTTAAATAATTTTTGCTTCCTACATAAACGCATATGTCAAGATAAACAGGTTAATAAAGCATTACTTACTAGCACAGCATTTTTTCTTTAACGTGAGTCCGAGGTTTTGACTACAAGCTAAGTATACAAACGAAGGTTGGAATAAAGTTTTAAAAAATTTATAAAATAATTATTTGACGCAGTTTCATGAATTTTGAGATGATTTCTTTAATTTTCTTCATTGTCTAATATCAAAAAAGACTTCCACATGCAAGTGCTATTATTGTTTCTATGACTCTAGAATTCACAGATGTAACCTTATGCATGGCCAGGACTCATTATTTTAATATTTCTAATTTTAAGATAAAAATATTATTGTCATTATTTGTTTTTTCTGTCTAGAATTTTTAATTGAACAGGAATACAACATATTTAAAGCAGTAAAGGAGTCAAAGAAAACCTCCTTTTCGGCTTTGGACAAAAGCATTTAAATGAATGATAGGCCAATACTCAATTTTAAATTGTATTTCTATCAGCGATAAGACATCATTACAGCGCGCTTCATGCGTTTGATCTTTAAGAGTTGAAATGTAAAATCGCAAAAGTTTCTTTAATTATTTATCTATCCCGTAATCTTAAATATTGTTCTAGACCACTGATTTCTCATATTCATACCCGAGATGGTCCCGTGACGTGTATGAACGGAAGTAATATTTTATTTTCATAATAATCAAATTATGAATTCAAATACAGGTAAAACTGATGAACCGGCGTTAGAATAAAGCAAAATTTATGTTGTTGAGATAAAAATGAAAATAAATCAAAAATCAAAATACTTCAAATAGTTCGTATAGGCACTGCTGAACCGAAGCCTGTTCAACTTTTTAAGTACATAAGTTTATTAAGTTATACAAGTTAATTTTTAAGTGTATAAATTTATTAAATTTCATCTTGTAGTTTTTAAATTAATCAACAGCTTAACTAATTTTCCTTCTAATGTTTTCATCCTTGGGAGTTATAAAGAAAATCTAGCTCTTGTGGCCTTATTTCAAAGAAAAATTAGGTAGAAATCTAAGATGCTCTGTCTGAAGTTTTCCTTCCTTTGAAACATGTGCTATACATAAAAATTAATTTGAAGAGTTTTTAATGTTAAAAAATGAGTGTTTTTGCAAGCTAATTTTTAGCAGTTTTTAATTGGTAATGATGCAGTATATGAAAGAAAGCATTTGAAAAATTTCTGCCACTCAACAAATTTCTATAAGCTTCTGTTTGATATTTACATGTATATTTTAATTTAAATTTTGTTTCCTGTAAGTAGATTAGAAAACAATTTTCCACTCGTTTACTTATTTCTATCCAATACCGTGCTTTCTTTTTATTACTAAATTAGAACTCTAAATCTTTTCAAATGTGCAAAGCAAAGAATATTAATAAAATTAATTTCAAATTCATTTTTTAATTCATTAATTGGTACACTTGTATTTCAGACCAAAATTGAAATAAATAATTTATTTTATTCGCTAGTATAAATCTAATAAAATTTATTAAACAAGTGAAATTGAGTAACAGAACAAGTTATTAATAAGCGAAATTGAGAATAATAAACAGAGTGAATAAACAATGTACATCTTTGGGCAACGAAGGCTAAATCCCTACCAACAAAAAGCACCTGCCATCGAGCAGAATAACTTAAAATATTTAAAACGGACAATAATTTCGATATACATTAAAACAACGAGAAAAAAATGTTTGCAAAAGCAGACAATAGTAAAAGTTCTAAGGAAAAAAGAGTTTTCCATTTGGTAATGCTTTCGTTTGGTCTTTGAAACAAAAGATATGTCATAACATCTACCTAAACATGTCCTCCAATCTCAAGTAACAAATAACCTTCTTTCAGTTACTAAACTTTTAAAGAACAAAAATATTTTCCCAACAATTAAACACCAACCTCCTTTGGTAACCAGCTTTTCTGACAGATATATTGATGGTGTTTCATTTGGAATGCAAGTTCAGGAAAAAAGATGATCCATTCTTTTATTAATTTTGAGCTTTCAGTGCCATCTGGTGACTCTGGTTTTACGATATTTATTTGTATTAGGAAAGGGTAATAAGATTCCCTAAGAATTAAACATTTTAAGTACAGGACAATTATGGAAAATCTATGGTAAAATGCTATGTTTTTCGTTACGAGTAAAATTTAGAAAACTACATAATCGTTTTCATCTTGGAAACTTTAATTCTGATACACATTAAGTGCTGATATTTTGTAGACTTACAATTCTGTTACTTCTGTACATGAAACTTTAGAAGAGAACAGGTGTCAAAATCAAAAGAAAAAATTATCTGCCCGTTTTATCTAACGATTGAATTAAAAATTGTTCTTCACTTCTTAGGTTTGAACAACGAAACAAATGATTAAATGTTTTAGGAAGCAATGAAAACTCTTGTTGCAAATTGTCGATGAAGTATCCCTTAAAAAGATTGAAATAAAAATTGCATGACATTTAATATAGCGTTAAAGAAAAGGATATTTTCTGAATTTTAAGATCATACAAAAATAATCATCGCGTGATTTTATCACCAGAATTTTTTTAGGAATACGCCAAAATTTAGTTTATTATTTATTAAATTAATTTTTGAATTAAAATTTTTTAAAAACAGAGGGTTTGGTCTGATCGAAACTTTCTCGCATATTCTCTAATAAAAATTTTATCCCAGTGAACGACTTGCCTGGCACTGGCATACAATAGTTACAAAAAAAAAATTAACCTTAGGCGTGAATTCACCTGTTTTAGTGAATCTATCATGTGATTCTTGGTGAGTGTTTTGGCGATTAATCCCTGGCATGAGGTCAAAAATATCCAAAAGTCGAAATTGGGCTTCAGGCGCGTTCTTCCCAACTGATTGACACAAAATTTTGGCATAAAACTGCACTTAAAGTCGCAAATTCACATGCCAAATTTGATATATTTAAGTCTTGTGTTTTTGAGTTATTGCTTTTACGTGTTTCTGAAAGTACATACCGGGAAAAGGTCAATCCCTTGTTGGTTTTGGCTCAAAATCTAATGGATACCAACAATATAGATGCTAAATCTGAGTACTAAATTTCACCAAAGTAGTTCTCCTCGTTTAATAGTTATACAGCTAATTTATATTCGAACAATCGGATAGACAGACTTCCTATCGACGGGGTTTGCTCACAATTTGATAGAAATTGACAAATTTAGGGTAAAGACTATATGCTAAATTACATCTGTCTAGCTCAAAACGTTTTTAAATGATCTTTGTCACAGACAGGCGGACGTTTTCCAAAAATATGTTTTTCGAACTCAGGGAAGTCTGAAACATAGAGATTCGTCAAAATCTCGATTTCAAAGTATTGACGATTACAATATTTTCTCTATTCTTCGTATACGAAATGGGAAAAAGCAGAGGCATATTTTCATCCTTTCAGCTTCATTTTTGGAGAAATTCATATCTTTAGATTTATTTATCTTCATACATATACACTTGCTTTTAATGTAACAAGGAATTTTAAAAAGTGTTCATGATATTGGCATTCCGTTTTGACCATCAAATTTGTTCTTAAAAAAAAATCACCCAATCTTCAAAAGCTTGATGTATTTTTTTTTTAATTCTGTAACAATCCTATTTCGTGAATGTTAAGTACCGGAAGACTAAACAACTGAAGAAAATCTTTTCATCCGGAAGGAAGTAAGCTTGGCCAACGATTTCAATATAAAGAGAGCAATTAAGAAGCAATTAATTTCCTTTGTAGTTACTTGCACATTATTTTCCTTCCCTGCTTTGTACTTTTTAGTTGCTTATAACTATTTTCTAATCAGGAACATTAATCAAAGAAAACATTCAGAAAACTCATAAAATATTTTTTGAAGATGCAAGTTTTACTTGAAGAATGCTATTTCCTTTCATTTCTTCATTAAATTTGTAAGACAGAAGAGCGGATGAATTTAAAATCGTTCCAAGAAAAAAAAACTTCTTAAAAGTGGCAGAAAACAAATATTAAATGCTAGCACAATAATGGCGAATCTGTGATGAATGCTAAAAAGTAATTTGTTTATGCATTTAACACACGTAACGGTACAAAAAGTTGCAAACGGTGCAAATGGTATTTCTAACAAAAAGCTATCAAAAACTTTTTATTGACTAGCTTTTTTTTTAAATTTTCACCTCTCTTTTCCCTAATTAAATATTTGCATTCTCCATGCTACTTAAGGGCCACGGTCATCTGGAATGGTCTCAGCTTCGGGGCCGGAAAGTTCCAAGTTCGATATCGGATTCCAACGAATAATCATCGTGTAAGCGGGCCTGGTTCATCTTAAATCCGTCGGGGCTAAATGACCTTCCGCTGGCGTGGTGCGAAAGTTTGGAGAAGAAGGCGCCAGCTCAGGTATCGTCCTCGTCATCTCACCGTGGTTCTAAATTACGAGGTCCGCCCCAAAATAGTCTCAGTGTTGCTTTGAAACAGGAGGTTAATTTAATTAAATCTCCTAGCCACTTTGGCGAATAGCTAGCTTACCGGTACTAATGATTGCGGAAAATTTCAATGATTTTTTTAATGTGTAGTTGGTTTTAACACTTCTCTCCTGAAAAGTAATTTGGAATTTGTGAGATTAGGGAGAAATTCCTATTGCTTTAGAAACCATGTACCTATTCCGATATCTATTTTTCCAATTCTCTCTCTGTCATTTCATCTAAAAATAAATCTTAAAAAAAAGTGACTTGGTTTCAAAATCGCAGCATGCTCATAAAATTTAGAATGACAATAAGTGAAACGATTCAACATCGGATTTTCAGGTAACATTGAATAGTTAGATAACTATGTTATGTTAGGTTAGGTAATTAATTTTAATCATAAATTTTAAAACGCATTAAAAATTTTTATGGATTGATTAAAAAATGTAAAACATTGCAATAAGAAAGTAAAACTTCAATTTTATATATTGTTATACAAACGATTATATTACGTAGAAAATTAACTGTGTTTATAAATGTACAGATTAAAAGATGCCTTCATTACTTTCTTTTAAATTTAAATCTTAATTAAAATTACCACAAATTTAAAAAAAAGATTAATTAAAATCATTGTTTAAAATGAATCGTACTAAAAATGCAAATAAAAGGCAAATCTTCAGGTCTTAGTAATTAACGGAAGAAAACTCAGAATAAAAATATGTAATAATAATAAAAATATTTTGTATTTCATTACAACAACGAAAAACGCATTGCCGAAAATTTTATCTATACTAATATTAACCCTTTCTAGGGTCGTGGGAAGTATGCTTCCCACCAAATTTATCAATCTTTGTATGAAATTATGTAGGTTGGCATAAGTTCAGACAAATTTGTTTAGTAAGTCAGAAACTTAGATGCTTCAGTTCTTTATCTCAGAGAAAACGATGTGTTTTGACTTGTTACTTAATTCTTAATTAACCAAATTAATTAATTAATCAAATTAAATTTATCTAATAATAAGTTAAATGAATCCCTTTTCTTATTCTAATTTCAAGCCTTTAAATATTTTAACATAATATGACTAGAAAAAAAATGGCCCTTTAAAGGGTTAAAGATGAATGTATGTGTGTATTGCTGATCTGCAGCCAGACATTTTGTCAACAGCTATTAAACTTGGGTACTTTGAAGAGTGGAAATATCCACCTCAGAATAATTTTTTCGAAATTTTAATTAAAATTTTAATTAGTTAAAATTAAGAGGAAATTCTGTTTTCCCACGCTAACTTCCAAAATTACTATTGCACAAAAATAAATTTTACACAGTTTTGAAATTTAAAAAAAATACATTTTTGATGATATCAATTTAATAGTCGTACATATTTTTATTGGATTTTGGCAATTTAAATTTTTTTGTTTGACTTTCAACAATAACATCGTTGCCTTGAAATTCGTTTGTCGAACGCGCACGGTAACATACGATTCAGTCTGTAAAACATGATTAGATTTCACCACCATAAATATCATTCATACTTTTTGTTATCCATACTTATTCATTTTAACTTCTATAATTTAATTTTCCATATCTAGCATAGCAAAATTTTAAGTCTTTCTTAGATCTAGAACAAATGTTAAAATAATTCTGTCTTATTATTTTTATACTAACTCCGACACTTTGTACGAACCGATATTCACTAATATACTTATAAAGTCATGATCTTATTTCTCTATTTTGTTGCAAACAAATATTTTCATCTCTTAGAGAGATCAGCCAAAGCGACTCAAAAATTCTTGCAAAATCTCCTAAACCTGATAGTCGGGTTAAGAGGGGAAAAAATCGAAACCCTTCCAAAAAATTGCAACTCCAGGAGAAAATGTCACGTAGAGATGACAAAAAAAGATAACAGAAAAGTGGTAAAACAATGGGTTTTTCTAATAATTTTATTTCTCCGTTTCAATCAAAACCTTGAGAGTAATAAAGACGTGACTTTTGTGCTTCATTTTACATTAAAAAATCTCAAAGAAAATGCCGCTTGATTTTAACTCTAGTATCAATATTTCATATAATAAGACGAAAGCAACTGAATAATTATAAAAAATATTAACAAAAATATCTTGCAATTTATATTCTTATTCATTTTATACTCTACAGTGTATGAAATATGCAAAGAGAAAGCATTACAATCACGGAAAAATCACCATGAGTCTCCATGTTTTGATTAATCTTCACGTTTCAAAACTTGATTTAGTGTAAACATTCCGAAAAACATATTTTTGGAATAATGTCTGTCTATCTATCTTTGAACAAGATAAATAAAAACATTTTGAACGAGACGGATAAAATTTGGTATATGGACAACTCCAAATTTGTAAATTTCTATCAAATTTTGGACGAAATCCATTTAGAGAAAGTTTGTTTGTCCTTTCTGCTGTCCGAATACAAATGAACGGGGGCAATAGATGTTTCCTCGTTTTAAAGATTTTCATAGTTCAAAGTGCATTCTCTTTCATTGGTTTTGAATTTGGTGTTTACATCAAATTTGTAATTTCCGATCAAATTTTGAACAAATTTGAACAGAATGAACGTAAAATAGGCAAGGCGAGTTTGTGTTTGGCATATTTTTTTTCTGCATTTATATTATTTTTTACGTTGACCTATTGTGATGGTAACTCATTTAAATCATTAAAAGGATGGATAGAGTTGAATATTAACGAAACTGTAATAAAATTGCAGTTACCCATTTTATTTACTTCTTTTTTTGATTTCGTATATTATTTTAACATTTTTACTAATTTGATTTCAAGCGAACATAAGAAATCTAGCCAGTGTTACAAAAATAAATTGTTCGTTAATATTATCATTTGTATTAAATGTTTGCATGTTTTTTTTATTGAATTCGTTCATTGCAAGTTCAAGAAGATTTGTTTAGAATTAGAACATTAGATTTGTTTAATGCTTTTCTGCCAGCAGAATCAACTATGCAATGCAGAGCAAGTTTTTTCACAGGTATAGTTAGTTGTACCGATAAAAAACTGAATTAAGTTTTGCAATTTGAGAACGAAAGCAAAACATTCTCCAAAACAGAAAGGTTTCGAAATGTTTAGAATTTATGGAAATTTGCAATTCAGTTTTACTAAATTGTCTCGTCCTATCTATATTATTAAACCAACTGTTTTATTTTAAACCATAATCATATTACGATATCTGAACATGTTGTCCTTTTCCGAATTTCTCATCCCCACCGTTGAGGGTTGTTTTTTAACTTAACAAACGTGCAGCCTTCACACATAAGAGATATATCATGAGGCAGCAATTTAAGATATTAATCTTTCAAAGCACAAATTTTTTTTTACGGAAATGCTGAGAGTACAACGCCAGTGTGCTTTATTCCTTTCCCTCAATCTCTTGCTCGTCATGTTGCAGATATGCAAATATCTTATCGTACAGGTAGGCTCTGTTTGTTAAGCCGTTATGATATTTCTGTACTTCGTCATCAAATTTTGTATACCAATCCACAATACCGTTTTGCCTGGGATTAAAACTGTGTATTTACCATAGAACTATTTTCTCGATTCCAGTTGCTCGGCTAATAGACGAATTTGATAGCTTGCTTTGAATAGATTTTCATAAATCGTCAATATAAAATTTTGTATTTATTTTTTTCAATGTGATGTGGTACAAAACATCATTATAAATGAATCTAGAAAAAGAATATATAAGAAATTGTAACACAAAGTAACACTTAGATCACAAAGTTAATTGAGGTTCTTGTCTCTATGTTGTCAGCATCTTTTGTTGATGCTTGAATATAACCTTCCTGGACTTTTTCTAATTTAATGGACACAATCAAAATAAAATTCGTCAGCCATGTTTACTAAAACTCTGTCAGTTTCAATTTATCTACTAATTTACAGAAGCTTTCACTATCCTAAAAGACAAAAGACAATGAAATTTTTCTCTAAACGTATTGTTACGTAATTTCTTTACCGGGGTTCGTTTGGATAGTGGAAGTGATATGGTGTGGAGAACGCTCAATCAGCAGGCGGCAGTAGAATAAAAACAACGACGTTTATTTACACGAAGACACACAGGACAGCACAAAAGCGACAACTATATACAGCACAGAAGACGATTATCTTCACCCGAGACGTGTAGCATACAACAGCCCACACAGCAGCATACGACCAGAATCTACTGCAGACAGTAGCGCACAGCTCAGTTCAGCACTAGCTTGACTAAGTCGCTTCCGACTACTCTGTCCTCGACTTCTCCGACTCGGACTCGGATTACTGACTTCTGCCTTCCGACTTGACTTCTCTGGCAGCTGCAGCCCCCTTTTATAGGTCTCAGGAAGAGGGGCTAGAAGCCTCTCAACCAATCAGGAACGTTCGAGGCGTATCTCGGTTCCTACTGGACGGATCGGGAAAATTCTCGAAGTTTCGGGTATAACCTATTTTGGCGCCAAAGTGGCCAAATTGATAGCCAAGTCGCCAAGTTTGTCGCCAAGCTCTGGGACCTCCGATGCGCCACCTGGACTCTGTCCCATTCAGATGACTGTAAAACTTTCTTTCTGTTGATGGAACAAACTATGCTGGGAAGCCGAATTGCAGGTTTGTAACAGTATTCATCCTTCCGTGTCTTCTAACTCAATTTTCGTTGCTCTCTGACATTCTTTCGCCCTATTATTTTGATCTTTGACCTAAGCTCTCTTAATTGACAGTCATCTTCTTCTTGAATAGTTTTGGAATAATGATCATAAGATCTTGATTTACCAGATTTTGGCGCAGAATTTTGAATTTATGAATTTAATTATCACTTCTGTCTTCAGAAAACGATTCAAATCTTACGAAATCTCTGTAACAAATAATTATTGAATATATAAAATTAGATCTGAAATTCCTAAACTTTTTCCATTTATTTTCCCTTTCAGAATTGTGATCACAGTGATTGTTTTTATACTCTGAAGCCTCTACGATTATACAATTGTGAAATAGTGGAAAAGGGCCAGTAATATGTAAAAGAAAAACTGCATTAAAAAGTACATTGCAGCAGATTCAAATATGCAATAATTCAGAATTAAGTAAATAATCGTGTAAAACATCATTGGCAATAAAGAATGTTTACGAATAATTCTTAATTACCATTCACTTTTATTTGCTAATTTTTACACGATTCTGGCTACGTTGGCTCTTGTTTTTTTATTGATTTACAAGAAAAATTTATCATTTTATTTTGTATTGCTGATACAAACTTTTTCCTGTATTCCTAGTACAGCTTAGGACATATTCCTGGTTATTGATCAGGAACTTCTAATTTGTTTGGAAGACAACAAAAACAAACATATTATATTTAACATATACTGAATAGTTATTATTTAATTTCTGACAAAATTTTAAGTTTGAGGTTTAAAAGCACCTTATTTGAGTAAAGTAAATTTTTAAAAACCTTTTCTACTTGTGAATTCATTTTCACTGCAAAAATATCTGTAATATTTCTTACGAACTTTTTTTGTTATGCAAATATATATATAAATAAAAAATATATATATGAAAAAAAATAAGAAAGAATATATAATCAGGGAGTAATGAAATTTTGCTTAACAATTATTTGTCAAGTCACCGAATGTCCTGATTAGAGACGGCATAACCATGATTTGAAATATTTTTGGTCTCGGATTCCTCCTGATTTTGATTAAAATATTCTAAATTGTGAAGTTTTCTTTTATGTACAATTAAATACTTTGTATCTAAAAGCTTTAAAGAATCAATTGAACCAAAATTTTAAAAACTGGCTTCTACAGAATTTTTTATTATAGATTCAGTCGCAGTTGTTTTAGTATTAGTATATTTTACCTATACAATTTCGTAATACCTTTGAATATTATAAAATTCTTATGTATAAGTCAAACTGTCGACCAGACGGACCAAATTAATTGGGTTATGCAAGTTTTCGACTCTGATCCAACTTCTTTCCAGTTATTGGGAGATGATAATCAATATCTTTGGATTTTCAATATTTCCCCTCAATTTTTTTGGGGGAGGATAGAAAAATGTGTGCCTCCGTTTCTATTAAAAATATCTTGTCACGATTCTAAAATTGAAGAAATATAAAAGAGAATGAGGCATTAAATAGTAATAACTAAAAGTGAGAGCAGACCCTCCGAAACTTTCTCGCATAATTTGTAACAACGGTAATATTCTCCTTCTACCTCATAAAATTATGAACCTTGAGAAAGTCTGCGAATGCTTTGTTTAACATTGGCAAACAATAGTTTCGAAATATTGATCTTCTGAGTGAATGTAGCTTTTTTACTAAATCTATCATGTATTTTGGAAGCTTTTATTTTCAAGTGACTGAAATCAAAATTTTACGCAGAATTATAGTTGTCACAAGATTATATACCGAATTTCATTATGTTTACATACACGCGAAACTGCCGCCTTACAGACAGTCAACACTTTGATAGATTTTGTTTGAAATTTGACATGAATCTACATTTTAGATTTTAAACCTGTATACCAAATTTTATCAGTCTGGCTCCTTGCATTTTGCAGTTCTCGAATTCACGCGCAGTCAAATAACAGTTGACAAACTTCTTCTGTATGGAGTTTGTTCAAAAGTTGATGGAAATCTACAAAGTTTATTTTAATCCATACACCAAGTTTCATCCTCTAGCTGAAAGCGTTTTTGCAATATCGTGCTCACAGACAGACAGACCTACTGCCAAAAATGTGTTTTTCGAACTCAGGGAAGTCTGAAGGGAAGATTCATCAAAATTTCGAGTCCGAATTTTTTGACAGAAAAATTTATCCAGAGATAAAAGCAAAAGAAAATCCATTGTCTTTTTCAAATTTTCACAAGTAAGTCGTAGCTATAAGCATCAAAGACAGTTCAAATGATGAATACTTTCCGACGAAGTATCACATACTGGGCTTAAAAGTTACTCAAAATTGGATGTTGAATATCAGTTTTCAGTTCGCAACATCCATGCAGTTTCATCTATGAAAAAAACATTTAATCAAATAGTTGTTCGCTATGATGAGACACTAATTATACTAATTTGAATTATCTATCTACTTATAATCTTAAAGAAATTAAAGGGAAATGAAATCTTTCACCATTTCCAACACCTTTTGAATTGGATTATCTATCTACAAATTCAGCTGAAACTTTCATCTTTTGTATCACATGACCTTGTTGTTGCAGGTTCAATCAAAATTATAAGTTCATAAGAAAACGTGAGTTGTTGTTTCTTATGGCACTTGCCATGGACAAGCCCGCTGTTACAAAGACAGCGATTTTAAGTCGGTGGAAGAGCGTCTCCTGTTTTTATAGTAGCGCCAACTAGGGCCAAAAGTACGACCGGAAGAACAACCATGCCCAAATTAAAGCAATATCTATGAAACTATATAATAATGTAAATATTTCATTAGTCAAAATTTTTTTTAAATTAAGATATATTGTATTTTGAGGGTGTCAATGTTGCTACATCTAAAAAACAAATGAAATTAACCAAATTAAAAATAAATATTAAGTTTAAATTGCAAAAAAAGAAAATAAAAAGGAATAAAAAATGAAGATGATGATGATTCCGGCCTGAAGACTTTTTCAGGGGTTATCTTCAAGCAGAAATTCAAATTAGGTTTTTTTTGTGTGTGTGTGTGAGAGGTGTGTATTTTATCCCAGTATTGACCCCCTCCCCCCGTTTTGAGCCAGAGTAGGCTCTAGAGACTACCATGAATTTCCAGAAGTTACTTTATTAGAATCTTTGCAATAAGTAATATCTCTATAACGAACCTTTCTAAACAGCTTAGTAAAAAATTTCGACATCCTAAATATGGGTACGACCAAACGTTTGAGAAATCTTGCTCTTCAGTCTGAGGTTCAGAAAATCTAATCATTTTATTTATTGCTACATTTTCTCCTATTTTCGTGAAAATTAAGGATATATCTTGAGATCTGGCCACAAAATTAGATATAAATCTCATCACTTATCGGAATATCCTTGACTCCAGTCTAGATCTGTTCTAGATAACGGATTATTATCGCACGGGTTCCCGTCTCTTCATCATAGTTTGGATCAATCTTTCAACTGCAGAGATCTAATCTTCCGAGATTATTTTTCGCATGCTAGTTATTATCATCTGTGCATAAGGAGGTCTGTCAGCAAGTTTCTTCTTGCAAATAATAAATCACTCAGTCTGAGATGTTTTGTTAATATCTAATAGGGACTGATTTAGAAATGTGTCGTGAAACAGATTTCAAACTGTTGAAAATTACTTCAAATTTAAAACTTTTATTTTCGAAAACTGTTAAACAGTGACAGGTTCAATGACTGTTTACTTTTGTCGATAGATTATTCGCTATCAGTCTTCATTGTTAAACAGTGACAGGATTAATAGGCAAATACTTACTCATAAATTGTTCAACCTCCAATAGGCAACCTGCATTAGGCAAATACTTAACTCATAAACTGTCCAACTGTTTCATTGTTAAACAGTGACAGGTTCAATGACTGTTTACTTTTGTTGATAGATTATTCGCTATCAGTCTTCATTGTTAAACAGTGACAGGATTAATAGGCAAATACTTACTCATAAACTGTTAAACCTCCAATAGGCAAATACTTACTCATAAACTGTTAAACCTCCAATAGGCAAATACTTACTCATAAACTGTTAAACTTCCAATAGGCAAATACTTAGTCATAAACTGTCCAACTGTTTCATTGTTAAACAGTCCTCATTGTTAAACAGTGACAGGTTCAATGACTGTTTACTTTTGTTGATAGATTATTCTCTATCAGTCTTGATAAGATTAAATTCAGTCAATTTTATTATTCTAAAGCATATTTTGCGTTGCAGATTATTAGAATATGATTATTTAATATGAGAAGTCGAACTTTAAAATAAAATAATATAGGCGATGTGATAATTCAATGATAAATTATAACTTACATCTCTTCATCTAAATATGTTTTCCTTTTATGAAATTGTGTAATTTGGAACGTCTTTCTAATTAATTAACATGCAGAATGATTATACGAAAACTTGATTTTAAAGCATACGGTCAAGAATGTAAAGAGAAACATTAGTTCAGCACTCTCAATTGTGGTTGTGAAGACTAAATTTCGAAAACATTAAGTAACATCATATATCTTTTAATTCGAACATAATTTTCAATGTGAAAGTCAATAAATTGCATTCTAATAACAGCTGTAGCATAAAAAAAGCATCTCAACTAGACAAAACCTAAGAAAAAGATCAACACAAAGTCAGTGAAACGATAGAAAGACAGATCATAGATTTTTCTCGTATTCGTTATCCACATATTGACATTGTACGCATATTAAGTGTTTAGGAAATTTTCCTAAAACTTTTACATGCATTTTACTGCTAATTTCTCTAACCAATAATCTCACGAAGATTATTCAAAAATTTCAAAGTTTTGCAATTTTAAATATTGGAACACATTCTCTGAAAAACGATTCTGCGCATGTAAAGCATTAAAAGAAATATGTGCAAGCCGGCCAGAATTTTTATAATGAAATTTAGCTTATTTTTGTTTGGTTAGCTCTAAAAAGGAGAGAAAAAAATGAAATGTGATTCTGACAGTGCTACGATCTCATTGGAATTTTGCTGAAGCAAATATAGGAAATAGAAGTTTATCTGAACAAAAAAAAAGGATAAAATGTATTCAGAAATCCTTGATGTGATTAAATAGTTCCCAATTAATTTCCTTAAGGATTTATTAATTCTTTTCCGAGAGATCTAAATTTTATTGTTTAGTATTAAAATGACCATGTTTTCACAATCCTTATTCAGGATGTTTTAGAACCGTGACGCTCAAAGAAAAAGATGCTGATTTGGGTTAAGGAAAAGAACAAGATAAATAAATTTTAAAAAATATATATAAATAATAAAATAGTTTATATAATATTCTGAAGAATAAAACAAGGTTTATAAGCATAATTAATGTATTTTCCTATAAATTTTACTACATGGGTTGGGTTTTACTTAATTCATTCACCGTTGATCATATTAGAATAATCATTATTTATGCATAGTAAAAATTTGAAAGGAGAATTCTTGGGAAATTGACTTTTTAAAATAAAATTAAGATGGTCCTATTTTATTAATATCAATTGATTAATAATAAATAAATAAAATCGTTATAATTTGCCAATTTGAAAGAAAGTTTAAAAGTTCAGAACTTTTCCGGCTAATCCAGGAAGTTAGGTGTCTTTTTAATAATAATACAAGTAATGAAAAAAAAATGGAAAAAATCTTAAAACAAAATCTTTATGAGTTGGGCGTTTTCAATATATTTATTTCGAAACATTTAACGTAAGAATAAACATAAGCCAAATGTGAATGTTCAGAAGTCTTATTATTTTCAATTTTAAACAGACTTAAATTAATAATAGCTTCGAAATTACAGTTATTGTGACGATTCTAAGAAATATCTCACATCAAAGTTTGGAAGTCTTGTCTAAATATTGAATAAATTAATTTTATTAAAAGTATCCTATTGTAATTTTGAATCATGATATCTTAGACATAATGACATCAACAGAGGTTACAATATACCAAATATTCCACATTGTATTTCAAAGAAACTTTCCTATCTTGCCACATGTCCTTGACTCTCCAAACCGAGATGTTTACTTTCGGTTCTAAATTAACTTCTAGAATTACGACAGTCAGCTCTTATTCCCAACGGCTGGGAAGCAACCACTTAAGGAAACCTTATTCGTTTCTTTTCATTTCGAACTGCCCTAACAGGAAACACCCTTCTACTATTCTATTCGACACTTCTCGCATGCGATGTACCATTCTTTCACTAACGATGCCTTGCAAGTGAAACATTTCAAAGTTGAAACGGCGAAGGAGAGTGTGTAGAATCGTTGTTTGTTTGCTATACATTATAATAAGATGGCATTTTAGGAACGTGCAGAATTTTCAGCTATGTGATCAGGGTCAGATTATAGGCCCAGGGAAACAGGCACTCGCCAAGAACTCCGGAATATAAGGGACCGCCAAATTTAGGGTTTTAAAATGAAAAAAAATAAATTATTTCGACTCGAGACACGTTCATCATTGATTTGTTACTGCAGATATTATCAATTTGCATGACTTATAGATGGGGTATAATTTATAAAATTGATTGTCTTATGTTTATTTGTTAGAACCTAAAGTTTACTCTATATCTCGAAATGGAATTTAAAGGTGATTAAGCCTCTATCTTCTTTAGCACATAGAGGTGTTAACTATCCTATTACAAATTGTAAACCCCTCTATTTGGAGTGAAATAGGAGTAAAAGCATTTCACGTTTTTCCGCCGTAACTACGAATGTATCATTCTTTTTCGTCAAATATTTAGTTTGAATCATCTTAAAAAATCAGTATATTAGTTTTTCAGCGTCAATATATTAGTTTTTCATTCCTGAACGTTTATTTCTCTAATTTTATAATTTTTTTCGGTAGTTGTTGAAATAGAAAACGATTTACTGTTAATCGAAACATTTTACTACTATTCGCGCTCATTTGCCTATATAAAAGTTAAATTTTTTTTCTTCTTTTAGAGATCTTGATTTTTTAAAAATTTCCTAGTATAATGATCTTTTAATAGGCGAACTCAGTGATTTATTTTTGGATGTTGTCTTTTAAAACTGTTGCAATTTCTTTTACTGTTTTGCTTGAGTTTGGTTCATGTTTTAACATTTTTAAATTCGAAAATTTATCTTTTTAATGATCGATTTTTAACTGAGGTTATTTACAAAAGATTGGATTTTATTCGATAAGTTTGGGAGCCGTCACTGATTATGCATTTTACTGTACTCATTTCAAATTCATACTTTATAAAGCATCTCAACAGATATTTTCTTCTAGCTTTGATAAGACACATTTTTATTCTCTTTTTAACTTCGTTCGTAATATATAGATTTCATGAGTTTTATTTTTGTAAATCTTTACTGTCATATCAACAGGATTAAAAATCCCAGCAGAATTTTAAATATTGATTAAACATTAAAGAAAATTTGAATAGTATGGTTATTAAAATAATAGGGTATGAGCATGGATTACAAAATCTGTACGACCCCCCCCCCCCCAAAAAAAAAAAGCCAACATAATCAGAAGTATTTTTTAAAATGTGCTTACTTTCATGTGTTTTGACTTGATGATGGACTTTGTTCCATGAAAATTTTTTGAGCCTTATTTGAATTTTATAATTACAGCAGTTGATATTAAAATAACTATGTGTGTTATTATATTAAATCCTAAAGCAAAAAAAATTAAGTATTTGATATTAAAAAACCTTCTGAGTTGCCTTCTCTTAAACCTGTCGCCGAAGGTGACACAGAAAATATAATTCATCTGAAATTTTTTGAATAGTAACTAATTAAATATTATTGATTTGGATCGAGGGTCTTAAAGCTTCTTAAAGGGAGAAATATAAAAATATATTTCACCCTTTAAGAGGCGCAAAGACTAAAATTTGTATAATGATTTGTAAATAGTTATTTGAGACGCAAAGACTAAAACTGAGATTGTATGGACTAATATGAAATCTCTTTAGCAACGTTGTCTGTTCTTTAAATGTATCGTACCATATTTAAAACGCAATGAATATTGTACAACATCTCAAAAATAATGGGAGTAATTACTAATAGAATTTAAGTGCAAGAAATAAAATTAAATAAAAAGAAACTTCAATATCTCAGATCCTTCTATTGATTTTAGAATAGCTGATTGCTCTTTTGAACTTTGTCTCACCATTTATATATTCAAATATTTTTGGCATGAAATAAAATAGACTTCAAAATCAAAAAAGCATGCACCTCATTTTATAAGGTTGTAAACTTAAGGGAAGAAAAGTTTATTAGTTTCACTTATTTAGAAAATTCCCGCTATAAAAAAAAGCTGATTCAAAAGAAGCGTAAATGTTTTCTTAAACCACCTACTCTGGGGCAAAAGGAAGACACCCTTAAGTCCATGTCGCAGAGAGGAAAGGGCACAAAAGCAGAAAGGCGAAAATAAGTTTTATTCCGTTGGACAAGACGGCGTCGTCTTTCAATCGATTCCTACTGCTAAAGAATTCTTTAGTTTTCCTTCATCTTGCTTGAAAAATGCAGAATCTTTTCTCTCGTTCTCTCTCTGTCGTGTCTCTGTACGATCACCTCCCCCTCTTCTTCTTCTTCTTCTTCTTTTTTTTTCCTTTCGCTCTTTCTAGGCGCATTCGTTTGATTCGGTTCGTGCTTCCGGTTAAAAATGCTTTGGAGGCAGTTATTATAACCGTAAGGTAAAGAACCCGGTTATTTCTGGATTTAAAAAAAAATCCCTTCTATTGGTTGTTACATGCATTTTCTCATTTTTTTAAATGGAATGTAAGAATCTAAGGTCAGTGGAAATACTTACAAGAGTTGCGCTGAAAAGCAGTTGACAAATAAATGCAATTTTTGGTGAAATGTTTATGATTAAATCCTTTTAGTCGGTTCTTATCTAAATCAGAGTCCGAATGAAAGATGTATGTATATATATAAAATTTGGGATTCCGAACGAATACTCCATTTTACTTCATTGTAGCTACTTTTTGAATCGTTCAAAAAATGCTAGACTGAATGTGAATACTTTAAATGTTCGTGTTTATATTGCTTAAAAAGATGTGTTCGAACAATTCGTTTCTTTCCCCCTTTTAATAATTGTATTTCTTTTAATTTTAATATCTGGAAGACCAAATTTCGCTCGACAGGTTTTTTTCTTCTTTCGTGTAAAATCATGTTTATTCGGACAATATATTTAGATGCAAATCCAATACTGGTTACATATGAATATTTTTCAATCTTACCTACATATGAACTAGTCATTTAAAAAAAGTCATGAATGCACCAGTATAATATGTTATTCGAAACAATCTGCTATATTACAGTATTCATTTTACAGTTTATCTAACATTACTTATATTTTTGAACTGGCACTCAATTTTAACATTGTGAAATCGGGTCCGAGATGGCACTGTAAAACAATGTCAGCATGAGAGCAGAGGGAAAAACGTTCTAATAGTTAGTTATAAAATAGTTTTTTTTGAGTAAAATTGCGTTTTTTCAGGAAAGACTCTTATATAGATAAATATAAATACATAAGTAGAAAAATAAAGCAGAATGCTCGACTCGAACCAAGGACCCACATGCATCATTCATGTTGTTCTGACCACTATTATTGAATATACTTATTCTAATAGTTATTTTAAAACATTTTGTGTAAAATCATGTTTTTTTTTTCAGGAAAGACATTTGCATAGATAAACTTAAAAATCAAAATCTTATCTAAATATAAAATGTGATCCAAATCGTTAGAGACGTTTCCAAGGTACACGAAATAAATCAATCTATACATACACAAGAATTGCTCTAATCTATACATATACAAGTTATAAGATTTCACCAACATGAACCACATCACATTTGTTCCGCAGATATATTAAAATATTTTGAATTTCATCTCCATTTCATTTATTTGCTTTCTTGCCTACCTCATTCTTGATAATTTTGTTAATATCAGAAATCATGAAATTCATAAATTTTGTTGCCCAGATGAACATAAAATGTTCAACTAAATGGAACTATTTAACTAGATCAATAAATTTTTTAAAGGAATAAAAAAGAACGATTATTGCAATTTCCATAAAGAAACTTTATTTACTTTTGGAAAGTAATTTATTCATAACAATATGGTTAATTAAATTCTTCTGGCAATTTGCAAAAATCCACAAGAGAAATGGAAACTTTTTGTTTACATCTCATTTAAGTGTATTTTCTTTTATAATCTAGGGAAATGAAATTAATAATAGTAACTAGAAAAAACTTGAGTTCTATTGTAAAAATTTAATTCCAACAAGCTTTTAATTATCTAAAGATGCTTTAATTTATGATTTTGCCGAAATTTGCTGAAGCTTTCACAATTTTCATTTTCTTTCCATTCATTATTTGTTGATTTTATGTTGTATCGTAGAGATTTCTTTTACAGTAGAAGATTGTGCAATTGTAAATTTGAATTTAATTTCAAAAATTTTGTTCTTTTTATTTAGAACAATAATAACCTTTCTTAAGCCAAAGAACCATTACGATTTTGTTCTTTTCATTTAGAACAACACTATATCTTTCTTAAGCCAAAGAACCATCATGAACTTAGGATTTTGTTCCTTT
>JAPMOR010060984.1:221330-232391 GCA_026543865.1 Argiope aurantia | reverse complement strand
GATTTTGTTCCTTTAATTTAGAACAACAATATGACTTTCTTAAGCCAAAGTACCATTATGAACTTATAAAACTTTACCAATTAAAGAAAATCAAATGTGAAATAATAAAACTTACATTTAATATCTTTACCTTTCATAACCTCTTTGTAATTATTGAACTTCCATTCTTTGAAATAAAGTGAGATATTTTCTAGACTGAGTTGCCTTATTTTAGCTTTATTAAACGTTTTCAGGTCGAAGAATTTGGTCATTTTCTACTGAAATAAACACGTTCCATAAATATACCGGTAAGCTAATAAGTGATATATAAAGAAATTCAAATCAATATTTAGTTAAAAAATTATCACACAACCAATTCGCAGTTCAGTTGATTCAAGTGCGGACCTTTTTAATTTTTCGTTAAGTGAAATCTAACGCAGAAAATGAATTGGAATTGTGAAACAATTCGATCTCTTCGTTTTGTTGAATTTCCACGTTTACTAGCTTATAACAATAAAAAAACATGTTTGAATTATATCTGTGCGCCCGCCTCACTGTCTAGTCATATTTACGTAATGCTATAACTCAAAAACTCAATAAATTAGACAGATGGAGGATGACACGTCGTCCTCAAACTAAAATTGTTGAACTGTTTCAAATTATTGACAAAATTCTACAACGAAAAGAGTTATTATCTTACATACGTTTTCTCTTTATTTTATTTTTTTTCATTGTACTAAGTCAAATTAACATTAATTTCTAATATTCATGTAGCCATTTATGGCAAGTGAAGATCTATAATAATAAAAGTGAAATTCAAAAATAAATTCTACCATGTAAAAATCCTTCAAATTTTTCTTCACGTGCTATGAAGAATAAAGTAAGTTTTGCTGACGGTTTTGTGCAATTTTTTAAATAGTCCAATTCTTTATTATTTCAAAATTATGTTTGCATATTTAAAAAAAAATTATTTTGTCTTTAGTATCAGTATTCCCAGTGAATCAAAATATCAGAAAAGTTTTAAATTATTTTATTTAAATGTTTCAGGAGTACCGACCTCAAAGTTTCATGAAAATTTGTATTAATAAAAAATTAATACAATAATTTAGATTTCGGTGCTTTTAAAAGTCGCTTGAAACAAAATATTCTTACATTATTTTTTTAATTAATTACGGGTAAGGGAATATTTTATAAATTTTGATATTTTATATAAATATGTTTTAGTTAACTTATATTTTATTTAAAAAATTTTATATTTATTTTTAAAAAAAGGAATTTATTTACGTGCTTATTTGTACCATTATTACGTGCTCTTCCAAATACCATTTACATTTCATGCCGAGATCAGCTTATTTAAGATTGATAATTGAATCTTTTATTACGTTACATTTGTTATTTTGTAACAAATTTTTTATCAAATGTTTCTATCAAATACCGAAGCATAAAGAAGATTTTAGAGAAGATTTCAAGATAATTAAATAAATATTCAATTCTTTTTATTGAAAACGCAAAAACAATTTCAACTTCATGTTCATGTAAATATTTTCCTGACCAACAGGCAATACTTGCTAATATTTGTTCAGCAAATATCACAGTATTGTATGCTTCTTTGATTAGTGCCTTTACATAATTACAGCTCAATTCAAGAAAAATATTATATCCACTGAAAATTAATACATTTTGTTACATGAACATTATGATCCCTTTCAGTGAACATATTAAATTCATTTATTTGGCTGGAAGTTAGCCTGATGGCAATAAAAAAAAATCTTTAATAATGGAACTCCTAGAATAAACAGCATAGCGATTTAAGAAGTATTATTAAAAAGATAAAATTTTGAATTTGAAGATGACCTAGAAATATTGTCTTTAAATTATAGCCACCGGTATTATTTTTGAAAACTTCTAAAGTAAGAACTAGAAAAAAAATGACGAATCACAGGAGGAAAATGTAATTTTAGATGTTTTCAGACGATTTTTATTGAATCTAGAATGATTGGGCTCATAATACACAGGCGTAATCATTTTTGATCTCACGTTGTAAATGACATCCTTTCGTGGAATCGCACGAAAACTGAACGCACGAGATTTTTTTTTCTTCTTATCGCTAAATCAGAGATGATTCCACAGTTTGTAGTTGTTATTTTTTCTCTTTCTTTTTAACAAAAGATTATTGAATTATTTTTAATTCATGAACTTTCTTGAGACGTAAACACAACTCTTGAACAAACCGTTTCAAACAAGGCAGACGATAGTATGGTTAAATCTTATAAATATTCACATAGGAAAGAAAAAAATAATGTAAACAGAACTTTTCTTTTTAAACTCTATTGATATTTAATCAGCCAGGACAATCCATTATTTTTCATTTTATTTGCTACTTTTATAACTGCTGAAGACTAGTTGGTTCGGGAATATTGATTATATTTAATTTCAGATAAATTGTTTAGATATAATTTCAAGTCTATGATACCGCAAAACTGACAGATATGAAAGCCACCTTATTTTAATTGTCTTATTTAAGTTCTGTTTATAGTGTAAAAGAAGTTTTCTAATAGAGGCCAATACCATAATATCATTTCGCTTATAAAAACGTAATAATTCGGTGCATATATCTTGTAAATTCCGTGTTATTATAAATTCACTTTTTCTTTTCGTCTTATAAACTACACAAACATTAAACAAATTACTTCTTCTTTAGTTTTCAACAATTTCAGAAAATCACTTGATTAAATATCTGATGAATTAATAAAAACCGATTTGAATTTCAGAGAAATAATGTAATACATAGTTAAAAATCATGTAAAAAATATTTTTTAAAAGTTGCCGAAATTCAGAAATTGTTTTCAAGACTATTAAACTGGTATTATTGAAAAGATAATTTCTTAAATTTTAAAATGACGTAAAAATAATTTCTGTACTTTAAAAAAAGTCAGAATTAGGCTTTATTTGTAAATTATTGGTATAAAGTTATGCAAATAGATTAAAATTCTAATTAAAATTTAAAAAACTATCTCCGAAGTGCGAATTTCCAACATCCTAGGTATACATGTGCCAAATTTGGCATTTGTGAATTAACGGTCTGATCTATAGAGCGCCAACACACACACGCGCATCTTTATTATTAGTAGAGGTGTTATTTAAACAAATCTCAGTTGAGTGTTTTAATTCGTGAGGTCATATTTTTTTAGCCAAAGGTCAATTATGCTGTAATATATCAGAGATTTTTGTATTAAATTAAAACAAATTTTACTTCTTGTTTCGAATAAATGATATTTAGTTTAACTGATTGAATTCCTGTGATACTGTATTCCTGATAGATTTTGACTAAGATTAATGAAAAGTCTTAGCAGCACAGGCATAATGACCGTTGGAGAAGGGGATGAGATATAGATGTCCCAAACGCCAGTCTTCGAAGGCGTCATAGAGACATAACGTGAATACGTGTATAATATTATTTTAAAAGAAAATATGATGATAGGACAAAAACTAAATAAGTAAATAAATCACACTATGCCCTGGAGGCAGATGACACTTGCAAAGCCACTAAAGGTGATTGGAGTGAAAAAAATTCCTAGAGAAGTTGATTACCTTTGCTAAGTCATTAATTATCTGTTTTAAAGTTTTACATACAATTAGTGATCCGACAATCAGAACTTCGATCCAGGAGTGTCCTGATATTGTTAAGGAAGTCGATTACAGGCCATAGAAAGGCTGACCAAAAATCTGACTGTCTCAACTAATTCGAGAAGTCACAAAACTCGTTTGTTAGGAAACGAGAATCCAAAATTCCAGATATACCAAAAACCTATAAATGTATTTCGTTGAATGCCTATTGAAAATCATCCAAAACTCTAAAAATCATAATTTTTTAAATTTTTTTATAAGTTTTTGGTTTAACGGGGATGTTTGATGAGAAAGTTGAAAAATGCTTTTGTCTGATTTCAAAGTCTCTTCTTTTCCTCTAAAACGATATATCCTATTAATTATACAAAAATGTCGTATGTCAAAAGATATACACTGTAAAATGCAAGAAAACAGTTAGTGAAGTGATATTTTGTGACAATATATAATGATTTACATACAATAATTTAGAATCTGTTCCGGTCATTTTATAGAAGCGCTTTGAATAATTAAGATGTTTTTCCTTTTCGACATTTTAATGTAATAGTAATTATATATTGCTTCTTTTTCAATCATAGTACAGTTTTTTTTCAAAATGACCTTCTATTTTCTTCCAGACAAATGAAAAGTTTTTATTGTATAACATTTTATTTCATTTTTCATTCACTTATGCTATGTGTATTTTAATCAGATTTTATTTCTAATTTCCGTTTTTAACAGGGACACTTTTGCTTATTTCCAAATACCTTAAAAAATTCTGATTTCAAATTTTTTAAAAATGCTCTCCTATAAATTCTATATTCCTTTATTGATTCTATATTCCTATATTCCTTTATTCGAATTTAGTAAGATCATATATACTAGTAAAAAAAATCTGATTTGCAAAAATATACAAAGATACAAAAATATATATGAGATAAAAAAAAGTGATAATTTATGTCAGTAAAAAAATCTTGATTTGCAATCAATGAAAATAAATTTTTAGATAAATAAAACTTAACGAAGTTTCGAATTTGTTCTTAAATAAAGATTCAATCGATGATCAATATAAAATATTTTTTCATGATGATATGAAACTTAGGTAGCACATTCCAAACATGTTGAAAAAGACAGACTGAATAACTATAGTTATATTTTCAATCGCGTTTATTTTTGATTGAAACTATGCTATCACTTTAGATGATATTACACGAAAAACTCGAGAAATATCGACGAAATTATCTAAATAACACTTAAAAGATAGGTAAATAGCTTCAGCAGTAATCTCTTAAAGTTATCTAAATTTATAAGATAGAGAAAATTAGAAAATGCAATAAAATAAATATTTATGAATAAAATAATAATATAAGGAATAAAATAACATAAAGAAATAATATAACTTCATAAGCAAAAAAAAAAAAAAAAAGATTGTGCTTCAACTTTACTTTCCCATGAGTAATTTTTTTAGTTATAAATTTAGCACTAAACTGGCATCAATAATTAATGTTGAGATCAGAATTTAAAAACATAAGTCTAATTTTTAACTTTTAACATATAAAGTCTGAATGTCCAAATAAATTATTAATTCTAAAACAGAATTGATTTTTGCTTGAGATATCTATAGATGCATAATTTTAAAATTTGTTCAAATTGATGGAAAAAAAATTTAAAAAATGCAATAAAACAAAGTTTTGCGAATAAAAAAAATAATATAAGGAATAAAATAATGTAACTTCATAAGACGAAAAAAGATTGTGCTTCAACTTAAATTACCCATGAGTAATTTTTTTAGTTATAAATTTAGCACTAAACTGGCATCAGTAATCAGTGTTGAGATCAGAATTTAAAAACATAAGTCTAATTTTTAACTTTCAACATATAAAGTCTGAATGTCCAAATAAATTATTAATTCTAAAGCAGAATTGATTTTTGCTTGAGATATCTATAGATGTATAATTTTAAAATTTGATCAAATTGATTGTCTAGAGAAAAAAAATAAAAAAATTCAATGAAATAAAGTTTTGCGAATAAAAAATAAGGAATAAAATAATGTAACTTCATAAGACGAAAAAAGATTGTGCTTCAACTTAAATTACCTAAGAGTAATTTTTTTTAGTTATAACTTTAGTATTAAACTGACATCAATAATTAATGTTGAGATCAGAATGTAAAAACATATGTCTAATTTTTAACTTTCAACATATAAAATCTGAATGTCCAAATAAGTTATTAATTCTAAAACAGAATTGATTTTTACTTGAGATATCTATAGATATATAATTTTAAAATTTGTTCAATTTGATTGCCTAGAGAAATTGTGCATTTCAATGCTGAAAATCATTCAGATAATCATTTACTGTGATTGATAATGTTATTTAAAAAAATTGTGGAGGATTACTTAAATAAATAATTATACACCTTTCTATGACGTAGACGAACCTCCAGTGCTTATTACATCGTTTGCAATTTCATTGTTTTAAAGTATGAATGGCACAAAAAATTAGAAAATTAAATTATTGGAAAGACAGACTAACTGGCTCGATCATTAATTTAATCATCATTATGCAATTATTCAATCATAATTGAGATGCATATTAATTATGAATTTTAAGTTGTATAGGAGTGTAACAAACAATAACAAATATCAAATTAAATTAAATTTTAGGGAAAACAGACTTTAAAAACCCTTTTATTAGTGCAATAAACAGTAGAATTATTTTATCTTAGTTATTTTCTACCCGTAGGCATTTAATTCATAACCCAGTGTTAAAAATATGATGGAATCTTCAAGTTAATTTATCTCTAAATAGCTCTAATAGTATAGAATAAAAAATATATTTATATAAATAGATATACTGATAGATAGGTTACAAAAATATTAGAATAATAACCACAAGAATTCGGAAATGAAAAAAATCTGAAAGCCATAGCCAATGAATGCCAATGAAAAATCAATTAGAAAATCCCTCTTTACAAATATGAAACAATTTAGTTTAAATAAAAGTACTCAAAAATAAAAATATCAGCTTCATTTATTCGTTTATGGAAAAGTGAAATAAAGAATTATAAGGTAGAAAATATTTGGAAATTTTTACGATGCATTTCTTTTAATTTCATTTTTTTTTCTGTTGTCATTTTCTTTTTGACGTCATTCTCTTCCCGGCGTTCTGAAATGTCTCAGAACGTCGGTCATGCCACAGCCGATATTTTGTGTTCTCATGATCTCAAATTATTCTTCTCAATAGTACTCTAAAAGATAAAATTTTAGCTTCAAACATCTTATGTTTTAGTATTGATTAATGCGAAACCGATTTAGTACTTCTCTTTGCTTTGATTATTAAATCAAATCCTCATAATGTTGCAAGCATTCGATAGTTAGCCGTATTATAAAAAATACCAACCTATCGGTTTCTGTTTTTCGAATTCAAACAAAAGCTTTTACATTCTTTTTTTTTCTACGCACAACAGTCAAAAGCTGATCTCTGAAATTATTTGTATTTAATATAACAATCTATTTCCCCCCACTTCAAAATAAAGACATTACTAATTATTAAGTAATAATATGTTTATTCAAAAAAGAAGTTATTTATTTTCAAATTTTATTTTTTTTAATAAAAGATAAATAATTTTTAACACTTTAAACTTGTGACCTGATATTCATCTGGAGAAAGACTTAGTTTAAAGAACTATATGCAATATTCATTTCAAAGAAGTACAAAATTCTTAGCGAGACTATTTTGATAATATACAATGCTTTAAAAACTGGAACTGTTTTTTTTTCAATCGTCCAAGACTTATCTGTTACTTTTTTTAAAATACATTTATAGTTAAATTGATATAAAAAAATATTCAAATTGATTATGAATCGAGTTCTTGATATGAAAGCGTAAGAACAAACTTGCCAAAAAATTTTCATTTGAAACACTCCTATTGTCCCACTTTGTCACTTGTTGCGATGAAATGTATTGAAAAGAAAACGGATTTCTGTGTCTTGGTTGCAAATAATTAATCTTTGCAGTTTTTATATGCTTTTCGAAATTACTACCGTGTATTGCTATCCTTTTGTAAAAGAAACTTTTCTGCAACCTGAAGTGTGTTTGGGGACAACAGGATGGGTGACATAAAGCGAGATGATCCCCGTATTTAACTTCATTCTGGTCATGCTAGATGAAAGCGACTAGAAATATTTGGGATCAAACTATTCTTTTGATAATTTTCGCAAAGACTTGAATTTAATTACAACTAAGATGTGAATCGTTTGGTTGAGGGTATTTTGCATAACAAAGACAGTGAGAATGATTATGGAAATGAAAATAATAATAATAATAATAGTTTGAAGATGGATTAAAAATAACAAAACATCGAATGCAATCTTCGTGTATTGTTATGACGCGAGAGAAAAAACTTTAGAGGATACAAATTCAAATCACGGCTATTTAACTAAAATCCACGCTAAAACGATTTATTTAACACCTCTGTTACGATACCTCCGTTTCTAAAAGCACATGTGGCTCCTTTTCGGTTTGTTATAGATACAGGTGGACTTTATTAAAAAAAAGAAGAAAAAAAAAGGAAAGAGAAAATTGCATTGCAATCAATTGAAAAGAAACACAACGGCTGGCGTTCTGGCATAGGTTTAGCGTGTCTTCCCAATGATGATCTGGGTATTTCGGGTTCGAGTCCCGGTTCGGCATGGTTTTTCCTCTTCTGTTTTCTCTCCGTGAGGTGTGTGAATATCCCCTCCCCCTGTAAAAAGGGGTTGTGCTAGCGAATGTGACGCATGAAGTAGCTAAGTAGTACTCTTGGTCCTAGTTCATGCTACTGAAAAAACAAGAGGCGCTCACTCGGCTTAAATCGCTGACAGATAACTATCAACGGGCTTCTGAAGTGTCATAAGTCACAACAGCAAAAATATAACAAATTACAAAATGTGAATACATATAACATAACAATAAATGGTAAAAAAAAAACAATTAGAAAATGAAAAATACCTGGTGTACAACAGAACTGGAAGGAAGAACATGATAATGCACAATATGAGTGCAAAAATAATGTAATTATAAAAATTAGATAATTGAGGAGACTTAGGACTATACACTGAATAAAATGCGAGGAGTAATTAAATATTATACAGGAAAATCGACTGGAATATTCTAATTGGAGTAAGTTCAGATGATCAAACGATATAACAATAAGTTTTCCTAATAGAATTTCCTTCTAGAATATTTAATAGTAATAATAATTTTAATTCTCATAATAGCCTAAAATATTAAAACATAGCCAATGAGAGTTACATTTTATATTTGTGGAAAAAATTGTCCTGCATATGTTAATAGATTATGCATTTTGTATCATGATTCGATTCTAGTTCTCACGTCGATTTGGTGGTGTATCTCGAATGGCGGTTTTAATGTATTTAAAAACTGTATGTAAGGTTGTAATTATAATTTATGTATATAATTTTAAATAATTAGTATATATATATATATATAGTTGGTTCTGAAAATTAAATTAAATGAAATGCTCAATTTCAGTTGAACCGTTATAGATCGTATTCAATTTTCGTTGACCTTTCCTCATATTACTTCTCTGCTGCAGAGGTCAAACCTTCTTGGCTGTCTTCTACATCTACGGCAGTGCAGATAGATGTACTTCCCCTTTGGGCCCTAAATGAATGCGCTCTCCCCTTGTGAGGAAATGCGTTATCGCCGATGCGTAGGAGTAGTGAAAAAGGAAGCAAGGAGGTCGTTAATACTGCGTGTCACATGGCCTTGTTGTCAAACACTCTTCCTAATTTAGACGGTCGTTACGAGCAACACGTGGAAAATACTATTGAGCTCGATTGGATAACGAATGCCAGACCTGCGCAGCGATTCATTGTCCGCTATTTTCATATTCTGAACCCTGAGTTACAACCTAAAATGGACTTCGGACAAAAAAATATGTTTGATGTATCCAAATACAGAGAATTAAATATTTTCTGAATAATTTTTATATTAGGAATTTATTCAATACTCCCAGATGAGGAATAATATATTAATACAGGCATTTTTAATAATAATTGCATTCTAGCAGTGGCGCTGCGGATAGGGAAAAAGGAAAAACAAAGCAGTTGTGTCTATGTTTAGGTATCAGAGACAGGGTATCAAGGAAGGGGCATCATATATAGGCACATAGAGGACATCACAGAAGCAAATCATCAATAAATTTATTATTCATTCTTGCCAAATATTCTCTGTAAGTCTGGAGATTGTGGATCTGGAGATTTAAGTCTGGAGATTGTGGCGGTGTTTTTATTATTTCAGGACAGTTATACAGCAACCAGAGTCTAACGTTCAAAGCAGTGTGCTTGGAGTCATTGTCCTGGTAGAATTTAAAATCGTTATAAAGGTTCAATTTTCGTGCTGACGATTTCAAATTTTGCTTTAAAATGTCAATATACTTGTACTGATATATTATATTGTCAATAAAAACAAGATTACCGACTCAAGCGGACGACATACACCCCCATACCATAACTCCTCCTCCATCATGTTTTACTGTTGGCACCAAGTTCTGTTTGCGAAATTCTTACCTGGATGTTCTCCACACCAAGATTCTACCGTAAGAACCAAATATATTACATTTACTCTCATCAGCAAATATAACTTTATTCCAGTAATCAGAATTCTTATTTATGTTGGATTTTGCGAAAGCTAGTCTGAGTTTTCTATTCTTTTCACTTACGAAGAATTTTTTCCTGGCTACTCTACCGTGATATCCAGCAGATCGAATGACCCTTTTAAAAGTCTCAGGATTAACAATTATTCTATATAATGCTTGTAAATCAGCAGCAACTTTAGGAGCACTCTTTCTTGGATTTTCTTTTAATATTTCGAACGATAATTCGCTTTATTCTATTGGATAGCTTTGCTGGTCGGCCAGGTCTTCTTTTATCCTGAATAATATTATTCTTTTTATATCGTTTAATGATATTGAATGATTCAAGTTAACTGTTTCAGAATTTTTTCTAATAGATTATCCCCGTTCAATATGCAAATTAATAACTAATTTTCGAATTTCAGGCGAAGTTTCTTTTCGTTTAGCATTCATGGCTGCACAGAGCTAAAAACACAAAAATTCCAAAACAAACTGGAGAGAAATACTGCAGACGATTTTATAAATTATTGCCAATTGCTTTTGAGTACAAATAAAACCACCAAAAATATTTTTATTGCTTTTACAGACGATTTTTGTTGCATATCTAATGGTGTCCCATCACTTATGTGAGCTATTTTTTGCTCCGTTCTAAACAATTGTATTTTTATTAAATTAATATTTTAATATTTTGACAAAATGTATGTTATGTAATAATTGTTACAAAATTTAAGTATGAAACACGCCCACAAAAAATTTGTACATGTTTTTTTAATTTTTTTTATTACAGTTTCCTTTTGTAAAGCACAAGTGTCCCATCACTTTTGTGAGACACTGTGTATA
>JAPMOR010060984.1:184860-221230 GCA_026543865.1 Argiope aurantia | reverse complement strand
CTTAAAATTAACTTAGGATATCTTGCAAATCCTTTACTTTCTGGTAAGAATAAAAATAACAAAAAACGTCCCAAATAGAAAATGTCTTAATATACTAGTCTTAATATACTGTCTTAATATACTTAAATATCTTAATAAAATAGGTTAAATATATTCATACTTCAAGAGGATAAAAAGATATGTAACAAGAACGTTACGAACCTATGGTTACTGAACTTTTGAAACTTTGATTCTCGCATGAAATTTTGCAACAAAAACGAAAGGGAAACAATGGCTAAATAGATGTTATTCATAAAATGATGCATTCTCCTAAAATGTATCTCAAAATGCGTACACGTTTTGAGATCTTTTAAATAAAAATAATTAATTTACTCAATGTTTCGTAACTGAAATCAGTAAACTCATTAATTACCGTAGAGACGTAGGGATAGAATTCTGAAAACCGGCCGTTGAAATAATCCATTTCTATTTGTGTGATAAATTCTTCCCCGTTTACCAGAACTCAGCTAGGTCAATCCCTGCTCTTGTACCACTAAACTGCAATGATCTAATCAACCAACCACATTCACCAGATCTCATCCCAATTGATTTCTTTTTTGTAGGAGGACTCCAACATAAAAAATCTTTTTAATTCATGGCCACCTATAAACGAAAGAGTATAATAATGGTCTTGAAAGAGAATCCACTCAAATTCCAACAGATATGCCTAGCTATATTTGCAATTCATCCATTGGATTTATCAACACTGCTTAAAAATAAACGATCCATTACCTGAACACATGTTCCTTCCTGACAATATTCTATAGTTGGAATAATTCATTTGAATCATATAACTTTATATTTGTCAGTAGTTTTTTATGTGGAGTTATTACTTTCTCATATGCGTAGTAAAAGTGATCGTCAAAAAATTCGAGATTTTGACACATCTCCTCGTTTTAGATCTGAGTCAGAAAAACACATTTTTGGAAAATATTCATCTGTCTATCTGTGACATAGATAACTCAGAAACACTTTGAGCTAGGAAAACAAAATTTGGTATACTGTTTTTACACCAAATTTGCAGATTTCTGTCAAATTTTGAGTAAAACGTGTTCAGAGGAAGTGCGTCTGCCTTGGCTGTTCGAATGTAAGTTGACGCGATAAATACAAAACGAAGAGATTCAGATAGATGCAATTTGGTACACAGATTTAACATCCATAATGTAGACACCTGTCAAATTTTGAGTCAAAATCCAATAACAGTTTTTACTTTCAGAAACATGTAAACACGATAATTCAAAAACGTAATGACTGAAATATATCAAATCTGAGTCATTCGAATTGAACTCAAAATTTCTAGATTTTGTGATTACAAGTGCAGTTTTGCATCAAATTTTTGTTTCACTCAATTGAGAAAAACACAAATTTGATTTTTGAATACTATTAACGTGCCAAGGATTAATCACCAAATAATTCGCCAAGGATCGCAAGATAGATTTAGTAAAAATGCTAAATGAATCCCAAAGGTTAATTTTTTGCATGCCAATGCCATGTCTCTGGGATAAAAGCTTTATTAGAGAGTATGCGAGAAAATTTTGAGGAGACCGCACCCACTGGTACAAAGTGTAAATAATTTTTTTCGGGCAACCTGTATGCTTTTTCTAAAAAATGTTGCCTTTCCTTTTCATCAAATCTAGAGACACTGAAATGAAAGAAAAGTATTCTCTATCTTCCATTTTATTATAAACTAGCCGCCTTTGGCAACCAGCCGGTTCGCCAGTATTACCGCTCGCTACAATTTTCAATTAAATATTTTAAGTAACTGGTCTCTTAAAGGATTCTCAAACAAAACATTTTGAATCTTCAAATTTTGATAGCCATACCAAATTTATACTGTTTAGATTGTTTTGTTCAATTTACTATATATATTTTGTTAATTTGTTGTCATTTCCGGCAAAACTTCAACTTTAATTTAAAATGTAAATGACGAAATTGCAATTAATATTAAGATATTTTTTAATAAAACCAAGCGTTTTATTTTATTTATCATCATTATTGTTATTTATTAATTATTATTATTATTGAATGTGAGTATTGCAAACAGAATCGCTCTATTTAAGTCTTATGTTAACTACAAAATATTTTTCATTATTTATGTAATATCTCAAACAATAATTCAACAAGAATTTCT
Organism: Argiope aurantia; assembly: GCA_026543865.1. Classification (NCBI taxonomy): domain Eukaryota; kingdom Metazoa; phylum Arthropoda; class Arachnida; order Araneae; family Araneidae; genus Argiope; species Argiope aurantia. The sequence continues at coordinate 219,060 of JAPMOR010060984.1, read as the reverse complement.
GACATTCAGCATACAATTCAGTTTTTAGTTTTGCTTTCAAAAGAATTGAAATGAAATCAATAATTATATTTTGTTCCGGTCTATAAATATATTTCAAAAATTATGAATTCTAAATTTAATGCAGTAAGGTATCATATTCTGAGAAATATTCTGGACACACCAAATTTTAAATAAATGAATGAATGCTTCTATTTTCCACGATCAACTAAGACTTATTTATGAAGTTTTAAATGTTAAAAATTTAGAAAAACTCAACATTTTCATAATCTTAGGCCAATTAATCTTGAGAATCCTGCGCGCTGATTAGCGTATTTTCTTTGAAACGATCGATGGAAAATCTAAAATTATCTTTTTTTTATTGAATAGTGATATTCAAATTTTCATAAATCAGTCAGTTTAAGTGATTGGAAATTAACTCTTAAAAGTCAGTGATTTAGTTGATTGAAAATTAACTCTACGACCACCATAAAATCTGTGCTTTCTCTTGTGGTGTATGCATTCTCCTTAATATCCGCTCGAATAAAACATCACATACAAAAGTACTACATAGAACAAACACATCAAAAGTAAACATAACATTTCAATAGTTGCCAAAAACAAAAGAGAGAAAAATGCAATTAATAAGCAGACGATATTTAGAAAAGTACAGATATTTAGACTGGAAAATGAAATTATCTGAAATTAAAAACACGCGCAGACGATATTTACAAAAGTAAAAATATTCAAACCTGAAAAGGAAAATATATGAGTTATTCCATCAATAAATGCCATAAGTTTGTTTATATCTTCATTATTTTATGATTCATTTAGTCTGGGACAAAATAAACACCCTGTATAGAGAGTGTAAAAGATCATAAAATAATTTTTCTTGAATTTATTTTTTAGAAAAAATAATATTTCATATTTGTTTCATTTCCTACAGACACGTGCCGAAAATTATATTTTTGCTGATTTCATTTCCAAAAAGATTTAATTTATTTTTAATTGGGGCTTTAATCAATGTGATGGCAACAATTTGAAAAAAGCTAATTTTTTTCCCATGAATGCGAAACATGCTTTAATCTTAATTTTTATTTTTTACGAAAGAAATTACTGAAAAACATAGTTAAAATATTTATTTAAAAATTCATTATAAATAGAAATTTAATTTTAAGATCAAAACATTAGTATCATTTAAAAGATAAATTTTTGATCTTTAAATTTATGATATAAACAAACAATATTTTTTGTGCGGTAATATTTTCGAAAGTTATAGCAGAAACACGTCAAAATTTCGCTTAATTTTTAAATAAATAAAATTCTAGTTCAAAATTCGAAAAAATAACCCCCAGGTGCACATTCCCGGCCTCCAAGGTATACACGTGCCAAATTTGGTATCTGTAGGTTGAATGGTCTGGCCTGTAGAGCGCCAACACACACACACACATTGAGCTTTATTATAAGTATAGATGTCCATGGTCCACGAATTTTCTAGAATTACCCTAGATTACATTTAGATTACAACTCGGTGTTCACTGTCAGGCAATAGAAATCAAAATGTTGAAGGTCTATTTTCCCTCTTGCATTAGAGCATCAATTTGACAATGGTTTTACTCTCTTAATACTCATGATTCAAAAGGTCTGCTTGAAAGAAAAGGTGGTGATTGAGGCTATATCCGCCTATTCAATATATTATTTACAAGTTTAAATTCATACTTGTTTTGAGTCATCGTATTTCGGCAATGAGTTGATTATGCGATGAAGTTCTCAAAAGTATTCGGACATTTTAAAAGATTCGAAACTTAGCTCCATATTTATCTCTTAAAAAATTTACAGGATTTTTTGGACAAATTTTGCGTTTATTCTTTAAATCTGTGTAAATAGCGATTGATAATTCCAGTTACCTTGCAGATTTATTTTGTATACTCTATTTTGTCTACAAACGTCTAAGCCACATTGCATTTGTATGGTTGCAGAAAATGGGTTTCAAAAAATATTGATTTTACTTCAGTGACAGGCTAATTTAATGAGGTAAAAAATGTAAAATGAATACATTATCGAATTTCTTGATTGTTTCTAATTAGATGTATGAATTAAACTGGCCTTTCTTATCAATTTAGAGAATAATTCAAATATAGAATAAATACTCATAATCAAATACCTTATTTAAAAGAACTTTTCTTTTTTGCAATATGAGATAAAATTAAGATAAAATTTTTCAAAAAAGTTTTTACAAAAAAATATGAACAGGTGGCATGAAGAACAAAATGTACTCTACTACAGTGCCCGAAAAAATTATAAGGACACGCGAAAAATCGCCAAATCTAGAAGCATTGTTTACAGAATCGTATGCAAATTTTTGCAGCAAAAATAGAAGTAAAACTAAAATATTTTATGCTTAAAGTAATTAAAATTTTCAATTTTAAATCTCATAAAATTTAAATTTTGATTTTTAAACCTAAATGAAAGCGGAAAAAAGTATAAGGACATTGCTTTTTCTTCAGTAATTATTTAAAAATTTGCATATTTGAAAGCATAAAATGACAATTCCGAGTTAAAAGATTCATTTGCGAAAAGAATTTCCCACTCGGCGACTTTCAGTGTGAATTTTTAAACGATGCCCAAAGGAACTCAACTTTCTGACTCTGAAAAAGGAAAAATTGTTGCTTTTCGAGAATGTGGATTAAGTGGATGGGAAATTTCAAAAAGAATCAAGAGATCTAAAACGGTGGTTTATAATTTTCTAAAAAATCCTGGGATGTATGGTATGAAAAAGCGAACTGGGAGACCAGAAATTCTCACTTGTCGACAAAAAAGAATGATTGTAAGGAGAGCTTGCGAGAAAAGAGAAACCGCAAATGAAGATAGACAAAATTTCAGTTTACCACGCTCAACAAGGACCGTTCAAAATGTTTTGAGTAAACATCCTCAAGTTTCTTATGGGAAATTAGTATCACGTCCCCCTATTACAAATCATCATAAGAAAAGAAGAGTTTACTTTGCCAAAAAATACATTTCTCTTGGTCAAAAGTGGGCTGATGTAATTAAAAAAAGTTCAATATTGATGGACCTGATGGTTTTTGTTATTTTTGGTATAATCTGCGGAAGACCAAGGAAATGTTTTCCAGGCGTCGATATGGTGGTGGCTCGGTTATGGTATGGGGCGTTTTTGCTGCAAATGGAACCACTCCAATTGTATTTATCAACCGTAAAATGAATTCGAACAGGTATTTTGATATGTTAGGAGAAAGTTTGTTACCTGAAGCGCCACTAATTACTTCAGGGGACTATATTTTTCAGCAGGATAATGCTTCGATACAGTTTTCTACGAGGGCAAAACTCTGGTTTGAAGCTAATTCTGTAAATTTACTTGATTGGCCGGCGAGAAGTCGCGATCTTAATCCAATCGAAAACTTATGGGGACTTCTAGCCCGAGAAGTTTATAAAAACGGCACACAGTATCAATGTACTCAAGATCTTGTCGTCGCTATCAAAGACGCTTGGGAAAAAATATCTGAGAACATTTTAAAAGATCTTTCAGTATCTATGACCTCTCGGCTTATTTAAGTGATTGAAAAAAAAGCTAGCTTTCTTGATTATTGAAACATTTTTTAAGTATTTTACAACATGTCCTTATAATTTTTTCCGTATTTCCTTTAATGTTAAATTTTGTAAAATCAATAGTTTGAAGCTAAATTATGTTTTTTATGCGGTATAAGTGTTATCACAAAATTATGCAGCAGAAGTAAGAAATATAAAAAGTTCACTTAGGTGAAATGGAAATAAAGCATATTTTCATGCAATTACATGTTGTCCTTATACTTTTTTCGCGCACTGTAATAGAGGCAACAATATTCCATGACTATTTTTTACCAGTAAACAAAATTTACCATATTATATAGCCTTATTGAGTATAAAATAAATGAAAAACTATAAGAAAAATCAGATTTAACTTTAATCTCAGTCATTGAGAAAACAGCGGGAATGGTTTCTCGCATGCTTTCCAATAATTATTAACTTATTAGCCCTCTTCCTTCGCATAAAATCGTGGACTTAGAGTAAGACCAAGAATTCCATACCATTGGAGATCGGTAGTTCAGCTATGTAGATCTTCAGTGTGATCCTAGCATTTTTACTAATCGCGATAATATGAATCTTGGGCACCTTTTTTTTTGCTGGCCTTTGACAGCAAAATTAGATATAAATCTACGGTTGAAGTCAGAAGTAAACATACCGAATTTTGTTAATTTTACTCACTGACCGTCGATTATCTGGTACCTGAATCTTCCTAAAACAACCTTTAACATAAAAAAGGAAAGCACTGATGATCTTTTACATCGGAGTCAGGGTAATTTCCTGAAAACGATTTTCTACATTTCAGCCGCTTTAGGTTATGATGGGAAAAACAACTTTCTACGTTCAAGCCGTTAAAAGAGGAACAGGATGAGAGGATTTTCTACTTCCCACATGGTTGAAGAGTTACAAAGAGTTGTTAATGTGTGAACATTTACGATTTAATGTGTTGTGAAAGTACGGACCAACAAATGGTCAATCGTTTGATGTATTTGGTTCAAAATTTGACAAGTGTCTATATTTTAGATATTAACCCTGTGTATCGAATATTATCTATGTAGTTCTTTGCGCCTTTTTAGTTGTCGAGTTAATTTATACTCTAAACAGCCGTTCGAACAGCCTCAGACAGACAGGTTTCCTGCGAATGAAGTTAGCTCAAAATTTGTTTGAAATATGCAAATTTGATCGTAATTCTATATATAAAATTTAAACAATTTAGTTCAAAGTGTTTTTGACAGACAGACTGACTGGCCAAAAATTGGTTTTTCGGATTGAAGGAGGCCAAAAAGGAGACATCGTCAAAATTACGAGGTAGAATATTTTGACGATTACAAGACTTACTCTACAGTGAAAATAAATAAGTAAATAAAAATTCGTAGCGACATTTTAACTTGCTGACATGAATGTGCATAATATTTTAAAACACCCGATGAATTATTATCATGGCCTTTTACACATAATTTTATGATAATCTTAGAGATAGAGAAATTTTTTGTTGTTGTTTTATAGCCTACTTTTATTCCCAACACAATTTAACATTCCACTTATTTGAAGAAACAGTTATGAAGTTTAGCGATTTTTATTTTTCGTAATTTGAATAAAATAGTTCATTTTTTTGTCAGTATTTCTTTGTTCATGGCATCTTTTAGTGTACCAAATAGAAAGATGGAAAGCAGGAAAGAGAGATCGTGAAAAATATTCTGAGCTTATATAATTTTAGAAAAGAATTTGCTGACACAGCTTTTTGATTTCGTGGTAAAAATAGCTCCCGCAGCTCCGAAGTTGAAGTTACAGTGAAGCCGGAATACAAGTTATTAGAAAATTATTTTTAGAGCGTAGATTAATTAGAAATATATGTATGTGCTAGGTAAACTTATCTAATGAAATCAATGAACAATCTCCATACATAATGTTACCGAATTAAACATTTCAAAATTTGGTTTACATAATATTTTCTTCGTTCGATTCGTTTGAAAAATGATAAGAAATTCCCTTGAACTTTTATAGAAGATTTCCTCTCTAATCAAGGCTGATGAATTGATTTTATTAAACCGTTAGAGATAAGTGCATACATCTTTTTAGAAAAATTCTATAAATGACGGCAGGAATTATATTTTGTGCTGTTTGAATCAATAAATAAACATCGGAAACAATTACGAAATCCAAATTTTTTTATAGCTTACCAGTTTTGTTTATCACATAGAATAAAATATCTGTGATTCACAAACATTTTAAAACATAATTTCGCTCTTCTACGTTTAAAATTTAATGTTAAAATTCACTATACTAAACTGAGTTATGAAGCCATGAGTTTCATATTTTAAACAATCAACAGTTGCTCCGATTAAAAGCCATTCCTTGAATGGTGAATTCACTCTTAGGCATCGATAAAATAATATAAAATCGTCTAAAATAAGGAGCTTCGAAGTTTCATAACACACTCAAATTTAATAGAAGAATAGTAAAATTTTATTTTTCAAAATGTTAATGTATCAAGAATATTTGAATAAATATGACGAATAGAATAGGGAAACTGTATAAAAAAAGAAACTTCGTAAATTTGTGAAAAGTATAAATGCAATGACAAAAACAATAAAAAGTGTATTTCTTCACGTCATTTAAACCTTACTGGAAGTAACTGTCTGTCTCAAACAGCTATCTTGGTTATTTAAAAACTAGCTATTAAACAGACATCCAGTACAACGGAATTCTGAATTATTTCTAGGGGAATTTCTCTTTCAAATGAAAGAGTTTATTGTTGTTTTTTTTTTTCATTGTTCAAGAAATTTACACCAAAATATGAATTAGTTTAGTATATAATATAATTATAATATAAAGGCGAAATCATATAATTCTTAGAAAAAACATGAAATTTAAACCTTCTATATTATTCTAGTCTTTTTAAGGATATAATATATTTATTGTCCCTTAGTTATTAATTTAAAATTAAAATTTTTATCTCAATGAATACGAATGCGATTAAGTTTTTACATAGCAGACTTTTAAAATCAGATTCATGAGGAAAAAAGGAAGAAGGCAGAAAATGGAATTACCACATTTTGATGAAGAAAGAATTTTAGTAAGCATTAAAAGAAGAACTAATGTTCAACATTTATAGAGTCGAAAATAATGATGAAAGAAATTTTTCACAAAATTCTTTTTCCCTAAAGATTTATACTGAATGATTTTAAAAAGACATTTTTTTTCTATCCCTAGTTCATCTGAAAAGAAAAGGAATAAAAAAGTGTCAATTTTTTTTTTGTTGAAAAATTTTGCAAAATTGAATTTTGAAATGCCGCCTATGAAAACTTGATATAAGAAAATTATCGATTAATTATGGCTTCCGAACTTTTTATGGAAGGAATTAAAGCATACTTTTATAGTTATTTTTATTTCTTAATATTTTACTTAAAAAGGGGAAAATACAAAAGTTTTTGCTAGATTAGAATAATTTTTTAAAAAGAAATCACGTTATGCAATTTAAGAATTCAGCAACTTTTTCTACCATGTTCTGTTTTATTACTCTTATATGTTTTTTGATAAAATTCAGTTTGTTCCCTTTTACTTTCACATTTTATAAAAAAAAAGTTCAAAAGTTTAAAATTCTGTGAATGAAATTCTACGAAATTCCATTCTAAACTAAATGATCACATAAACCAATACGATTTCTCCAAATGTCCAAGTTTTTAATTACTTAATTTCATTTATTTTTGGATATCAAATTAAGATATAAATTCTTTTTAATTTTTCTTTCATAAATGCATAAAACGACATTATTCTACAAAACTTCCAAATTTTTGTGATAAATATTCATAATTTTTCAGAAAGTTTTATCTTTTAAATTAATTTTCCTTCTGATTCTTGCATTCGAACTAAAAATAAATAGTACAATGTAAGCATTAGAAGCGATTTTTAAACAGTATGTTTAATACGACAAATTTATTCATAAAGTCGCTTTTATAATGGATTTTGTTATATAATTTTGAATGTGTTTTTCTGCATGCTAAGATTAGCTCCAAAGCAATATAGTAAAAGAGTATAACTTTTAGTGTAGCTGCAAGAAGTGAGAAATCTTGTGCCAATTAATCAGCTTATGTTTTTCAAACATTGTCTTCCTCTTCCGGTTCCGGTCTTTGCTTACATATGTTATATTTAGAATTTGATGACAAATCAACGAAGCTTTTTTTCCCATCAAATAGGTTTCCAATATTTATTCTTCTGATGCATATTATTAAGTTTGTAAGAATTACAAGAGCAAACTTTAATAAGGGAACATATGGCAAAATATTCGAAAAGTAAGGGGATAGCACGAAAACGTATGAGTTATAAATATATTCAGAAGAAAACTATTAAAGCTAAAATATTCTGATTCCTTGTCCTTCTAGATCACTGAATTTATTATATCCTAACTTCGTTTGAGTTCACGTGATGATGATGTCATGTCCATTTTACAACGGAAAGGGGGTGCAGTAGCTTCTGAGGTTAAAGACTCCTGAGCAACCGAGAGCAGAAGTCTGACTTCTAGCTCGTATGAAGATGACACACAATCGCTTGCACAACCCCTTTTTACAGGGTCGTTCTTTCACACAGCTCACAGATAGCACACACAGTGTAGAGAAGAACCATGACCGCACCAGGACTCAAACCCGGGACGCCCAGATCACAGAGAAGACGCCCTACCCCTAAGCCAGGACGCCGCTGTGAGTTCATCTGATACCTTTGAATCTGTTAAAAATTTTATTGTTCAATCTTTGTAGGAATTATATGCAATGTCAATATAGAGTTTTATGTAAAAAATTTCAAACCTTTTCTCTAGTAAGTTTTTTTATTTCATAAACTTAAATTTCGTGAATAAAATTCTATGATACATTAGCATATTGCTTTTCATTTCTTATTGTTTATTTGTTTAACTGTGCTATAAAGAAGAATGTCATTGCTCTGCTGTGTGATTCCGAATCTACTTTTTGCTTCCTAGCCTTCCTGCAAGCTTGCTGAATCACTTTATGAATGCAGTTTTCTCATTTGTAATCAGTATTACCCATTAACTCTTCTTAACTGCATCTTTAGGAGGTAATAATATATCTAGTGCAGATTTGTTCACAACAAACATCTTCTGCTCATCTTTTACAATTGTTTTACTTATCTTCTGTAGTAGGCACGATTGTTGACACACTATTCCTTTAGGGCTCCATTACGATGAAAATTCAAAGTACAATAATCACTTAAATTCACAAAATATTGCATTCATAAATTAACTTAATGAATGCAGCAAAAACTATTAAAATGTCTTACTCAAAATCTTCAAAAGTTCTCTTACCGATGCGATATTGCTGATTTTTTCAGGCTAAACCTTTTGAAATCTCATTTTTGTTTTTCTTCTCAGAGGAGTAGTAGTGCCGTTACTATCCTTTGCCCATCATCAGAATATATGTTCATTTTTGGAATATAAAAATGTTTTACAAAAGTATTCTTTGACCTATTTGTTCGTTGTTCAAACTGTTCTAAAAATTTGAGAACAGCTGGAATACGATTCGTGCATATTTCTTTTTTGAATTTCTTAATCCCACTGGGGTCACCTAAGATAGGAGAATGAAAAGTTCCTGGCATGGGGGTTTGGTACTCGCCAGTGGGTACAAAAATTATGGATGTCGGCTACTTCCTACAGATGACGGGACATTCTTCCCACGAGAAGGGTTGCACCGTGGTTCTTAGGACTCAACATAAGTTCCCACCAATGCTAATATGACGGCCCGGTCATTTCAATTAAATCCGCATACCTTATGGATAGGTGGGGTAGATTACCTATCCATAAGGTATGCGGATTTAATGTATAGTTATCTATTCTTTTACCATTTAAATCAAATATCACTGAATTTTTTAAAAATAAAGTCGCAATTTTCCAAATTAAATTGATTAATTATTTTGAATTTAAAATAAAAAACTCAGATAATAATTTTGTGAACGGATTTTTCAATAAAATCTCATTTTCCCCATTGAGTTCCATTTCATTTATATTTCATATTTTTCGGTTATATTAGATCACCAAAATCATAAGAGAATAATATCATCACAGAAACTTTATGGAAACTAGTTAGAATCTTGTAGCATAGAAATAAAATAATAATTATGCAAATTAGTTTCACAACTTTATCATCAGTTGTAATGTAAGTGTCACCGATATTGACGTAAAGGCAACTGATTAGTTTCTTCTACTGTAATTTCGAGGTCACACACAAGGACATATGAACTCATATCATGCTAATACAGGATAAAAAATTCGTAAATTTCACGTTTTGTAGCAAAATGTTTCTCCTAGTTTTAGAAGGTAATACTGCATGAGAAATGGGAAATTATACCTTTCATTTTTGACGAGAGCATGTCTCGATGCCGACATAATTCAATAAATTGCCGGACATTTTGTTGAACAGAAGCTAGCTGCGCTGACAAAAATAAGATACACGGCAACTATAAATTCATATGTAAAACTGATATTTATAATACTTTGCAGTTCCTTCCTCATAGAATTCCTAGAAATTCACAAGGACGAAAAACAAGATTCGAAATTCAATCATGACTGCCAGATTTATTAATAGAAAATTACAAATATAGATGACCAATACAAAAATTATTGTTATTAAGTTCTTGATATCAGTACTGATTCATGTGCTATGTCAAAACATAATTTATCTTATCTGTAAAATATTAAGTGTTGCTTGTCTACTCGTCAGCCAGTTAGTCTCCATGTGATTCTAATTTTGGAGAAATTTCAATAAATTAGTAAATATTTTTCTAGAAAATGATTGCTGTTTCTTTTACTTCAATGATCGCATTAGTTATCCAAATATTGAGCTTATTACTATAGATGAAATTAAAATTTAATTTACTTTTGAAAAATAATTTTAATGGTCGGAATAGTGTCCTCAAAACTTTCTCGCATACTCCCAAATTGACTTGTCATGTCACTGAATGCCTTAAATGGCACTGGAGTACAATAATAACGAAATATTAACTTTTGACATGAAATTAGTATTTTTACTGAATCTATCTTGTCATCCTTGACGATTAATCCATTGCTTGCATTAATAGTAATCAAAAATCAAATTTGTGTTCCAGACAAGTTTTCCTCAACCGTTTGAAACAAAAATTTGGCACAAAATTAAATTTGCAGTTTTATCGCTTTTATATGTTTCTGAAAGTACAGATCGATTCGATTCTTCGCCAACCGGTATTTGGATTTGGCTCAAAGTTTGACATTTGTCTACACTATAGATATTAAATCTACGTACCGAATTTTATTTTTCTCCTTGCTCTTTTTTTTTGTTTTGTAATTAGCATGTTAACGTATATTCGAATACCCGGACAGATGGATTTCCTCTGAACATATGTTCCTCAAAATTTACGACAATTCTACAAATTTGATGTAAGGACATTATACCAAATTTCAACCGCCTAACTCAAAGTGGTTTTGATTATGCTTGTCACAGACAGACGGAAGGACAGAAATATATTTACCAAAAATGTATTTTTCGAACTCAGAGAAGTCCAAAAAAAAAAAAAAAAAAAAAGAGAGAGATTCGTCAAAATCTCAAATTCGAATTTTTTGACGATTACTATACTATCTCTATATTATGTATACAAAAATGTAAAAATGACTAATTAGTTTGCAATATCTGTCTTGTTAATGCATATAATTAAAAAAAAGTTTCACAATTTTTTTTTTATGAATTCGCTGCATAATGTTTTAATTTTTCTCAACTATTTTCAAATACTCTTTGGTGAAATTTTGAAATTTTATTTAAATAAAATATTAAAAATACCTTAATTAAAATATTTAAATTTTTAAAATATATATTTTGTAAAATTTAATTTCAAATATAATTTATTATTAACAAAATAATGGCATGAAAGAATCTAGGTCTCATTATTGTAAATGAGTCAAGTTTCTCATTTATATTTTTGTCATTTAATTTATTTCATAAAAATGTATTCTTCATAGGATCTGTTCTCTAAAAATCCACCAGGAAGTTTCATTAAAAATAAAAATTCACTGACAAATGGTTAAGCTCAGCAGAAGCCCGGTTTCCCCCCCCCCCCCTTGTTTAGATTCTTGAATTCTGCATTGTCTCTTTAATACGGTTTCAGTGAAATTAGTCTAGAAAATCTTATTATGGTTGCGTCTCGTAACTACATTCTTTTACGGTTTTCTAAATCTCTTCGAATCTTCGTGTTTTTATTAATCCTTTTTCTTACAATTCTTCCAAAAACGTGAATATAACTTAGTTTTTTTATTTTCTCGCCAAAAAGAACACGCAGTTTACAGAGAAGATTCTTTAAGATGATGTCCAGTTCTTATTATATTAAAGAAACTTTTTGTAATGTTTCATCTGCATCTACGTCATTTTTTTCTTATTATTTTAATGCAACTCGAAAATTTTCTAATCTGAGTTATTCTTAGTCTACATTATATTTAGTTAACTGTTATTCATTATATATCAGATTGCATTGTCTTCAAATTCTGCAGGTTAATTAATATCTATAACATTTTGACTTTTTTTTCCTTCTCATATATGTAGTATAGAGAAAGTATAGTCATTGTCAAAAATTCGAACTTGAAATTTTTACGTATCTCCATGCTTTAAACCTTCCAAAGTTCGGAAAACAAATTTTTGGAAAATGTCCGTTTGTCGTAACAAAGATAACTAAAAAACGAACGGTTTGGGCTAAACGGTTGAAATTTGGTAATACTCTTTACACCAAATTTGCAGATTTCAGTCACATTTTGAGTAAAATCTGTTCAAAGGAGTAATGTCTGTCCGGCTGTTCAAATTTAAGTAAACACGAATAATTACAAAACGAATGGAACTAGATAGATAAGATTCGGTACATAGATTTAAGATCTATAGTGTTGACACCTATCAAATGTTGAGCCAAATCTAACCAGAGATTTACTGTCTGTCGGGTGTAATTTCAGAAACACATAAATGTAATAATCCAAAGACGCAATGACTTAAATCTATTAAATATGGTATGGGATTTTGTGATTACATGAACCTTTTATGTCAAATTTTTGTTTAAATCGGTACAGAAAATAAGCAATTCGTGTCCGAAACACGAATTCAATTTTTCAATACTGTTAACGCGTGCCAGGGATTAATCGACAAATAATTCGCCAAGTATGACACGATAGATTCAGTAAAGATGCTGAATTCACGCCAAATATCGATATTTTTTCGCTATTATAGGTCAGTGCTATGTAAGGTATTCTCTTGCATGAAAAGTTCATTAGAAAATATGCAAGAAATTTTTCGAGCACTCCCCTGTTGTTTTTTCATTGCAGTTTTTAACCTGGAAACTATTTGGCAGCAGTGTTATTTCCAATTTATTTATGCTTTGCTCTTCTTATCCAAATTTTAAACTCCTTGATTTTATTTTCTTTTAAAATATCACAATTCAATAATTTTTTAGCTATTTTAAATTTTGTTTTTTAACACATCCCCCCAATTTTGTTCATAATATATACACGGTTTCCATATAAATAACATTAGATGACTGGATCTTGATTGTTTAAACAATCTGTCCATTCCGCTTACAACACGGAGATCGTCAAAATCTTTAGTTTGAATTTTTTTGACATTTACAATACTTTATTTTTGGACACTTCGTACACGAAAAAGTACAAAAAAAGTTTAAAAAAAAAAAAACAATTATTTGATTATACAATATTTTGATTAAAGAAAACACAGTACAAATGCAGTATATATTTTAGATCTACAAAGGTAAAATTATATTTTGCAATAATCATATTTTCCCACAGTAACTTGTTTGCCTTTGTCTGAAACCCTTGCAAAACCACAATTCATGCGGTTACACGTGTTTAGTTCCATTATTTATTAACATTTTACAACTTTAAGCAGTAAGGAGTAGTAATATGTTTACTGAAGATAGTTTAATATATGTAAATAACATCATGAGTTATTAGACAGAATAACTACTTCTATCTTTTAACTAACGAAACAGGCAGTTCCAGTTTTTGAGTAAGACAAGAATTAACTTCATCAAACAAGATAGTTCTTTTTGCTCCCTCTGATGCGAAATAAAATGTGATATTTATTTAAATAATTTTATGTAAAAATGGATTGACAGCATCTAATGCACATTTGTGAAATGGAAAATCCGTTCTAGGAATTTTTACTTTCTCATACCCAAAGTATAGATAAAGTATTGTAATCGTCAAAAAATTTGAGCTCGAAATTTTGGCAAATTTTCATTTTGCAGATTTTTCCGAGTTTGAAAAACACATTTTTGGAATTATGTCTGCTTGTACGATACTTCAAAAACGCTTTGAACAAACGGATGAAATTGAGAATATGGTGTATACACTAAATTGTTAGATTTCTGTCAAATTTTGAACGAAATCCATTCATAGGAATTCTGTCTATCGTGCTGTCTGGGTACAAGAGAAAACGATAATTACAAAGCGAAGAGAAGTAGATGGTTAAATATGGCATAAAGATTTATAATCTAAAGTGCAGATACGTACTCAATTTGGATATAAATCCATCAAGGGGTGGCGTTTCACAGTCTTGTAAAAGCGGTAACTTAAAAGCACTATGATTTAAATATATGAAAGTTTGTATGTGATTTTGCGTTCTATAATTTTAATTCCGTGCCTAATATTGGTTTCAACTGTTCGGAAAAAAAAGACCTCCAAAAAATATAAATTCGGTTTCTAGTGCTTTTTGTGATAAACGTATCCTAACGATTAATCACTAAAGATCGCACGCTAATAGGCTATTTTGTAACTATTGTTAGCCAATAGTATGCGTTTAATAATGAACAAGAATAATTTATTAGGAAATATACTAGAAAGTTTCGGTCAGACGATTAGAGCTATTTTTTTTAACCACAAGACAGTACGTGCAATTCAAATTAGAACTGAACTAAAGAATTTTCCCTCTGAATAGAACTATTTCCTTTTTTTGCAGCAAACCCTTTAGAATCTGTAGAATTCATCAGATAGAATTTAATTAAACAATTTTCTTCAAGTCGATTTCTAAGAACTCTCAATTTATATTCACTCTATGTATTATCTATTTGAATTGGTGTTGAACTCTCTTAACACTTTCACAAATTTATGAAAATTTTCATGATATGAAAAATTGAAAAGTGATTTAATTTTTAAATTGATTTGGATTAGAGAATACGAGTATGAATTTTAACCTCTTCTTTTCATCCGATTGTAACCAAAAGCGGTTACAGTTTTGCTGACAAGCAGTTTCTTCTATGCCATTTATTGTTCTTTTGATTTATATGCCCATGATAGAAGGACCAATAAAGAATCAATTGGTTTTTAATAAAAAAGTACTCTAAATGAAGTTATTTTAGCACTTGACGTTTTTGAGTTATTGTGCATATAGACAAACTCCCCAGTCTACATGCAAACTTCTCAGATTTTATTCCAAAATTTGGTAAAAATCTACTAATTTTGTGTTTTGTCCATATATAAATTTTACCCATATAGTTAATTGTGTTTTTTTACGTTATTGTTAGCCAATCACGTTATTCAAAGCTAAGCAGAATTCCAAAAATGATTTTTTTTTTCCGGAGTCAGACAAGTCTAAAACGTGGAGATTCATCAAAATTTAGAGGATCAATTGTTTTTGAATATGACTATATTTTGGAATGACTATATACCGGAAAATAGAAAAAAAAAGTAGACATTCATAAAATTCAATTTGCATCGTATAGCAATGCTCCCCCGGCTCTACCTACCCTATCTAATTACGACTGAACTGAAAGAAGTAAATAGCAAGGCCAGTCGGCTAAAGTCTGGTCCATTACAATGGTTGTCAAAACTGAGAGCATATTCCATTCTAATTTGACTTTGGTCAATTAAGAGTAGAATCAAGCTGTATGTTTTCCAATTTTTGTGTCATTATAAAGCATACCTGTTTCTTTTTAAATTATAAATTTATATAAAAGATTCGACAGAAGTAAATAATTGATAATTTGAAAGAAGGTTTTTCAATTCTAAATCTATTTATAAAACTACCACTTATTTATATAAATATTTTTTTTACTTGTTATCTAAAAGAAAAGTACCTCATTAAAAATTTTTCACTTGAAAGATTGCTTTATCTACTTGAAAGACTGGAGGATCGGAAGGGAAGTACGACTGAGTAAAGGAAATTGGTGATTAAACTATTCAGTGTGAAGAAATCATAGTTTAAATTAGCTGGGCAAAATACGAACTGAATTGGGAAAAAGGAATTCAGTGATTTAAAAAAAGAAGGCACACAGGGAAAATAACGCAGAAACAGGCAGAAAAAAATATACTGAATTCAACTGCAACGCAAAGAATCATCAAGTAAAGAATAATCCTAAAATAAATGCCCCCCAAATCGGTTCAAGTACTTTTAGAGCATAGAACAGGGTAAGTAAGTTATAATGACAGAAAAACTAAAAAGATATTTATTAAGGAAATGGGTAGAACTAAGTGATTGCAATTTGTCAAAAAAACTACATTTTAAAGCCCAGATAGAATTCTGGAATAGATATATTTTATAGATGTAAGCACGTACTATTTTTTTCGAAAACGATATGGTGTTCTATAAATCAGTGTTTAAGATCCAAAAAGTCTAACAGAGATTCTAATTTCTATTTCAAAACGTTGTAACATGATAAGGTTTAAGCTTGATTTGTCTGTTCTTTGTTTTATTTTTTAACTGTTCATATAAATATGTACTCGTATAAATTCTTACTCATATAAATACGAAAATATATTTAAGAGAGAGAGAGAAAGAGCGATACAAATGATTTGAAAGAACGCGCTACTAAATTGGAATTGGCGTTAAATTTCATATTTCAGCAAGAAAAATACAGCATTCGTAGTAAACGAAAACTCTTGTATAATTGCCGAATCAGTTTTAAATATACCTTCGATCTCCTGTTCTTAATATCAAAGCTTTGCGATCTCAAAAAAGCTATGCGAAATACTTTACTTCACTAATGAAAATAATTTAAAAATTTATTTCTACAAGCATAGGGAAAAATTTCAGCAGAACTCATCAGATATCTTTCGGATTAAAGTAAAATAATATGCTACTGAATATTAATTGCATATTTATTTTTGATACAAGAAAACACTTAACTGCATTCTCAATTTTGTGAAATGAAATTCATAAGTTACTTATTTACAATTTAGCATTCATCAATATTATTCAGGAGCAATAAATATGAACTATCTTAAGCATATATGCGTTTAAAAGTATCGAATACTTTCTTTATTTAACATTATGTTTTATTATACGCTTGAATTATAATTTTAAAATTCAATGTATTCTCAATTAGGAGAATCACTATTATGCTCATGTATGTATATGTTACGTTCAATGTGAATAATCTGTTATTATTAATACTAACCGGTCAGTATTAATAAAAACCAAACCGGTTAGTATTAATAATAACCGATTATTCACATTGAATGTAACATATATATAAATTCAAGGTAGAGACAGCTTCAGCATCATGTGCTACTTACAGATGCTTTTAACATCTGTCATTGTGAAATGGTAAAATATAAACAAACAAGCAACGAAAAGACCTTGAATTCCCCCAACAGATGGCAGGAATTTTACCTCTCTGGGCGACGAAAAAGCAAGAGAAACCATCCTTTCCTCATTTTCCCGCCATTCATAACCTTAGTCCCTTTCCCCTCCTCTGCATTTCTTTATCTATCGTTTCTGTTAACGTGCGTTGATGCACGTGGAAAGGCTTTTTAGAAGCAAGAAGTAGGTTCAAGGCAGCGGAAGGTCAGTTTTCATCAGAAATGTGGGAAAACTAGTTCGACTGTACTTATCTCTCTCCCCTTTCATGTTCTATTCCGAAGCGGGAAAAGTTCTTTCTCAATGGTGCATCACAAAGCGTCCGAGCGATGAATCACGCAAAATGGAACACGGGAATCGTTCCTAAGGGGGTGAACAATTTACCTCAGTGTGTTTCATGACTTGCGGCACGTAGACATTTGCACAATTGAATTAGCTATAGCGGACATAATTAGGTAAGGTTGCAGGCGTGATAAAGAATTGTGTTTTATCTACTATCTCCTTAATTGGTAATTTCCTCAGTTGTAAAGTGGACAGTTGTTAGTTTTATGCTTTTTGTTGATGCTATAAATTAGAACAATTGCAATCTTAAGTGAGAATATCGAAGATGAAAGCTGAAAATATTTAACACTTCAGTCAACTGCGATAAGTGAAATGACCGTTTATCCAGATGCTTTTAGTTTAGTTTAGTTATATTAAAGTTCCGTTTTAAAGCAACATTAGGGCTATTTTGGGACGTACCCTTTAATTTTGAACTGCAGTCAGATAACGAGGACCTGAACTGGCCTGAAGTCACCTGAACTGGCACTCTTCTCTCAAAACTTCCACGTCACACCAGCGGGAGGACGTTTGGCTTCGAAAGGTATAACGTGCACCAGACCCGCTCACCACGACACCTATTTATCCAGATGCAGTTAATTAGTTGTTGTTGGTTTGTTATGGGTTAAGAAAGTTTAATTTAATTAGGTTAAGAGCTTGTAACTGTAGGATAATTAGAAATTTAAAAGGGAATTAGATCAAGCCAAAGGGAACATACTCTTCTCGAAATTCCCATGTCACACTAGGGAGAGATTGCTCAGTCCAGTATAGCAGATTAGCCCCATTAACTGCCAATTCTCTCTTTCATTTTTGAAATTCTTGGTTGGGTAAATTATATATGTACGCAAAAAGTTATGTAACAGTATAATTATATTTAAATTATGTTTCATTATGAAAATATTTGATATTTAAAAAAACATTTGTTATAAAATGATTGATAAAATCATTTCAATAAGAAACATGACTGAATAAATAAGAGACCGTTACTATAACCTCAAAATTACATATTAATGTATGGTATTTCATTATAATATAAAATCCAAACCAGAAATATAATGCTTCAAATATGATAATTCTGTTCCGTTCAACTTAGAGATGAATTTCAAGTTGGTTCAACTGTTGTAAAGAAACGAAGCACATAATACATACTTTTTTCTGTACACAATATTGACAGATATATATAGAATGAAACTAAACTGTCAGGCATTCCAAATATATATTTGGCGCCAACTGGTGTACGGAAAATTCCAAAATCCCTAACTTCTGAAGCTAGAGGGTCAAGTATGAACCATACGCAAATATTTAAAGTATCTTCACTGGAATAGAAGAGATTGGGAAAACAGCCTGAGACCTAACTACGAAGTCTGCATCGACTCATTAATATGCTAAAGATGGCATATTGTAAAAATGCATCAAGTCTTTTGATTCACATATACTTTTAAATCATATAATAATGATAAAAAACAATTCAAAAGCACAATATTTTTATTAAATACATTAGAAGCATATAATGATATTCTAATAATGCTTTTAAATACAGTGGAACATCGCTTAATAAGGATATTTCGTTCCCAAAATGCGAAAACATTCATTAAATTCGTTAAAAGAAACGATTTTTTTCCACAGGCATTCACGTAAAATAGGAAAATGCGTTTCATGTCGAAAAAGATCCTCAACTTAATTTAATAATATGTAATTTATTATTCATAAGGCAAGTTTTTATTAGTTTTTTTAAATTTTTTATTTGAATGTTGTCTAAAGATATTTCATTTTAGCTCCGCTTCAAAATTTGGGGAAAATGACACAATCTCACTGCCTCATTAGGCTGTTGTTTTTCAATGCACGATGCAATAGTTTCCCATACTTTCAGCATCTGGGAGGTCGTTGCTCTAGTGAGACTATTATTTTCAGCACTCCTGACCAAATCCAATCTTGAACATTTTTTTTTTGTGACAGAGAATGCAATTCTATTTCTATAATCTCTCCAATAGTTTTGATTAGTGAGGACTTACTACCCAAGAAGTAACCAACTGCCAAATTTAGTAAATATACAAGCAGCGGTCTGTCCTGCATTGTGAATGTTTTTCTTTTCATCATTAATATAACAAATTGAGAGAAAAGATATGTTTGTAAACATAATCACAATAAAATATAAATAAAATGTTTATCTGTTGTTTATGAAAGCATGGAAGACAGATCCAATCACCTTTTGGAAACAATAGAGTTAAATCGACAAGGAGTCATCTAAATTTAATTAATTTTGAAATGTTGGTATATTTAATAAAGTAGGATGTATTCTCAGTTATTAAAATACGAACGAATGTTGCAGAAATCAGGTTCTTGCAAACAAATTTCATGATACAAAATGTTGATTAAAAAAATATTCAAAGAATTGCATTTTTAATAATAAAATGTTAAGTAAGAAAGGCAAAATGAAGATAAATCAGCCATTAAAAAAACGTATGATATATTTTAAAGAAAATTCGAGTATTATTAAAATAAAGTAAATATGTAATTAATATAACTAATAATATTATACTGTTATTCTTCAAATGTTTTAAATTCAAAAATCGATTTTCTGTTTGCTGTCAATAGAAATAACATACACAAATATTAAAGAAAATAACACTGGGCAAAGCTGTAAAACATTGCGGCAGGTATATAAAACCATTAATATGTTTTTATGTAAATAAAGTGAAAACATAAAAATCACAGTATTAAATAAATGAGAAGTTTTTTTAAACTTTTAAAAGCAAGTATCATTGCTTTTCAAAAAAGTTCAAAATGTTAAATTAAAAATAAATAAATTTAAATGCCGATTTAAAAGGAAATAGTAACGAATATAAAGTAGTTAGTATCTATCAAAAAGTTACTGATGAAAACAAATCATTATCAAGCTTTATTCATTAAACAGGCAAATCATTCATTAAACTGTAATCATATTTGAATGTAGACAACTCATTTGATTTTAAAGACCTCTTTTTTTTTTACTTCTATTTTAAGAGATATTTAAAATTTGCTACTAAATACATTTGTTCAAACAAAATGATGTAATAAAAAATTATATAATTAGTCGCAAAATGGTAATGAAAATGCAAGCAGCCCAATTGACATCTAACACATATAACTTTATGTGAGGGGAGGGGGATATATACAGTGGCAGATTTAAGCATTTTGAGGTCCTAAGCAGTGCACATCAGATATCTCCTAATTAACAAGCCAATTTAATTTAATGTTTCAATACACTTTTAATTAATAATTAAATTCTAGATTATTTTTTGTATTGCAATAGCTTTGTGAAAAGAATAATTTATTTGTAATAAATATTTATCATTGAAAACATGAGTAAAGTAATAAATATCTTGAAAATGAACTATAATTATAATGATTTCTTTATATACAAATAAAATATTAAATTATAACAATGATATAATGATAATCAGCTTCAAACAAATATAATATTGAAAATTATTATTTTGCAGAAAAATAAAGTGTAAAATATAACATAACCAAATAAATAGCTAATTAATATTCCAATATACTATAAATAAATATATAATTACAGTATAATATATAATTCACCTTACAGATCAACTCAATGTGCCTTTAAAGCAGTAAAATCTTTAATCACATCATTGAATTCATTAAAATTTTAAATGAGTTCAGAATTAGAAACAAAGCATGTTATGCTTGAATATATACTAACTTCTACTAAGAATTGTTCCTTGGATAATTATTTATCGTTTTTAAAGATACTGTAAGATCTTTCTCCAAATGCATTTGCAGTTGGTAATAAGACAATTGATTATCAAGTATTAATTTTAAGAATTTGCCATGAATAATATGAACTTTTTTTCCTATTTCAAATAGGTAATATGGAAACTGCTTGAAATTAATGTAAAAATACGCATTTCTTCGTAAATCTAGGGTAATCAAAATAAGAATGTCTGGACTGTGAAAAATCATACTTTTGTAAATCATACTTCAAGGAGGTTTGTCAAAATTTATTTCCCTTACAATCAGAATGGGCCATAAAAAACAAATTCTTTGTTATTGTTAATTTCAAATATTACTCTAAATTCTACTTTGCTATTGATAGTTTATCTATTTCAAATTTATTTGCAGCTGCAGCTGGTATAAAAATTGATGATTCACGATCCTCAATTCCACTTGCAGATCTCTCAACTCTAAGATATTGATCAAGACTTTTCCCCAGGATTTCATAGAATGTGTCTTTTTTTATATTATATATATTGTGCATATTTTTTATTGAGAAAAATTTACTATGTTTTATCAGTATCACTTAATAAAACTTAAAATGCATTATGCAGTTCAACAAATGGAAATTATTCATAAAAATGGCATTGATCAGAATGTAATCAATGCTACATCATTAATTAATTACGATAGCATTGTTATGATTAAGAGATGCCATTTTATACCTGGGCAAAACAATGGCCCTGTCTGCCTTCACTTTGATAGAGTAGTTAACTCATGAATATGCACCATCCTCATTTTTATTCACCAAATATACTTTCAATGTTCATAAATATTTGAATAACTAAGCAAATTTAATGAAAAAAAAAGAAGATAAAAGTCTGACCAATTATACCAGGTCAATTCTAAATTTACTTCAATATGTTTTCACTCATCCATTTTTTTTTCCAGATTTATTTGGCAACTAGATTAATAACACTTTTTAAATGACCTCCTTGCAAAAAGTCAAAATAACTCTATGTTACCACCCCAAGGTAACATAGGATGGTCGTATTTTGAAATTATTCTTTTAAAATCACTTTTCTAACTGTATGACCTGATTTTATAACTCCCCCCCCCCCTTTCAACTGCAATTATATAAGCCTTGAAAAAAATAGTTACAACTAAAATGTTAATGAAAAAAAATTTAATCAAAAATATGGACAGGAATTGGGGAAGATCTGAGTTTATAACAGATTAAAATTTATTATATTAAAAACATCGCAAAAAAATTATACTTTTCAATAAGATACTTTGATAATATGAAAAACTATGTAATCATAAAATGAAGACATATGTGAAATAGTAAAACTTTAATAATCCAGTTAAGTTAATATATTTATGAATCATATTCAGCCATCAACTTGAACCACGTAAAATATACATTCAACTCCCACAGTATTTTTGAAATAGTAATAATTAAATAATAGAATAATTAAAAAGTAACAAAATTTATATTAAAGACAATATTCAAAAATTATGTGTGACTGAATTTTATAAAAACTTATATTTAATTTTGTAATATTCAATTAAATTATTAATATACAATTTTTTTTAACAGTGAATTGAACTGGATTGCAAGAATACCTTAGAGAAGATGCTAATTTCACTAAAATATCTGTTTTATTATAAACTAGCCGCTTTTGGCGACCAGCCGGTTCACCAGTATTGCTGCTCACTAAAATTTTCAATTAAATATTTTAAGTAACTGGTCTCTTAAAGGATTCTCAAACAAAACATTTTTAATCTTCAAATTTTGATAGTCATACCAAACTTATACTGTTTAGATCGTTTCGTTCAATTTACTATATATATTTTGCTAATTTGTTGTCATTTCCGGCAAAACTTCAACTTTAATTTAAAATGTAAATGATGAAATTGCAATATTAAGATATTTTTTAATAAAACCAAGCGTTTTATTTTATTTTGCATCTTTGTTGTTATTTATTAATCATTATTATTATTGAATGCGAGTATTGCAAACAGAATCGCTCGGTATTTAAGTCTTATGTGAACTACAAAATATTTTTCATAATTTATGTAATATCTCAAACAATAATTCAACAAAAATTTCTCAGATTCAGCATAAAATTCAGTTTTTAGTTTTGCTTTCAAAAGGATTGAAATGAAATCAATAATATTTTGTTCCTGCCTATAAATATATTTCAAGAATTATGAAGTCCAAATTTAATGCAGTAAGGTATCATATTCTGAGAAATATTCTGGACACACGAAATTTTAAATAAATGAATGAATGTTTCTATTTTCCACGATCAACTAAGACTTATTTATGAAGTTTTGAATGCTAAAAATTTAGAAAAACTCAACATTTTCATAATCTTAGGCCAATTAATCTTGAGAATCCTGCGCGCTGATTGGCGTATTTTCTTTGAAGCGATTGATGGAAAATCTAAAATTATCCTTTTTTTATTGAATAGTGATATTCAAATTTTCATAAATCAGTCAGTTTAAGTGATTGGAAATTAACTCTTAAAAGTCAGTGATTTGGTTGATTGGAAATTAACTCTATGGCCACCATAAAATATGTGCTTTCTCTTGTGGTGTATGCATTCTCCTTAATATCCGCTCGAATAAAACATCACATACAAAAGTACTACATAGAACAAACGCATCAAAAGTAAACATAACATTTCAATAGTTGCCAAAAACAAAAGAGAGAAAAATGCAATTAATAAGCAGACGATATTTAGAAAAGTACAGATATTTAGACTGAAAATTGAAATTATCTGAAATTAATCACACACGCAGACGATATTTACAAAAGTAAAAATATTCAAACCTGAAAAGGAAAATATATGAGTTATTCCATCAATAAATGCCATAAGTTTGTATATATCTTCATTATTTTATGTCATTAAACATCAAAATGGGTCCGGGACTAAATAAACACCTTGTATAAAGAGTGTAAAAGATCACAAAATAATTTTTCTTGAATTTATTTTTTAGAAAAAATAATATTTCATATTTGTTTCATTTCCTACAAACATGTGCAGAAAATTATATTTTTGCAGATTTCATTTCCAAAACGATTTAATTTTTAATTGGAGCTTTATACAATGTGATGGCAACACTTTGAAAAAAGCTAATTTTTTCCCATGAATGCAAAATGTGCTTAATTTTAACTTTTATTTTTTACGAAAAAAATTATTGAAAAACATAGTTAAAATATTTATTTAAAAATTCATTAAAAATAGAAATTTAATTTTAAGATTAAAACATTAGTATCATTTAAAAGATAAATTTTTGATCTTTAATTTCATGTAAAAATCTTTTTTTGTGCGGTAATATTTTCGGAAGTTATAGCAGAAACACATCAAAATTTCGCTTAATATTTAAATAAATAAAATTCTAGTTAAAAATTCGAAAAAATACCCCCCCCCCCAGGTGCACATTCCCGGCCTCCAAGGTATACACGTGCCAAATTTGGTAGCTGTAGGTTGAATGGTCTGGCCTGTAGAGCGCCAACACACACACACACACACACACATTGAGCTTTATTATAAGTATAGATGTATTAAAATATTACTTTCTTTAAATATATTGTTGACTTAAAAGTCTGAACTTCCCAAGATGGTTTCTTAAAGTATATATACAAAAGCTAAAGCAACTGTTATGTTTTTATTCAATTTTGTTACATACAATTTCGTGTTATGCAGTTGAAATGAATAATTTTTAAAAATAGAATTTTAAAAATACAACGAATGCTTTTCACTCAAGTATAACATCATACATAACCTTTAAAATAGCATTTTGAGATTCAATATAATTTAAATTTATGTAAAACTTAATTGTGATTATAAATCCAGTGATATAACAACTAAACAATACATTAAAAAAAATCCTTCAAATCGAGAAAATGTCATGATTTTTTTTTATAAAAACAGAAAAGAATAAGTTATATATAAAAAAGTAATGAAATTGATTCAGCAAAAGTAACTTTTTGAAATTTCTGATACCATACATATTCAAACATATATAATTAATTATATGAAAGTATATGTTTTATATAATTATAAATATGCAAAAATTGTACAGTTTTGCCTTGTGATAAAAGCTTAATATTTTATATCAAAGTAATGCAAAGAATTTACAAAAAAATTGATACATTTGTTATAAGCCAATAACAGCAATTTTGATAAAGTATTAAATATTAATTTCAAGGGATCTGCTTTTCTTTTTAAATGCTCTGAGAGTAGAAAAAAAAAATCTTATTTTTGAGCAGTTGGTCACGAGTATATGAAAGAAATATCTGAAAAGTTATATTAAATATAGTGTCCTCGAATAATAAAAGCATTAAAAGTCCATAGTTTTTTTTTTTTTGCTTGCATTTTGGTAAAAACAATAATTTAACTACACAAACACTTTCTGAATACAGAAAGACAAGTTCTAAATAAATTCTAAAAAATACTGTTCAACAGAGTCTGCTACTATCACCTAATATACAACAACAAATTTTTATACTCTGAATAAAAACATAATTAATTTGGAACTGTTGTTACAGCTTCATGTATAGCCTTTGCAACATACTCAATATTTTTGGAATTCAATCCACAAATGCTGATACGAGCATCCTTTGGGAGATAAATATGATGCTTTTCCACAAGAAATTTAACTTGATTTTCTGAAAAGGAGAAAAGAATGTTATCTTATTTACATGCTTTAATACCAAAAATGTTCAAAATATCTTCCAAAATAAAAAGTCATTAAAGAAAACAGCATTTTTTAATATTTCTTATAACCATTATCAATGTATTTCCAATATACACCAATTTTTAGTGCTCCATCTTTTTTACATACAAGTTGATTTAAAAAATAGTTTCATTCACAACTTTTAGTTACAGCAACTTCGCAATATATATCGATTACAATTTATATTGTTTAAAAATAATTGTCAATGATATGTTTGAATTAAAACAGAAGCAAATGTCCATATAAAAGGCATATAAGAATTTTTTTAAAAGTTCTATTTTACAGCAAAGTGTTAAGATGGAAATTAACTATAAATTGCAGGTTTTTAGGTTTTTCACAAGTTAGATAGTTTTAGCAAAGGAAAGTGCATCTTCATTAGTAATTATAACATTTTCATTTGTATTACATTTTAAACTAGTACTTGTCTTACGGCAATAATAATCTTTGCATTTCTAAGAACATTTTGCTTACATGCAACATTCCAAAATAAATACTGCATTTGTTGTTACTCTATATCATGGTTTTTTTTTTTTAATTATGAACAAGCAAAATTATTTCTATTTTCATGCAGTTTGCAATATAAACATGCAGACAAACAGCAACAAATATTCATGTTTTATTATTTTTATTCAATACTGCTATCTTCAAACACTTACACAAGGTAGATTGATGAAGCAGTCTTTTAAAATATTTTAGTGCATGTAAATGTAATTTAAAATCTAGAAAATAAGGTGTATTACACTTATATAAAGAAATTCAATAGAGCATTTTAAAGACATTTTTTTACACATTATGCAGGAAATCAATAGTATTATGTAATTTTCTATTAATGGGAGTGTCATAATTTATTTATTACTAATAAAAAGAATTGGGATTTTACAAAATCTTTATTTGTGAATGGAACAAAATATACAAAGAACTGAATGTTACAATCATTAATTACATTCATATAATATACAATTGATGTTAACTGAAAAAAAAAAGACTTGTAAAATTTCAAATACATTAAAAGAAAGATGCAATCATAAAAAAGAATTTTTAAAAATTTATGACTTACGAGATAGACCAGTATATGAAAACATTCCGATTTGTGAAACAATATGGTTCCAAGTTCCTGGTGTACCCAGTTCGTCCAATTTTGCTTTCAAAGCCGCTCTCATTTTAATAATTCGTCCTGACATTTCTTTGATGTGATTTTGCCTAAAGAAATTTGTTTTTTTCTTTTCTTTTTATTTAAATATTGTTCATGCATAAACACCAACACAAATAAAAAATAGAAATTTCTTAATTTGATCAGCTATATATTTACATTTTATTTTTACAATGCTCTTTTTCATAATTAATCCTTTATGGACATATATTGTTAAATAGCTATTAATATTTTCGATGAATTTTGAAATATTTGTAGATTTTAAGCAATAATGTATGCATGACTATAATATAATACAGACTCAGAATCTGAATAAAACAGTTTTAAGCTCAAGATATCCAATTTTTAAATTTATTTTACATAAGCAAAACTGATTTTACTCATATTTGATCTCTATATGTCTTAGTGCATGTTTCTTTTACTACTATAAGTTTCTTATTGAAACTCACACACCTGCCTTACATGAGAACTTGTTATATAAAGTTATCACAAAATTACAATTTTTTTAAAAATCTCATATAAGAAATATCTAAAGAAAAAGAACAGACATTATTTATATTAGAATGATGAATTTTATTTTGAAAAAAAGTAACAAATGAAAGGAAATAAGTTTGTGGAAGTACAAGTGATACATGTGTTGTTAGAAATAAATTCATTCCCTGCATTTTGAGAGAAAAACTGCATGTGTAAAAAAAAATTCCATATCATGAAAAAATACGAATTTGAATTTCTTCTAGATATTTAAAAAGAAAAAACTGGCCCGAATTCATCTTACAAGAATCATTATACAAGGCATTTTTCAAAATAATTTTCAAATAAAACATAGAAAGTCAAATAATTTTTTAAAGACGACTATTAATTTTTTCATACTATTTGATTTATTCTTTATTTAAAAATATAGTTTTTTAAATATTATAAACATGATTATAACTTAGCAGGTCAGAAATCAATTACTCCTATATTTATAATTTTTTAAGCAAAAAACACCTACAGTTAATAGTTTTTTTTTCATTTCTTTTTAGACATCCTCAAATTTTATTTTGTAAGAAGCTATTATTGATCTTATTTAAACTTAATCGATCAGGTACTACTACCAAAGGCATGTGATCAGAGAAACAAGAAACTTTTATAGTCACGTTTTTTATAATCAGAGTACACAAAAGTCAGTAGGCTGCTTTCCTAAAAGACTTCCAATCACAGAGCAACAACATATTCACAATGAATGAATATGTTGCTAAAACAGTTTACCAGTTTTATAACACAAATTAATCCAAAAATGCCCAAATTAATTTATAGTATTGATTTCTTTTATATTATGTCAAAAACTCCAACATTAAATAATTATGAACTATGTAACAAAATTTAGTTTTGTGGTAAGTAGTACTTTTTTTTTTTTTTGGAAAAATGAATGAAAAATTGGTATAAATTTATATAAATATATATTTTTTTTATTCATAAGACTTTTAAAATATAGAAAAACATCAAAAAAGAATTACTTTTAAATTCCTCCTATTAATCAAATTAAAATTTAAAAAAAATCTTTTTTTTAATTTTAAAATTTGACATAAAAGTGGTATATGTTATATGAAATTTGCAATGGATATATTGACCGCTTAGACAAAGTAAAGGACAATGAAATTCAGCTTAGATTTAAACATGGCAATGAAATGTAAATATCCTATAAGTGAAACAGTGGAATTCAGCTATTAATGGTTTAACAGCACAACCAAGGTAAAATTTATGATCTTCCAATTCAGACTTTTTAATCATGTATTGCCTTAACCCTGTGTCACGCAGATGGGTAAGAATAGCATTACAGTAAACAGAGTAAATTATGCTAAAATATTAATAAAACAAAATATACATCTATTAATCTTATGAATAAATTTTTTAAGAAAGCATAAAATTATTTTACCATTCACTAAAGAGTGTAGGATCATTAAGAACCCTAGAAACAATCCTTGCACCATGGGCTGGTGGATTTGAATAATTACCTCGCACCAGCAAAGTAATTTGAGCACGGCAGTTTGTTAGGACAGAGGGATTGTTTACTACCATAGTCAAATTTCCAGCTCTCTCATCTAAAAATAAAATTGAACTGAAGTTAACTAATATATTTCATATTTTTAAATTCTTAACCATTCTTTAAATTCTTCAAAACCAAGCAGCTGTGAAGATATATTTACAAAATTCAATTTATTATTTAATAGATTATTCATAATAATTCATTTATTTTTATGTGACAGAATAATAATACTGGACTGATTTATGTGCCAATTCCTTCAAAATGTTTGCCATTGTTAAAAAATTCTGAAAACTATTGAAATCAATCTGATAAATAAAAATAAAGTTAAGACTTAATAATATAACAATACTCATAGAACCACTATTATTTAAATGTAGATGTGGAGCAATAAAATTTCTCACATATAATATTTCATGTATATATAAATGAAATTTTGCAAATGTCCATAATGTTTAATTTAAAAAATATTTTGCAAGTTTCTTGTAATGATTTTGTCACATTATGAAATTTTGTAAGCATTATTTTAATTTTACATTTTGATTATTCAATTCTGCTGTTGTAGAATTGCAGTTTGTTGATAAAAAGGCTGCTAAAAGAAAATATTGGTAGCACATATGCAGCTAACAGAAAATGGAATAAAGATAAAATGAAACAAAGAGGGGAGACAGCATAACAAAATGGTAAAAAGTCACACTACAATTACATGTTTTTGGACAATTACAATAACATAAAATGCAAAATGAAGCAAGTTTGAGTAAGTACAAAAACAATCTCTATCGTATACTAATTGAAATGAATAATGCGAGTAAATGATCATGCATGCATATCAATCAAATTAAGTGAAACTTGATCATACTGTATTTCAATATAATACAGAAATTGAATATAATATGAATCTATTTGTGAATACTGAAAATATAAATAAAGTTTACATTAATAAATGGATTAAAATTCAAGAATTACACATTTGAGATATATTGATTGAATAATACAATTAAACTGCCATTACTTGAACCATAAGGTATGTCACTAATAATATGCATTCAGCCAATGGTATCCAAGTATGTAGATATTAAATCATTGTTGAGTACATCATAACACAACTGAAGCATTTTTTGAATAATATATTTGTGTTTTTGAATAATTATACAGCAATTAAGTAATAAATTATCCAAATGAATTCTCAAACTCAATTTATCTGAATTGCTAGCCCATATCATTAATCTGAACGTTAGTGTTCCTACATTCTTCTTATAAACAATGATCCATCCTATCTTGCAAAGATACAAGATTGGTAGTCAAAAGATTACTAAACAATGTCATTGAAACAATAATTTTAACTTGTAAAATCAAAGGGAAGAATGAGCTAATATCACATATTTCAATGGCATCAATAGATAAGTCACTCCAATATACCTGATTATAATTTCCATTTAAACTGGCTTTTGTAATAATGATAAAAACAAATCACAAAATCAATCATTCCAAGTATGTGAATTGAATTAGAAAATTTCATTTTTCCCCCATGAGCAATTACATGTTTGTAGGTTCTTAAGGGTTTTTTTTCCCATCTATATTTGTTTGTATTGTATATATGTACAATAAATTTAAAGTTAAATATAACAGCAATTGCATCTTATGTAATCCAAAACGCACACAAAAAATAATGCAGAAGTAAATATTTAATTTTAACTAAATACAATAATTAAACTTCCAACTGTGTTCATTTAATCTATGTACATACAATCAAATTTAGCAACAGCAAAACATTGCCACATTCAGCGAGAAAATGAATAAAAGCAATGCAAAAAAAAAGTAAATAATTTAATAAATAAAATAAGTAATATGAAATCATAATTATATGGACAGTACGAATATAGAATATTTTGTATAAACCAGAATCTAATTTCAGAAAATTTGAGATTTTAGTATTTTATCACAAATTTAAAAACTATAATTCATTTTATTCATCAGATATTTTTAAAAACTGTCACACTTACTATATAAACCAAAATTTTTGGCAAATGATTGAGCACAGATAAGTTCAAATCCACGACCAACAAAATAGCGAACAGCCCAACTGTCTTTCTCCAAATCTCCAGTTGCAAAGCCTTGATATGCACAATCAAAGAAAGGCAACAACTTCTTTTTCTGAAAATATATACTACTTTATTGAATAGAGTTTTGAAAAGAAGTACATAAACATTTTTAATAATACAGAGATAGGAAAAAAAAAAAAGTTCTATAAACGAAACTAATTTTATAAATCTTTTTGGGGTTAAAAAATCATTTAAAGTATGAAATGATTAAATATAATTAATGCTTTTTTTTTGCCACAATATCTACTTCATTGATATTATACTAGCAACTATCACAGAAGTGAAAGTCATAACATGAGGCATAAAATATTTATTTCCTATACAGGGTGATTGTCAAGTTCATGCCTGATTTAAATATATGTAACTTCACCAAACGATAAATGTAAGAGAAAGAATTTATAAAATTGATTAGAAAGTTGTTATATCTGTATGTTTTTTTTAACTTCAAAAATATAAGAATTCAACTTTAAAAAAAATTCTTTTCAGAATCATCGTTGACAATCAATGTCTTCAGAAAAAGAAAATTATATTTTTTAATCTTTTGAACAAAATTTAATCACAATCATCCAAGGAAGATGTAGAGTCAAGTACAAGAAAGAAGCATCACACAACTCTATGTTCAAGTAGACAAAATTTGTTAAAGAAATGGGATCTCACAATGATAAGTCATGAATTCTTGAAGAAATTTTTAAAGCAAAACTAAAATGTTTTATCTAATCTTTTTAGTTTCTGTCAAATGTACTTTTAAAGTAACAACTATTTTGAATTGTTACAAACTTTATGGTTTTATATTACAAAATAAATATCATAAGTCATCACCTCCATTAAATCAGCAATTTCTTTCCATTGTTCTTGAGTTGGATCCACACCAGTAGGATTATGAGCACAAGCATGAAGAATGATAACAGAATTTTCAGGGGCATTCTGCAAAAGAAAAGAATCTTCCTTCAAAATTAATAAAGACACAAATTTATTATAACTTGATAAATTTTGAAATATAACTTCACAAAAAGAAAATAAAAGTATTAGTGATATTTTAATACTTTTTAATTGTTCAGACCCATTTGTTGGGCAAAAAATATTTTATAGCTCACTACTAACTAAACATATGTTCCAGATAAAACAAAAAATACAAACAGATGTAACATATATATGTAATCATTATATATATGATATACAAGTAATTAGTAAAGCTTATTGTAAAAGAATTAAAATGTGTTGTTCATAAGACAAAAAAAAAAAAAACTTTGTTAATATTCAGCAGTCGCAATGGAAGAAAATTCAAAAACA
Source organism: Argiope aurantia (assembly GCA_026543865.1). Classification (NCBI taxonomy): domain Eukaryota; kingdom Metazoa; phylum Arthropoda; class Arachnida; order Araneae; family Araneidae; genus Argiope; species Argiope aurantia. Next base: position 186,555 of record JAPMOR010060984.1, on the reverse strand, counting down.
AGCAGACAAAATAAAAAATAAACATAAATAAAAAGCTCAATAGGATTTTTGATATTGTTTTCCCCACATTAAAAAGTCAATATATGAATTAAAACTTTATAATTTCAGCCAAATGTCAATTTCTATACATTCAATTTGTTTTATATTCATGTTTCAAAATATTACAATCGAGAAAGCACACTTGCAGAGACCACTAGCATTTCCAGTCCACTAATATACTACTGTGGCCCATATTGGAAACTGCTATCTTAGATTATTTATATCAATAGAGATTATATATTTTTTTCTTATTTTTTGAGAAATGTACAGTATGATAGAAAAAAATTTAAAAAAAATTAAATATAATGATTTTTTAAAACTATTTATATTTCAATTTTGTAACAAGACAAGCTTCGACACAAGATGGGATATTGCAGAAATAAGTAATACTTGTGAGTAGAATATTATTTCATAACCCCATTATATTTATATATAGCCATTTTCTACATAAGTATAACTTAAAAAATCATTTTAGTAAAAAGAATATAGCACAAAGTACTACCAGAATTAAAATTACAAGAAATTACTAAGCCATATTGTTTGTAAATAACAGAAATTTGATAAAAGTTAATAAAAAATTAAATTTTGTTTTAATGTTACTTTAATTACTTCAGAGCAAAAAAAAAAAAATTCTGGAAAGGATGAAATAAGTTATTTTTTGAAAGAATTACTTAATTAGCATAAAAAAATACCTAAAATGGCAGATACAAAAAAGAAATAATGTCTTCACAAAATAAAGTAAAAATGATTTTTCTCATTATATTGCCTAACCTTTAGATATGCAGCACTAACAAAGTCTAACTATGTTAAAACAACCACATTATGACTCTAAATCTATAATGTGCATTAGAAAGAAAATGAAAAGTAAAATCCTGTTCACATCTAAATTAAAAAGAAAAACAAAAACTTCAATACCATAGACTTGCAATTTATTTTAATTGAGGTTAACAAAGGGAAAATACCTCAAGATCTTCCTTCATGCCTTTAAAGTCTAAATTTCTTTCAGTAGCATTCCAGTATCTGTATGTATGGCAGTTTTTGAAGCCAGCATCAAGGAAAACCTTTCGATGATTAGCTATAATAATGTAAAATAAATAAATGGCCCACAATAGCTCAATAAGACCAAAATACACCAATCAATAATAATTGGGAAAATATTTCAAAGTGCAAAACAAACTGATTGCAAACAGATTTATCTGAATGTATGAAAAAAGAAAATTTTCGAATTGGATACTTTGAAATAGGATTTATTTTTTGAAAATTTACTGAGTGCTATTTCCTTTATTCTCATTAATTTATTAAGAAACATTTTTTGTAGCTTCTATTTCATAAGCAAATTTAATATCTATTCAGTAATTGTTTTTTCTAATTTTAAAGTTGTGGAAAATGAAAAAAAAATCTGTATAATACTAAGAGTTTTATTGTTTCTTAGTATTCTAAAAAATAATGAAATACTGCAGTTATTTAATCACATAGCTGCATACTACCAAAGTATTTTATAATCTTGAAAAAAAAAACCTTTATTAATTATGAATATTATGAAAAAGTTGAATAATTTTTAAGTTATATTTTAAGGCCATATAACTAATTCATATTTTTCTGTTTAAGAAAACTAACAGTTAATATAACAATATTTATATAACAGTTAATATAACA
>JAPMOR010060984.1:144756-184850 GCA_026543865.1 Argiope aurantia | reverse complement strand
CAGTTAATATAACAATATTTATATAACAGTTAATATAACAATATTTACATAACAATATAAAAATATTTGAACAGCAATTTAATTACGTCTCTTTGGAAATAATTGTTAAAATAGAAATACATTGCATTAAATTTCCATTTTTTTAAATAGAAAATTGTATCACAGTAATGCAAGGAAGAAAAACAAATTGCAACAAACTTTCTATTCTCATTGAAAAATAGGGGGAGGGGGACAGAATATAATAAATAAATATCATGAAGTTTCCAACAGGAAACAAAAATCTACTTTCCAATATGCCTTTTCAACTTGTTTCCACCATTTACTAAGCAAGTCAGTAGTCATTCAAAGAACAGGAAAGATCTGTACATGTTTGTACGTTTTCAATGCATAATTATATAATACAAGATTTTTGACATGTTTAATTTAAATGAATAGAGGGACATTTGTAGAATTCAACATATTTATTACAGTCAGATTTTTAAAAATGCTAGAAAAATTTCTAGAAGTAACTTATGTTTCTGAATAAATTAAATCACAGTAAATTTATAATGGTAGAAGGCTTGAATTCATGATTGCAATGTTAAATTTTTGACCATCATAAAAAGTCATAATTTTTTTTAAATATTTGATTATAAAATTCAAAAACAAAATCTTTAATTAATCTTTAATTAATGCACACACAGAGAATCTTATTCCCAAGATTACCAAACAGTAAATGCATAAGTAACTTCAAACTAATAAAGTGCATTTTCAATTTTCACAACCTAAATAAAGCAGTTTAATAAAAGAAAAATACTCGCAAACCAAACTGCAGAGAGGATAAATATTTTTAAAAAATGCAAATATTCACATTTTTATAACAATTTCAAAAAATTAAAATTTAAAAAAGGATTTTTTTGTTGTTTAGAAATATATTAGTAACATAATGGTTAATTAATGTTTTCACTTCAATGCAGGAGTTAAGAAAATACAATATCACATTAAGAACAGTTATATCTACAATGACTTTTTGAATACCGGATGGCCGTTTCATATTAGATTTTTAGTGCAAAGATGCTGAATTGTATATAAACAGCTGAACAAAAATCTTACGCCAGGTAGGAGCTGACATGTAGAAGTCTGTTGATTTAAGACAATGAGCTAGAAAGTCAGCTCCAAGTCGTAAGGCACCTGTTCCACTTAAAGTCTGAACACCTAAAACCTACAAAAATTAAATAATTTAAGCGTTTCTTATTTCAACAAACATGCTTTTTAAATTAAAACCATGGCATAATAACTGATATTATAAATAAATATATAGGAGGAAATTTTAAATAAAAGAAGAATTTGAAAAAGTGAATTTAATCAAATTAAAAGTTTGTGTCTAATGAAAAATTCCACAATTATTACTCGAGGGATTAACTTTACGCTTTTTTTTATTCATTTTTTAAATTATTATTGCAGTAGAGTATACATATTTCAGTATAATATCCTTTTAGATTCTTTCATTATTTGCACACTATATTTTCAACTTATCTTAAGAAACAATTTATCTTTCTACCTATTGAACAATTCGTACAAGAAACCACAAAAAATTACTTCTGCTTGCCCTCCCATACATATGTATGAGAAGGCTGGATTATGTTATTCACCTTCTATGCTTTATATTGAACTGACAAACATATCTTTGCAAAATCGATTATTTCTTTATAATGCAATTATTATTTAAATTTTATTTCCTTACCTTGGTTAAAACCTTATTTTCAAAAAAATGCCCTGGTATGTATGTTTGTTTGGAGAATTTTGTACACATTTACTTTTAGTGATATTTAACTCTGCAATACCCATGGTTGCCCTTCGTCAGTCTTGAAGCAGAATTATTAATGTATATTTTATTATTAAAAAGATAGTAGCTATAATAATTGATAATTATATAAATTTATTAGCATTTTACTTTTTATGTTCTTCTTATCTTCTGTAGTTTGGGAGGAATTTTCATCTTTCACTCAACAATTAATTTGATATGATAACTAAAAAGAAAATCGATTATCAAAGTAAAATTTATAGCACTACCCTAATATAGATACTTTTAATATATTAATAAAAATTTACTTTTTCTTCTTTGAAGACAGAATTGTCTTCACCTAATAGCATTCTAGATGCAGCTTTGCTGAAAGGTTCCAAGCCTAACTGACCAAGGTATTCATGATTTAAACTTTCATCTTCAGCCATAGCCTTTTCTGTTTTCCTAACAACAGGCAATACCCATGGTTGCCCTTCGTCAGTTCTGTAGGCTGGAATGAAAAAAATAAAAAACTTGATTTTTTAGTTTTAGAATAATAAAGATTAAAGTATAATTGTTAAAGTAAGCATAATGCCAAAATGTAATTATCCCCAAAATTATTCTGATATTAAACACAATCATAATAATCTAAATAACATTATTTAAAGATTTTGAATGATAGATTTATATGCAGTAATTTAAAATTAAAAAAGGTAAAAGGGGGGGGGGGTGCAATTTCATTTTTTAAACAAATCCCAACCGCACAGACGTTCACAAAAGCAAGCAAGATTAATTTGAAATATGTATTTTCTGGAAGTAACTTTTTACAACATATCAATGACCAGTAGCCATTCTGAAATTTATCCTTAAATTTCTCTCCAACTATAATGAACAAATCTTTAGTATCATACACTTAATCACTCAGCCAATGATTACAAACAAGACCTATAAAAATATCTATATTTTGTCAGAAAATGACCATAAGTCCAAATATCCATAGATTTTAAAATTAAGGTCACCAGTCAATTCAAAATAACATGAATAATAAGAGAATAGGAAAAGAAAGAAATTTGAAAAAAAAAAAAAGTGTTTATGAAACCAGAATAATGATTTGATGAAATAAATAAATTTTATTTAAAATAGTAATAGCTTAATTATGTATACTTCCCTTTTTCAATTAAATTAAATTTTAATTAGACTAGATATTCTTCAATATAATTATGAAAAAATAAGTTAATTATTATAAGAACCTTACATGGTTTTATGTTTTGTTAGTAGAAAAGCCGATTAAAATGAATCAAATTTTGAATAATTAGTTTTTTTAGATAATTAAAAATATAAAGTATATGTTATATTTTTTAGCAGAATCTAATAATTTTCCCATATTAATAATCCATTCTGAATAATAAATTTTATTAGATAACTACAATTGTAAAATAAAAAACTATTGCAGCAAACAAACAGCAAGGTTAAAAAAAACAAAATCTGATATCTAATCCAAGTATTACACAATTCATAAAGCATCACTGATACTGATCTATCTGCCAAAGAATGTTTTTATTTTTTTGCAAGATTTCAAATACTTGATGGATCGAAATGCTTGCTCAATTTCTGGAATATTCAAGATAATAATAAAAAAAGTTATTTATTGCAAAATTTAAGTAAATGTTTACAGATTAAATTGTTTAACAGCATTTAAAGTGTTTACTAGCACTTTTTATGACATTACTTCTAAATGCTGTATAAATAATAGAAAAATAAAAACAATTTTGCTTTTCTTTTATGGCAGCTATATGAATTTTTTACATCAATTTTCATAGTAATAAAAATTATTCATATGAATAAATAAATAAAATTTAGAACATTTAATTAGAAATAAGGATTCAAATTTTAAATAATATTTTGCATAAAATACGTTATGCTGATAAATAAGAAACATTTAAAAGAGCAAAATAAAGAAAATAATAATTACTTACTATTAATAAAATTATAGAAAGTCACAATAGGTATTTGAAGATGATGTAAATACTTAACAAAAAAAAATGATCAAAATTAAAAATTTATACTTTAAAGAATGATATAGACAGCAATGATCAAAACTATGGTCTACTTAGAGGATCTTTGTGAATTGAAGCAGATTTTAAAATATTACTAGTATATATAAGGTTTTTTTATAGCTATATTAGAGATGTTATATTTATAGCAAAATATAATTTTTTAAAATGCAGTCTGTTTCACTCATTTCCTTAGTATTAAAAATATTTGTAAAATTTCTAAAGATTTCATTGAGTTTTGAAATAAATTACATTGGCCCACCATTTTTTTTTTTTAAATTTATCCATCCCTGTATTTAAATTATTGGATCTAATCTCAAACATGTAAATCTTTTGGTGTTATAAAAACACAGACAACAAATGCTTCTCTCATATTTTTGAATATTAGTAAACCAATCAGATGTAGAAAAATTGTACCAGTTCAATAAACTTTCACACATTATTAATGTTTTTTTTCTACTTATATTGAAAAGTACTTCACTTTTACCATTTTATTTTCACACTTATGTGAATAATAGCAATTATAAAATCATTTTGTCTACTTGCACAATCACACACATACACATGCATGCATATATACACACATACATATATATTTTTTTAATATGAAGCATTAATTTTTTTTTTTTTTTTTTTTTTGTATTAAGCACTGAAAGGCAGAAAACTTTCAGAAACTTTGCTTCCAACTGTAAAACTCTATCTGAAAATTTTTTACATGAAAATTTCATAAATACAAATAATCATACAATAAAACTAGAAAGTGAGAAAAATATTGATAAATAGAAAGCAATAAATAATAAATAAAAATGCAACTTTTCTATAAAAGCATCATCACTCTCATGAGAAGCACTTACACAATGGGCTATTGGAACATTTTTCCAATAAGATTCGTTCAAGTTAGTATTAACAGTTTTTATTCAGATAGCAAATAATGAGGAACTTCTAGAAAAGGTGACTGACGGAAATTTTTCAAGAAAATAAGATATTTTTAAAAAAATTATTCACTATCTTTATAATATCAATAAAAACAAGATAGTAAAAAACTAAATTTAGAATTTTCAGGAAATATATCATTTTGGCATATTTGTATTTTATCATGCTATTCTATATTATACATATTATGTTTAAACTTCCTGCTTGATTATAAAAGTTTAATACCAGTATCTGCATATGCATTTTAACAAGAGATTATATATAAAAATATATTTAAAAAGAATAGTACACTAATTTATATTATTTGATATTTATTAATAAAAGAAAATAACAATTTAATTCATTATTGCTAATAATAACTGAATACTACTAACAGCTAAGGAAGAAAAATAAATTTTAAATAATCAAATTTTTAAAATCTGAGAAATCTAAACAAAATCCATTTTTGTAAAGATCAGCAATTACTGGAATTATTTTAAAAATATTAAATTTCAACCATTTTATTACACAACTTTAATTCCATTATATGGTATTAAATTGGACCTAAACTAATAATTTGACTCTTTGCATTTGCTTAAACAGAAATGAGGAAACAGTAGCAATAAATTGTTATTTTTCTCTTATCAGTCTTTTGGAACTTATTAATTACCCAATTGTAAAAATGGAAGAAAGTTGGTACCCAATTCTCCTGTCTTACCAAACACACACACAAAAATAAATAAATAATGCTTTATTATTTTAGGGATGCTTAAAATGTTGCTTAATAGTTGGAGTGACACAACTTTTAATGAAAAATATGATCCAAGTTAAAAAGTAATTTCTTACTTTAATTTTGCAATAACAAGTCTAACATAGAAAAATGTTTGTGATAATAACAGCAAAAAAATTCTGAAACTGATGAAAAATAATAAGGGGAAATCTAAAACTTTACGTTATGCTCATTTTAGTTGCATACGGAAAATTACTATAAATTAATAATAAAATTACTATAAATTAATAATAACTAGGTACATGTAGCACTGCATTTCTTTCACATTAAGTTATTGATTTTTTTTAACGAATAATTTATTCGGTTGGTAATTTGGTATACTTTTGACTACATATAAAAATGATTTTGCTTCTAGATCGCTTCCAAAAATGAAAGTACATATTTATGCGTCAGTGAAAAAATATTCAACAACTTGAATTTGATAAATAAATAATAGAAAATAAATTATCATCAGACATTAAAACATCACAAATGAAAATAAATTGTACAAGTATTAAAAATTAATCAAATAATTTTATTTAAAATATTAGTAAATATTTTCTATGACATAAAAAAAAGAAAATTTTAAAAATGTATATCTTACCGCCAATTCCTAAATCTACTTTATCTGGAAAAGTATCTTCTTTATACGCTTTATTTAATGCGAAAATTTCTACAGGAGGTGCACTTTCAACACAAGCAAAACGAGACATTTTGCAGGATAAATTTTAATAACAAATACAGAGCTGGTTTATCAACTAAGCGGCCAGACTGAAAAGAACTTCACCGTGACTTACCCTTACTTCGACCTCGAAGTATTACTACTAGCGTCAATGTCAGGTTCTTTTGAATTACCGTCGCAGTGGATCACTGTGACGTGCACTGTAGAAGTCAGTAGCAAAAGAACGAGTTCAGTAGTTAATCAGTTGCACGTATAGAATCGGTTCACATGTGCGCCTCGAACAGATTCTTCTTTAATAAATCGTACGATCATGATATCTCAGAGCGCTCCTTATCTTACAATTCGTATTTAAATATCAGTTATACTCCCCCCCTCAATAATGAAGGAGGTATGATTAGATATCAGGAGGCAAAGATGTTATCTTACAGAATTAAAGGAAAAATTAGTATCACTATTTATCATTAATTGTGGGGATAAGAAATTAGCTTCCTTTGGAGAAAGTATTTAATTTTATGTGGTTAATAAAAAATTAACCAATTCAGTGTTTAAAATAATGAATATAAATTGATTATCTATTCAATCATTTTAATTACAAAAACATACATTTGAACTTATTCAAAGCAAATTCAATTAACATTTAAATTTTCGAATAGTATTTATTCTAACTACTAATCAACTACCTTTTTGTAAGTTTGATATTATGCAGCTTTGTAATTTAAAAAAATGTTCAATTTTATAATTAAATCATATTTAAATTTTTTCAAAAATGATATTTTTAAGTATTCAATTTAAAAATATTTTTAAATTCATAAATTTTATTAATTAATTTTTTGAATTTTTTAAAATTATTCTTTTACATGAGATGATATTGGTTACATGAATTACATAGATATTGGCTTGCTTTACATGATATGGATTGCATAGATATGGATTCATGGTTATGGGATATGGATACATGGATATGGATTGCTTTACATGAGTTACATGGATATTAGCTTATTTACATTCTCTTGTTCAATATCTTTGAACTTCTGTACTTAATAATAAAGATTATTGTATTTGTGCCTTTGTTTGCGTCTGTATGTGTTGGCAATCTACAGGACAGATTCGAATATAGTCTCGTTTATATGAAATGCTGAAAGCTGGAATGAAATATTTCTTTGTCTAAGTTTGTCAAAATGCTCTACTTAAAACTGTTTGTACGATTACATTGAAATGAAATAAATATATCTGGTTTTGAACCTGAAGAGACAAATAAAGAGCATCAAAACTTACATTGTCAAAGGACTCATACAGGAATATTTTGTTTTGCTGGCGTCCTGCATCCCTTAATATATATTTACATATTCACGTGCATTGCCAAATATAACACTCGAATATAGATAAATTTGATATAATTTATTAAATAACTGAAAAATTTAATTTTACAAAAAGAGAATAACTGTATCCATTAACTTTCATTTAAGTTTGTGTTATTCTTTATCTTAGAATCGAATTATTAATAAATGTACAATTGCTGTTATATAGGTGTTGCAATATTTATAACTAGTCGCCTTTGGCGACCAGCCGGTTCGCCAATCTTAATGTTCGCTAAACTTTCAATAATTAAATATTTTATGCAATTCCTACTTTAATAGCTTCTTCATCAAAATATTTTAAAACTTCAAATTTTGATTGTCATATAATTCACTCATAACATTATAAAGGCCTTCAGTCATAACGTAGTATGTATCTCTCTACTTTTCTGTTAGCTCCCGTAGAATTTATGCTTTAAATTAAAGTGGAAAGGATTACTCTACAATTAATATAATAATATTTTTTACTGAAACAAAGCATTTTTTTATAATATGATTACTGAAAATAGAGTCACTGAGCGTTTACATTTTATGGGCACTAAAGAATATCTTTCTTAATTTATGTAATATCTCAAGAATTTGTCAACAAAACTTTCTCAGATTCATCATGAGCAGATCGATTAATAAAGAATGTTTAAAATTTTAAATGCATCAAACTCTAAGGAAATAAAATGAATCGTTTAAAATAATCGATTGAAAACAGGTTTAAAAAAACTACTTAAAAAACGATGTACTTAAAACTATAAGCAGTTACAAAAAATATATAACTAACATAAATACAAAAGCATACAACTAACCTAAAAATAATTTAAATCAAGCCCGCATCCGTTGATAATAATTTTCAACAATCAGAACACAATGCGCATGCGTGAATTTTCAACGCCAGTTACGTTAACGCAAATGCGCGAATTTTTTTACGCCAGTTGGGGTAACGCTATGCGGCTTAGAAATTTTTAATTTCCTTTATTCTGTTTTATTTTAATTCAAAAGTACTTCAGAATGAATCTGAAAGATCGATTAATTAACAGTTTAATTTTAAATGCATCAATCATTAAGAAAATAAACAGAATCGTTTGTAATAATCGACCGAAAAATGTTAACCCTAGCCTCATTAGAGTGGTGGAAAAAAAAAACTGAAGCCTTACTCATTTGGCTTTGGGAAAATGAAGATTTTTTTGGCGGGAAAGGTAGTTTTTAATTAATAATTAAAATTCTAATGAAAAATTCAAAAAAGGGAATCCCAGGTGCACGTTCCCGACCTCTAAGGTATACATGTACCAAATTTGGTAGCTGTAGGTCAAACAATCTAGCCTGTAGAGCGCCAGCACACACACACACACACACACACACACACACATACTGAGCTTTATATAAGTATAGATAAAGAGTAGATATCTGACGGAAATATGATAATTTTGTTTGATGGGTAAGTGCTTCCTTCTCGGGCCTCTAAGCGATTGTCTGTAGTTTCCTAAAGTCATGTTGCTTGAATAAAACCAGACTTGGAATGTAAACAAAAGGTACTTAGATCTGCATTACTGCAAAGGTGCAAAAACAAACAAACAAACGAATAACTATTTCATTTCTACTTATAATAAGGAATATTATGTTTGTGTCTTTGTTTGCGCCTGTATAAGTTGGCAATTTGCAGGAACAGACTGTTAGTTTTAGTACAGATATACTACGAAGGTGGAAACGTATACTTCAGACCAGTTTTATGAAATTTTTATTATAATTTTAATTAATTAAAATTAAGCGAAACTTTGGTCCTCTCCCCTCAATAACTCCTGAAAAATTACCTCACAAATCTGATTTTCACATCATTTAAATTTTTTAAAAAGGAATTGTTTTTTTAATGGTATTGTCATGCGAATTTTGCTTGCATTTTGGACATTTTTTAAAATATTTTGTCATGCGAATTTTGCTTGCATTTTGGACATTTTTAAAAATATTTTTTTTGATAGTTTAAAAAAAATAGCTTGCATTTTTAAACTAAAATTCAAACAATTTTCATTGTTCCTTCAAAAAAATTTTCACCTGGTCTCCCTTTATTCGTGAAAATTAAATATGGAAAATCCAGTTTAATATCTGTGTGGTTTATAATAGGAATAAGAAAGTGATATTACATACCATAAGAATAAAGATTATTCCAACAATCACATTTTTATTAGTACTATGACGTCATAGAGTTTGATTCTTTTAGAGATAGTTCATATGATAAAATACGTTTAAGAGCCAGAGCCGACCTCCTCTTCAAAGGGCCTGGGTGCAAAAAGTAATGTGGGGCATTAATTTTTTGTAAAGCAAAAAAAAAAACAAAAAAAAACAGGAACATATATTATTAATGCATATTTATTTAATGAGTAATTTTTTTATTTAAAAAAAATGTACATTTTTTTTTTTTTTTTGCTAATACATCAATTACTTTAGACAAATTACAATTTTTTGCAATTTCTTTTTCGATGCTAAATACAACAAGTCGTGCTTCAACCGTTCTGAACGCATACTTGACCGAAGATAATTCTTCATTCATTTTAATTTGCTGAAAGAGCACTCAGCATTTGCTATAATAACTGGCAACGTAAAGAAAAGTTTTAACACAGTTAATACATGTAGAAATAACTCATTATAATTATTATTTAGTATGCATTGCAATATGTCTTGCGCGTTATTTACATCTCTTTCCTTCAAAATCAAATCCCGTAACAAACAAATTTCTTGGATTAGGTTTTCCTCCACATCTGTGTTATAAAATTTTACAAAATTTTGGGAACATTTCACTAATTCATATTTTGTGTCTTGTGACAAAGCCTGGCGACAACTACGCAAACACCTTCAATAGCTCTTAATCTCTCACTAAGAATAAATTTCAATTTTTCGGGCGTCTTTGTGGTTTGTAAGGGTTTAAGACTGAAATTATGTATAAAGCTTAAAGGATAAATGTAGGAAGAAGTATATAAATTATTTATATCATCATTTTTTAAAATATTGAGTTTTTTCACTATGAAACAGATTCCTAATTAAAGATGAGTTTAACAGAAAATGAAAAAAAGCTACAAAATACTAATTATATTTAATACATTCCATATTATTAAATTTTAATAAAATGAATGATTGCATTTCATTGTTCAGGTTTTGAGCATTATTTGGGCCACTTAAAGCTTCAATTCAATTTCTGGATACTTTTTATAGGAAGACACAGCAATTAAAGATTCGGTAAGACTTAAGATTAATGTCCAGTGAATTGCAAAACATGACAAAATCGTGCCAACTCTCTGAAGTCAACAGTCAATCAAATAAGAATGGGTTGACGGTCTGCCTAGCCAGGACTTATAATACTTTAAAATATAGTTTATAGTTTATACATAATAATTTAAGTATAGTTTTATAGTTTGCACTCATAATAGTTAAAAAAATTTGAACTCCATATTTTGACGAATCAGCACGTTTTAGATCTTCCAGAATCTGATAAACTTATTTTTTAAAAATAAAATCACGCCTGTGAGTGAACATAATTATTCAAAAGGGTTTTCAGTTTGATGGATGAAATTTTGTGTATGATCTTTACTTCAGATTTTTAAATTTCTATCAAATGTTGAACAAGGTGTATTCAGAGGAAATTTGTCAGTTCAATGGTCCGAAAGTAATTTAAGGCGATAGCAACAAAACGAAGAACGCTAAATGAGTAATATTTGATGTACAGATTTAACATTTGATGATTTCGTGTCCGCGTTACAACGGAAAGATGGGTCCAGTAGCTTCTGAGGGTAAAAACCCCCTAAGCACCCGAGGGCAGAAGTCTGACTTCCAGCTCATATAAAAATGGCAATCACACACTCGCTTGCAGAACTCTTTTTTTCCGGGAGGGAGGGGGCTCTTTCACACACCTCATAGATCGAACACAAGGGGAAGAACAACCATGCCCGTGCCACGACTCGAACTCGGGACGCCCAGATCACGGGGAAGATGCTACCCCTAGACCAGGAACCGGCGATTTAACATCTGAAGTATTTCAAATTTGGATTGATCGTCTTTCGATCTGCTCGTTCACAAGCGTGTAAACGTAGTAACAGCAACTTAATCTGATAATTGATCTTATCATTAAAATAGTTTGGTATGGAATTTTGAGTTTCATTTGGTTGACAAATGAGGGTCCAAAGTGCATATTCGGTTTTCTTCATTAGTCTTTGAAGCACTAAACGCTCATGTAAGGGATTTTGAAAATTGGTGCCTCTTGAACTGATGCTTTATTCTGCATTAGTTTCGTGTGAATTTTATCTTTCAGCAAATTTTTGCGCTTTTCTTCTCTTTTTCTTTCACTTTTCTTTTAACTTCCATTTTCTTTGTTAAACTTATTACTACACTAGTATAAGATGGCAATTTACCTCAAATACAGCACAGGGCAGAAACTTATTTCTTAATATATTAAGTAAAAACGAAATTTGTTCCCAAATTTTACTCAACACATTTTTTACAAATTTTAATCAATTTCAATCTCGATCGATAGTATTCGTTTTAAATCCCTATTGAAAAATTTAGTTAATATTTGAAAAAATATACAAATTAAAACCCACATAATTTAATTAAATTTCAACTTACCCTCTTTGCCCCCTCTAGTATTCTATGCTTGATTATTATATTTATTCCATTGTTAACTTAGTAATAATCATTGGTTATATTTCAGTTGTTATTGGATGCAGAAGGTTTCAACAATCACTTTTATTATTGTTGTTAGCAGAAATATTACTGTTTAATGTTAAGCAAAGACACAAAATATAAACAATATATAAATGAAATAATGAATCCACCTTCTGTTGCTCTGTTAAGAATCATTTCTCTTTTTGCAACTAATAGTTGAGTGACTTTTTTTGCTGAGCTATGCTTGGTGCGTTTTGTGAACATTTCAATGAGGCTGGATGGATCGTTCTATGGACGATGGATGGATCGTTCTATGGACGATCTGGGAACTGTTGAAATATTACATGTTCCTTCACTTCCAGTGGTCCCAGTGGTTCGCTCCTACACGATATTTAGGATTTGCCAGACTTTATAACTTCCAGCGAAACTGGCTCCATCTGCAATCCAGAAGTCTGATATCCCTGTTGTAGAATCCTATACGGTCTACAAGCTGCTCTGGGTTTGCCAGCACGGATGACTCCTGTCGAAGTGCCAGTTGTAGAATCCTTTGCGATCTACCAGTTCTGCTTAGCCTTGCATATTCCAGTGAGATACCGATCGCAGAAGGTTGCAGTTTAACATCAAAACTGTTGTCGGCTGCCCGATGCAGTTGTCAGATCAGAACTGTCTTTGGATGCAGCGATGGAGGATGGGTGGGCGGGGAACAAAAGTAGCCCACCTCCACGTGGTGTTCCCTGGGCAACGGTGCAGTTCTTTAGAACTGCATCGGCTAAGAGGCTACTCAAGTATGAAACAAATAATGAACTTTTTATTTAGTTTGACAAAACTACACACCTAATTTTTGATTTTGCGATTTAATGCCACAAAATTTCATTACAAGTATCAAATTCTGAACATGTAGAACGTGTATTTACGGTAGTAACAACTGCAATGTTTTTTAAATATACGTAAGAATTATATATTTTTTATCCTAAAAAATTAAAAAAGAATTTAAAATATGTTTTTGACAAAGAATTGTTGTAGAACTCACACATATAGAAAATCAGTAGCGTTGACAATCACAAATGGAGGAATCTTATAATGACTTAAATTTGAAAGCAAAAAATAAATAAATAAATAAAAAATAAAAAATTGAAGCAAAAAAAGCAAATAAATAAATAAATAAAATAAAAGAAGTAAAAAATAAAAAAATGAACATATATTTTTAATGCATATTTATTCAATGGTTGATTTTTTTTTTTTTTTGCTAATACATCAATTACTTTAGAATTTCTTGCAATTTTTTTTCAATGCTTAATACAGCAAGTGCATTTAAGTGTTCTGAACACATGCTTGACCGAAGATAATTCTTTATTAATTTTAATTTGCTGAAAGAGCGCTCAGTACTTACTGTAATAACTCGTAACGTAAAGTTTTAACACAGTTAATACATTTAGAAATAACTCATTATAATTATTATTTAGCATGCATATATCCTGTGTGTTATTTACATTTCTTTCATTTGAAATCAAATCCCGTAACAAACAAATTTCTTGGATTAGGTTTTCATCTACATCTGTGTTATAAAACTTTACAAAGTTTTGGAACATTTCTCCAATTCTTATTTTTCCAAAGTTGTTATATCAGTGATTAATTTGAGATCAGAAATACTATTTGGTAAACTTTTAAACCCATCTTCTATTTGTGCAATAACAGTACCAATTACAGTGTTAAAAAAAATAAAATCTAAATTCCTCTACTGATTTTTTTTTATAATTTCGGAACATAATCTTTTCCTTTTTCGAATTCGTTTTTCACGAAAATGTTCAAATTATGTGCTAGTACTTTTGCTTCGTCGAAAAATGTATTAAAGTCTATTCTTAAATTTTGCATTTCAGCTTCAATTTTATTGACTAAATTGAAAACCGAGTCAAGAACAATTGTATCTGCTTGAAATAGTTTATTGATAGTGTTAATTTTGGAAAATATTGCAAAGAATACAATTAAACATAAAATAAATGATATTTCTTGCACCTAATAAACTTTTAGCTTCGGATACCGCTGTATTATCGTTACTTACATCATTTAAACATCAATAAATTCTTCTAGGGCCTTACAAGTTCCTTCAAACTATGTAGCACTGCTTTCACCTAATCTATTTTGGCTTCCCAACGTGTATCACATAATGGTTTAAGAGTAATGTTTAAATGTTTTTCAGAATTTCCCATCTTTTTTCCTTTGCAGAAAATAAGCATTATAAACGTTGTAATATTCCAAAAAGTTTTTTTTTACGATATATACTGCAGGAGGCGGCATCACAAATTAATAAATTAAAGGAATGTTATAGGCAAGAAACATAAATTTCCAGCTGATTTAGAGAAAGTATTCTAGATTGCACTCCTTTATATTTCCTTTTCATGTTACTTTCGTTATTATATGCTTGCCCTCTACAATTCATAATATCTAAATTAATCAATTTGTTAGTCCTTCTCCAGTCACATCAATTACTACAAAAAATCCTATAAATGACTCGTTTATAGTTTACCTTTTCTTTTCAAATTTTACATACCTAATAAAGATTGAAGTTTGTTCCTTATGAGAAATATCACGAGTACAATCTCTTTGAATACTAAAGTACAGGACTGCTTTTATATCATGATTAATTTTGTTAAGCACTTCATTTCCTAATGCAGAGATAATTTGTACTTTTGAACTATGTACTAAATGATGCACAATTCTATTTTTCGAAATTATTATTCTGTTTTTATGATGCGTTAGCACAGGGTCGTATTAACCTAATAATTCGATCAAACAAAAAAAAAAATTCCATTATTAGGCTATCATTTTATTTCGCGATTTCTTCGAAGTGGAAGATTAGAAAAATAGAATAATTTAACTTGATTTGTTTTACCAATAGTTGAATGTAAATGTAGTCGTTTTAGTAATTCTTCCCAAGCAATAAACGAATTAAAATGAAAACTAGAACGCTCATGATCTTGGATTACAGTTGACAGATTTCTACAGTTATTATAGCTACCTATAAAACGTGAAGTTTGGTCATTTCTTCTTCTTTTGGAAAACGGTATACAACAAAAACAAAACACGGAGTCTTGCGTTTTTGAATAAATTAATTATTTGCGAAGTTGTGTTCACCATTTGGCATTATTTTAAAAGTAGTACGTAGTGGAAAAGGATCTACTTTAGCATTATTCGCAAAAATTCCCTTGTGTTGTACAGGTTCGTTTTGACACAAAACATTCTAAATTTATCAGTTATAATACTTGGCCATAAACCAGGATCATTTATACTCTCTTGATCGTATTTATTATTGCCATTTACGTCATTATTTTCTGTTTCGATCATATTTGTATAAACACATGGTTCTTCAACAAATTTCACCGTTTAAACATTTTCATTGCAAGACTGTGTAGTTGGAATAGAAATTTCTTCCCCAGTTGAAGTTTGAATTGCAATTTCTTAAGTTGAAGCAATTTCTTTTCCAGAATTACTTTGAAACCAAGAAAACTTATCTACTTGTGACTTCTTGTGAAGTTTAGCTTTTCTTCTTTTTTCTTTTCTGATAATTTTCTTTTTTGACACCCAGAGCGATATTTCATTGGCACGGACATGGTTATATCTAACAGTATTAAGTAGGTTTTAGAATGAATTATCGAATTAATATATGCTATACTATACGCTATTACCTAGTCAGTGAGATAAGTGACTGTAAATATACTTACCTTATATTAATAATATTTGCACACTTGCACTATACTCTGCTTCACCGTAAGTTGGCAGTATTGTAAAAGGTAGAAAATGTGACCCTCCGTGTTGGGAAAGATTTCTCCATCAATTCCAACTTTAAAATAGTTAAAATGCGCAGAAATTTATCAAATAATATCATAAATTACAGAAATCCTTTTTTTATCAGTATGTATTTAAAATTATTCTCAAGTTAGAAGTGCTTATCTGTTAAGTATTTTGTAAATAAAGCGAACGAATAAAACTAAAGGATTGACATAATGAATTCCACTTTGGCTAGAACCGGTCTTCAAGGCCAAATATTTGGCGCGCTTTTCTTTTACGTCTCCGCCAACTCAGCATCATTCAGTTCGCAACCATTATAATCTTTCGTACTTTTTTATTCTCCCTTTTTTACCAGCTAATATTTTTGAACTATTAATCACATTAATAGTTATTAGTTTTAATTGTCGAATATTTATTCGATTCGTTATTTTTATTCACTTCTAAAATGTCTGAAAAATTGAAAATGTTATCACCGACTACGCTGTGCACACCTTCAAGACGAGTGAAACCAACAAAAAGTGCAGCATGCAGAACCATATTAAACGTTTATTCTCGACACCGAGAAAACCCTGAAGATTCTATCAATCAAATCTTCGATAAAGTTTCGCACCTTACAGGTGTTTCGCAATGAACAGTTTTTCTTTTGAAAAAAGAAATAAAGGCATCCAGTCCTTTAAGTACCCCTGGAAAGAAATGGCCAGGCTCAGTAAGGTAAGCATTCAGGTCTTGTAAAATATGATGATTTCACATTATCCTGTATTTGAAGAAAAATCCATGCATATTTTTGTAGAAATGAGATCCCAACATTAGATAGTTTTAAAAAATGTGAACGATTATACAGATATCTTTTCGAAAAACATTAGCCGAACTACGCTTTACCAAATATTGAAAGATTTAGGGTTTTCTTTTGAGAAACGATAAAACGAAATGAAATAACATTAATGATTTATTAAAATAATGTATCAATAATATTGAAAAAATAATAAAAATAAGGAAACAATTAATTATCCGATAAAGTGATAATATAATAAGGTAAATAAATATTTACTATTTGGCGAAATATTTGCGAGATAAAGTTTCGCCAGCGATCTGCATTTCTAGTCACTTTGTATTTTAAAGTAACCCAGTTCCCCTGACAACGACTGCGATTCGGCATGCCTAGAATATACACTACTGCCAAGTTAGGGTGAAACAGAGTATAGACAATAATATATACTGTAAACTTCGTATATTTCCAAATCCGCCGATTGCTCCAATTAAACTTCTTCCTTAATTCTTATTCCGGTCGTGGCCGATGAAGAAGTAATGCAGTATGAATTTTTAGGAGTTGATCGCCTAATTTATCTTTGTTTTACTTTTTGTTTCAACTGTAAAATATAAACTAATATGCATAGATGCACATATAAAATATATTACATTAGATCTAGAAAAAAAAGTAGATAGTTAATGATTTACAAGTCCACTTGAAATCAGCCTCATGCTAGACTTCTGGGAGCCGCATGCACCCAGAAGTCATGCCGCTATGTCTTAACATGTCTGAATGAGATATCCTTATTCATAAATGAACTCCCCCCCCTTTATAGGTATTACTGCGGTCGTAGCCCAATAACAATGTAAGTCGAAGCTCAGCCAGCCACGTGGAAACAATCGTATACTTTCAATATGTGTAAACGCAATTATTGTTCAGAACACTATTTTAATTCTCGATCACAGCGGAGCCCCGCAATTGCGGGGCCCCGGTGTATAGCATCCACAGCACTCCCCCTCCCAGATTACCGGCCCTGTTTAAGACTGTTACTGTTGCTGGGCTCTCAGTTTGATGCTTAGGAATATTTTCTTAGATAATGAACATTTCTTAGAATGGAGTAATGAACATTAAATAATGTATAACAGATTAAATTGAAGATAAACATAAACCAATATTCCCGGCGAACCAGCTGGTCTTTATACTTGGCTAGTTCATAGCTATAAATCATAACTCATAATTCTTAGTAGGGAATATCTTGTCGCTTATCAGATATGTCTGAATATGTTGTTGGCTGTTGTGGCCCAAGCATTGTGAAGCATTAGAAGGCGCAAATGCAGGTTTTGCTAAGCGAGAAATAGTTCCATTTTGCTGGAAGTATCACTCCTCATTTCCAACCATATATCCACACTTCATATACATGGATATATGATATCATGCCCTCTAGCATTTAGTTCAGTTAATATTAAATAAATAAAACAACTGTATTCTTAAATAGAGAGGTTTCATTAACTTAAATGCTGATTACAAATTAATTCCTCGTAAGTTCACATATTATTTCACTATGAAACACTTATTAGCAATTTGGACAGAAATAACAATTATGACGATTAATCGAGACAGTTTGTTAATAAAAGGCATTGATTGTGGATAATTGTATCTTAACAGCACAAAACTATTACACAATATTTTAAGACAATATTTAATATCCTGAATACAGTATAAAGTTTTTTCAACAAGGATTATTGCAAAGCTATTTTAATAATGTTGTAGAGCATATAGGTAAACTGTGAAAAATAAAGACCGTGGCAATAATGAACTTGAATTTTAAAAAAAATCTATAACTAACAAGATTTTTCATTTTGTTAATTGATTTGAGTTGTGTTATTTTAATATATTTCTTTTAAAAAAAGCAGTTTGTAAAAGTAAATGTACATTTTCTGAGTCACCATGTATTTATAAATAAAAAACGTTATTAGAAAATCTAATTCCCTCCTTTTTCTTTTAATGCCAGACACCACGACAACATTACCGGGAATTAAGGTTGAGTCCTAAGGGCCATTACCGGCCACGGTACAACTCCTCTCGTAGGAGGCACATCCCGTTCTCGGTAGGGGCACTTGAATCCAAACCATTTCTGTATCCAATAGGATGGCGAAAACCAACAATCATACTAGAAGTTTCTCATCCTCATATCTGAGGTCCCCCCCCCTTCTCCCAGGTAGAATGCATTGTCAGAATAATTAATTTTTATACAATTTAGAGTACCAAATGATTTTAAAAAGCTATTGAAACTTTCTCAAAACTTATTTCTAATCAAATGTCAGCTCAGAAGTATTTTTTAGTTTGTTATTTTATGAATAAAAATATTAGCGGATATAATATAACTCACCAAAACATTTGTTGATAAAAATTATTTAATATAAGGTATTAATATTGCATTCATTAGGTACGGTTCTAAAACCATGCTTTGATCTCATTTACATTTTACGCTGACAATAGAGGATATTTTGAAATAAAAAAAAGTAATCATAAAATTTTAACAAATATTAAAAATATATCTTGACTGTAGAATATATCTATTTTTACAAAATTAACTCAAATATTAAAAGCCTTAGAAAGATTAAATTTAGCATATAGAATCCCTTTGAATATTGCCAACAAATGTTTAATGATAAATGGCGTCTCAAGGAGAAAAGTTTAGTGAGTGGCCGCACCTTTCTTTAGATGTCGTCCAATGCAAAATCATATCGTAGATTTAAACATAATTTGAGCAACATTCAGTAGTCATTTTTCTTTTTCTTTTCGATTGGGATTATATTAGCAAGGTATAGATTATAGTTAGTTGAGTATGTGGTATTTTTGATTGAAAATGTTGATTTAATGATGGCATTAATGAACTTTTTCTTCAAGCTTCTAGATCAAGTATGATTGAATATAAAGTGTTTGTGTGTTGATATTTTTAAAAGGATTCTGTTTTTATCAGTATCTCTCTCTAACATTTCATCAAAGTTGATTATTTTCTTGTTCTTGAAACTGAAATTGTTATTTGTTTGCACTTGATGAATGGAGCGGAGATACACATATGCAAGCTTCCCCTATGAATTGAGTGAATGCATTTCTACATGTGCTACATTCGTCAGACATTGCAAACTTTCAAAAATTTCTAAAACGGTGAACGGAAAATAATCCAACTTTGAAAGCACAAACTAATCAGAAATGATCTGTATAACAATTTTTATATCCAATAAATTCCTCCAATACTACCACCTGTTGCACGCTTTCACCGCAGGAATCCAATAAATGATATCGTTTGAGAGGTTTTTGAGAAAAAGAATATTTCAAGGATGCAAAACTAAAGCACATGAAACATTATTTCAGTGAGCTTCAATCAATCGAGTACAAATAAGAAATGTATGCTGCATTTCGAAATCTTTTTGCCAATTATGAGATTTCTGGAATAAGTGATTCATTTGTAGTCTTATCATGGCAAACAACTTTTGTGTAGAAAGTTTTTCGATAACTAAAATAGTTTAGAAGTTTGACGTTAAAGAGTAAATTTAGTCATCCCCAACTTCGACGGCTCTTTAACTTTTGCTTGAGAAACTACAAGTAAAAGCTCTTATCATTTTTCTTCCACCCTCTATCATCCTCAAAGCTCCAATTCTTATGAAATTAGAGGAAGGAATGACGGAGGAGAGGTTATTACTTGTTTTTCCGATAAAGCCGGCGTCCTGGCATAGGGGTAACGCGTCTTCCCCATGATCTGGGCGTCCCGATTCGGGCATGGTTATTCTTCTCTGTTCTATCTGTGAGGTGTGTGAATGTGCTACCCTGCAAAAAGGGGCTGAGGAAGCGAATGTGACGTCTGAAGTAGATAAGTCGTACTCTTGGCCCTAGTCGGCGCTACTGAAAAAACAAGAGACACGCACTCGGCTTAAATCTCCGACAGATAACTGTCAAAGGGCTTGTAAAGAGCCAAAGATCACAACAACGCATTACCAGACAAAAGGAGTCTGCCTTTAATATCCGGTCTTACAGCTGGAAATTTTTGTGTTAAGTTTCGTCTTATAGTGAAAAGAATGTGGAGCTCAGACGTCTTCCTTTTGATCGATTCAACTCCAGAGTTTTATACAAATTTGTAATTTTTGTAAATGGACCACATATCAAGTTTCATTTATCTAGGCTTGCAGAGTTTTTTATTTATCGCGTTCACATATTTATAGATAAACGAACATTTGAGAGTGGGGTTTACACTAAATTTTACCAGCAGGAGTGATTTCCCCTCAACGTTCTCGCATATTCTCTGATAAATGTGCGTATACTATTAACTGTAGGTTATTAACGAACAACAGTAACGAAACAATTTATTAGAATGGAACCTTTGACGATTAATTGCTAGGATATAGTTAATAAGAAAGTGTCAGAAACTCGAATATATATATTGGACAACTTCTTTTTTCTAACCGAATAAAGCCAAAACATGACACAACTCTAGTCATGAAATCAGATACCAAGTTGCATATATTTAAATCACTGCGATTGTGTTTTGAATTATTGTATCTACATTCTTGTGGAAGTATAGGCCGACGGATGGTTAATCTCTTGGCGTATTAAATCCAAAATTTGATGCATGTAGCCACATTAAATGTTAAATATATATACTAATCCATTATCCTTTCCATTCCGTTATCCATTTATCCTTTTCCATTTTGCTGTTATCATGCTAACTTATATTCGACCAGCTGCAAATGCAGACATTCTTTAAATGGATTTCGTACAAAATTTGATAGATATATGCAAATCGTGTTCTCAGACAGACATAATTCCAAAAACGTGATTTTCGGACTAGAGATGTCTGAAATGTGGCGATCCGTCAAAATAACGAGGTCGAAACTTTTTGACGATTGCAATTCTTTTTATTTACATACTTCTGCGGGGAACTAAACATATTAATTTGAGCCAAAGATATTACCTAAATATTTATTCATTAAGCTTTGCATTATTTAGTCATTACGTTCATATTATCACGACAGACAATCATATTAGCACGAATCTATAGATATGGTCTAACTTGGATGCATATTCATAGTTCCTATAAGAAAATCATCTTTTTAAACTTAATCTATTTAGCTCGTTTCGCTAATGAGTTGCAGGATTTTTGCTCCAACAGGTGCACAAATAGAATTTTGTTTTAAATTTGTGAGAAATCTACAATTTTGATGTAAAAATCTAAAAATCTCATGTTAATATCATTTATTTTGCTGGTTACGCTTTCTGGATATTCTGTTTACATACAAATATACTGGCATACTGTCAACGCTTTGAAGGATTTTTCAAAGTATTATATCGATCATCATTTCCGCCGACAATGTGCCAAATTTCATCCGTCGAGCTTTTCGCATTTTTGTACTACAGCACGCACAATCGGATAAAATGGCTGATTTCAACTGAAATTTGACTGCAATCCACAACAATAGTGGAAAAGACCACATGCCAAATATTAGCCATGAAGTTTGTTCTGCTCTTGGGTTGTATTTACTGAGTCACCGGCAGACATAATTTCACGAATGGAATTTTCGATCTGATAGAGGCATGAAATGTAAAGATTGAGAAAAATCTCGGGGTAGGAAATTTTGACGATTACAACACTTTCACAAACGAACAAGTAAAAATTCCTGACAAATTTGCTTTAATAAGTGAAAAGATTTATGCTGATTTAGTTAGTTTCAAGTTACATTTTTTCAAATCTATATTTAAAAGTTATTTCTCTTATTAATGTTAAATTTTAAGGATAAAAAAAAAGGTCAAGAAGGGTCGTGTTTCAGAAATTCGGAAAGCTATTGAGAAATGAAATTCCACAGCAGTTTCTAACTATTAGACATTTCAGTGCCATATACATATGAAAAGTAAATATTTCAAATGATTTATTTAGATACAAAAAAAGTATGCATCTAATATAAAAAAATTAGCATTTTCTTGCATTGTCATAATAGCAACATATATTGCATAATATAAAACAGTATTCACAATAGTGTACAATAGCATTGAATATTGTGTAACATAATATAATGCAGTATTGGACTATATTGTGCAACGGGCTGTGCCATTTGAGCAATTGGTGATTTTTTCCATCGAATTTGTTAATCGCTCACCACAGTTCTCAAATTAAAAAAAGAAATTGTGTTTTATACATTGAGAGAATTGTCAGTCCATGTCAAAATACCTACCTCAGATAGCACAGCCTGGTGCACATTGTTGCGTTATATGATATTAACCAATATTTCACAATATTGCAAATATTTATCAATGTCATACAATATTGTACATTATTTGTGTTCTACTAGGGTCAGAAAGTTAAACTTTATTCAGTAGCAAGGTACGAAGACAGAGTGTATCTGAATTGTATTTATATAAAGATAACATATCGACAAAAAAAACCAACAACAAACAAACATGTGGGCATAATAACACTGTGTAGATAAGTAACGTCCATATATGATTTAATCTTTCCTTCTAATTGCTACAATTATTTCGAATTTCATCATCCTATTCTGTCTACCATTTAAATCAAGATACATTAAGTGCAATGACCAGCCTTATAAGTGCATCAGAATGAAAAAGGTGCTTCAGAGAGTGCCAAATAAAGGGAAAAGAGAAAGAATCTATGTACAGCTGCGGA
This sequence comes from Argiope aurantia, assembly GCA_026543865.1. NCBI lineage: Eukaryota > Metazoa > Arthropoda > Arachnida > Araneae > Araneidae > Argiope > Argiope aurantia. Next base: position 161,465 of record JAPMOR010060984.1, on the reverse strand, counting down.
GAGAAGGGCATTTAGCCACATGTAGAGAAGAGAGTTAGTTTGAAAGCGAAGCGAAGACTAATCTGAAACTTCCAGTAACTGCATTCATTTCACAAGCACAAAAGAGAAATCTTTTTGCAAAAATCTACTTCCTAAAATAACAATACAAGACATCCGCGAGGTGAAAAATACACAATACAATACATTTAAAAAATGCTCCAGGAAGAAGAATTTCTAAAATTGATAGAAGAACAGGAATCCTACAGAATAGCTAAGACAAAAGAAGAAGAAAAACCCTGATTATTCTCAATTCCTGTTTGGAGCCAGTAAATCATCTTTTTTATTTTACGAAAAAGTTTGTAAAACTTTTCAGTCCTTAAATACAGATTCCAAGGTGAGATTTGGATAGACCATTGTAATGGATCGAATGTTTTTTTCTATTTTTATTCTTTTATTCTTTTGTCTTCTATTTTTCTGTCTTTCAATTCCACATTACAGTATGTATCAGGTAGTTAGTTGGCCAATAACTGTGGGAAATAATAACCTTTAAATTCAAGTATAAGATTTCAAGTATTGCGTATAAAATTGTTACGTACTGACTTTAACTAATAATACATTAACTACAATAATACTTTTAACAATAGCTTTCTGGTTATAGTTGCTGTTTCAGAAATTTTTCTTACATCGAACTATGTGATGTGATTTCCTTCAAAGATCGAAAACTTCTGAAGTGAGAATGCCCTCTATCGGGAACAACAAGAAGAGAAATATATTAATAAATCTTGTTATAATAAATCAGTCATTAATTTGTTAGAAAAATAACTTAATATTTATTTTGGTTACGATTCTATTTTTAAATATAACAAATACGCTGCATAAGTAATTATTATTCATTAGGTTCTACTAAAAAACTATATGGTTTAAGAAATGCGATGAATTTTTGGAAGTTGTACAGCTGTTCCCTGAATTATTTCCAAAATCTTTTCCAGAAGGATCTCTAAAGACATCGGATGACCTTGAAACTTTTCTTACGACTTTATTTAAGGAAGATATTTGTATATAAAGTAATTTCCTTGTTTAACTACATGTAACACTGCATGCAGCTGTTTATATTCATGCCAAGAGAATAAGCTTACTATGTGATCCAGAACCTTTTCCCTTAGGTCTAAGTTCGATACCCTAAGCAATAAGAAGGTCGTCTTATCTAGAAAGCTGTTTAGAGTGTAACTCTAAGACGTTAATGATCCAATAGCGTCTTAAACTTGTTATACTGATTCGATTTTAATTTTGAGTCAAAATTGTTATTTCATTATAATTTTTTAAACTCTTAAAAATAAAAGTATGATCTGGACTTGCAATTACATAGCCATTGATTTTGTAATGTTATCTTAATGTGTATATCAGATCGAAAAATATTCACAAAGATAATTAGTGAGAAAGTCTTAAATTGTACGTAAAAATAGAAATCGACTACATTTGTTCCACGATACTATTAGTTCGAATCATCCAACGCTTCTTGAAAACATACCTAAAAATTCTGCAAATGATCAAAACCTTTATTTATACTCACTTTATAAAAAAAAAATGTTAGCATTAAAAAATTCTAAATAAAAAAGCATTTTAACTTGAAGGACTCTTAGTTGGTTTAGAAAATGGATTGATTGGAAAAATAAATATATTTATATCAATCAAATAAGTAATAAAAATTTTAAGGAAGGTGCAAGTACTAATATGCATACATATGCATATGATTGTTATATTGATTTATATAGATATATAAAATTTTTTCACCTGAATAATGCTGTTGTTATACTATTAATTAGAATGCATTTTTTTTGTTTCAATTAAATGAATGGCTTGCATTTTGCATTTTATTTAACATTGTTGGTTTGCAAAAATTTGTTTTAAAAGGTGGTGTTTTAAGAATATATCATGCATCAAATAGAGAAATGTTTTTTTCTCTTTTTTGTTTCTCAATTAATGTATTATTTAGTTATTTTCTTTGGGTTGTAGATGTTCAAATTCTGAGTTACGATTTTGTTGCGGTATCATATTACTCCAAATCAGATCGCTCAAATTTGTCTAGACGATCATGGTAACAATACTTTTTAATTCACGTAAGGGTGACAACCTGAGAGCAGTAACTTAATCTCAAGAAGGAAATAATTATCTCTTTGTTGTATTTACTTTTTTTATTTTCTCTTATATGAAATACAGATAAAGTATTGCAACAGCCAAAAAATTCGAATTCGAAATTTTGAGGAATTTCTACCTTTCAGACTTCTCTAAGTTCGAAAATATATATTTTTGTTTAATGTCTGCTGTCTTCGGACATGATAAATCAAAAATGCCAGACGGATAAAATTTAGTATATGGACTTTAAACCAAATTTATAGATTTCGATCAATTTTTCAAGAAAATCCATTCAAAGGAAATCTGTCTGTTTTGCTGTTCAAGTATAAATGATCTCAAGAATTGCAAAACGGAAACAGCTAGATAAATTAAATTTGGCATATAAATTTAAATGTGGATTCTAATTAAAATGTGAACAAAATCTGTCCAAGGGTTTACCGTCCGTTGGTCAATTTTTGCATGTATGTAAACATAATAACGTATAATGCAATCCAATTAGGCGGCAACCTAAGACACACTAGGCTGAAAGAAGATTGCAAGCAGATCCATAAAAATATTTGATTATCCTTGTTGCCAAATAAATAAAATAAATATTTGGCTTATATCAACTTCTGAGTTTCATATTCTTGTTTTTAACAATGGAGGTTATTTACTATGACAACTCTAAGTGGAATATTACGTCTTAACATAAAATCTGTTTTTGCGAGATTTTTCTATATTGAAAAAGTGATAGGAAAAGGCTGATTAGGATTTAAATCTACAGTGAAAACAAAGGAATAAAAAATGAGCTACTTATTCCATATCAGTCGATTTTTCCAGATCATTTGAAGATTATCAGATCAAAACAGCAATTCCAGAATTGTTGAATAATATTGAAAGTTTGCTTTCTTATAATCAGCCAAAAATTAAAAGTAGAAATATTTTATCGATACATATTTCAATTTCTGTAACGAGGGATGAATTCTCAAATAATATTTCATTTTAATATTTTTACTATTCCGCATATGAAGGAATTGTACTGTAATAGTCAAAAATATCCGAATGAACTTTTAACGAATCTCCCATTTCAGACCCTTCTGAGTTGGAAACATACATTTTTAGAATTGTATCTATCTGCCTGTGAAATGATCATTCATAAACGCTTTGAAATTTGGAATGTGGTCTTTACGTCAAATTTGTCGATTGTTATCAAATTTTGAAAGAAACCCATTCAGAGAAAATTCAACTGTCTGTCACAATAACAAATTAGAACACTAGAACTATGAAAAGAAAAAGCTAAAGCTAGATAAATAATATTTGATGTACTTCTCTTTCAAATTTTGAATGAATTCGATCTACTGTTTGTCAGTTTGTACATTCGCATGCATATAATAAAGAAGAAACAAAAGACTTTAATAAATAAGATTGGTATTTAATTTTGTTTCTAAAATTGTAGTTCTATGTTCAAATTTTGGTTTCAATTGATCGACAAAAGGATATCCAAAATGCATTTTCGGTTTTCTTCACTACGCTATGAAGCACAAAAAGCTCATACGCAGAACTCATGAATTACATTCCTGAAAACTCGTGGCATTTACTCCCTTACTAAGGAAGTTCCCATTTTTTTTATGCTGGGAGGGGGAAGGGGTAACACTTTTATTAAAAAGTAATCAAGAAAGTATGAAGGGATCATTGCTTTCTATTAATAGCAAAGCTTTTTTATTTAGAGCCAAGAAAGTTTTATACAGCTATGTTAATGTCCCGTTTTGAAACAATGTGATGACTCTCTTGGATCAGACCTTTTAATTTTAAACCAATAATGAGATCAAATAACGAGGGAAATACGAGATGGTACTTCTCTTTCCAAACTTCAACACTACACAATATAAGGTTTTTGAACCTAGACAGTTTTAATATGCACTTTGTACATAGAATTTTTCAGGGAATCAAGTTCTTAAGATCTCCCATGAAGTTTTCTAATCAATAGGAAATTTCCATTAATATTATATTATGAATATTTGAGTAAGAAGGTGATAATAATCAAGATAACTACTGCAAATATATCCAGATAATTGCACAACTTTGATTCATTTGGAAAAGGGATTATATTGAGGGCTGGGTGAGTAATTTGTTTCATTAAAAAAGTTGTAAAAAAATAATTTAAGATGCAAATAAGCATAATAACAAGACATAATTTTCAATTCAGCTTAAATGAAAATTAAATACTTCAGTTACTAAGTCATCCTTCATTACGCTCTTTGTATTATGTGTATTTTTTTTCTAATTTTCTTATTTTTCTTATCATTTTATGATATCATATATTTTTATTCATTTATTCACTAATTTTCCTTTTATTTTATCAATATCGGATTACGAAAACTTAACTATATTTACATTATTCTCAGTATATGCAGCCCAGAAATAAATGCATAATCTACTCCTTTAAATTAATTAAAAAGCTGTATGCACCGAGATTATATTTATGTAAAATCTCAGTTATTTTCCCAAATAACTTCCAATAATTTCTTCTGGAAATACTTATTCAGCTGTTAGGAAATAATGTTTCTATACTCGGAAATATATTGTGTTGAAAAGAAAAGATAATAGCTCACCAATGTCACAACATATTTCAAAACATTTTATGTCTTTTTAACAAGTTGTTACTGGATTGGCATTTTTTTTCTGTAAATTACATGGTGCAAATCGCACTTTTTCTGTAAATTGCATGGTGTAAAATTCGTTATTCATAAATTACAAAAGCGATTACAATCAAATCAGATGAAGACGAGGCAGATGAATCATGATATAATATTTTCACGCTTCGATGCCTCGAATTAGAGATTCAAATCTCTCTCTCTTCTTTCAAAATACGTTTCGAAACATTTCTCTTGCGTAAATCAAAACCTCACGATCTATGCAAAAAAGATAATTTCACAACTTTTTTTCAGTCATTTTAAAACACTTTTTTGTTCTTATCATCTTAACATATTCTTTACGAATCTGCATTATCTTTCTCATTAAATATGTTGCAATGATTTTTGATCACTCTAACCGTGACTGATAAAAGGCAAGGCAGAAGAAACAAGTACAGTGGAACTAGGATCATTCGAACGATGACTTCACAATTCTTTATCACTTTTAAATGATGACGTGATCAGAATATAAATTTTCATATTTTAGTTACTTTTTGAGTAGTACGTGTTCACTTACAAAGGTGTAATGCCAGAATTTTAATAAAAATTAATCAAAGTTTTAATGTTTCTCTTCAGTAACGTCGAAATATATTATCACGCAAAAATCAATTTAACACCAATTTAAAATTTCGAAAATTAATTTTTCTATGATATCTAATTGATTTTCGTGTAGTGTTTTTCAGTGTTTTTAATAAATTTTTCAAAATAAATTTGAAATATAATTTTCAACTCTATTATTTATTTTTGTTACGGAATTCGAACTAATATTTTGTTTTATCAATTTCGTTTCATATGTTAGCGCTCTAATTAAAAAAAACTCTTCTTTGCCATTAAATCCAAAGCATTTATTATTCATTCATTTATTTATTTATTTCATTTAAATATTCGTTGGCATTTTCACTAAGATAATAATAATTTTAAACCGGTCTTCCTTATATAAATTCGGAGAGGTGTTATGCACAAAATTCAACGGTTGATACTATCAAGTCAGTCCAATAACAATATAGAAAAATCTAGTCGCTATTTCACAACTAAAGAAAATATTCAATTCATTTTTATTTCTTTTATACGTAGAAAATAAAAAGAAAGAATTATAACTGTTAAAAAATTCGAATTGGAGATTTTGAAGAATCTTCAAGTTCCATGCTTCCTTGAATCCGAAAAAAATAATCCAAATTTGTAGACTTCTGTAAAATTCTGAAAAAAATCCATTCTGAAGAAATCTGTCAGGCAGTTTGAGTATATGTTGACAGAATAACTACAAAACAAAGCGAGTCAAATGGATAAAATTTGGTATACAGATTTTACACCTAAAGAGTAGATAAGTATCAAATTTGGAACTAAATTTGTCTAGGGGTTGATTGTCTGTCAGTCTATGTTTTCACAAATAAGCAAATCTGATAACTCAAAAATGAAATGACTTAAATATATCAAATTCGGTATGCGAGTTTATGATTACAATTTTATGCAGAATTTTTGTTGTAATTAGTCGGAAATAAATGGGACCAAAATATACATTCGATTTTCTGGTATTTATGCTAGCGATTAATCAATCATTTTAGTAAGCTGTTTCTTCACAATGGTTCGTCAAATGTCACACGATCATAATGTATAAATACATTTACTAGAGATAATGCGAGAAAGTTTAGAGAAGACCACTCCCACTACCTGGATAGGGATTGCGTTTGTACCTGCGATTTGAGCCTCCGTCCAGTGAAAATATTAACCATGTCTTTAATAAGAACTAATTGAAAGATGGCAATCAAACTGGCAGTTTTGAACGATTTGCATATGAGGTGGCTTAAAGATTGCAAAATAAATTCCATGGTTATATCAGCAATAGCGGCAAATTGGCCGATTGATGCTTTCAGATTCACATTTTAACTGGAAATCACACGTTATAAATGCTTTCCTGTGCATGTGGAAGTATATCAGCAGGAAAAGAGAAGATTATCTTTATTAATTTTTAATCTTATATATCATATCTAAATGCTTTAAATTTTTTTAAAAAATATTGCTATTTTCACATTATACAGAGTGATCATAAATATTTTCCCTAATTACAAAAAAAAAATCCTTACGAAAGAACCATTAAACAAAATAATGTAAAATTTTTGCTAAAGAAAATCGAGTCCTTAAATATTTTTTTTTGTCCAACAGATAGTAGAGCTAACATAGAATTTGTGATTTTACATTGGATTGTTATCAAAATGGTGTCAACAAAGGAAAAAATCAATGTGTCCTTTGATTCTATGAATTCAAATCCGTCATTATTGTTTATTATCAATTTTGGGGTTAAATAAAAGACAAAGTATTTGCAACGCCAGTTGAAGATATTTTTTGCATTTAAAAGTTAAGATCATAGACGCTGTGTTTATTGTGATAGCCGAAATGATGGACAACACTTTATGAGAATTGGAATACCGCCTTGATATTCTTCAAAAAATCGCATACAGTACTCATAACCGAATAATTTATTTCGTAAAAATCTTAAATTCAACACATTGATTTTTATTTGTTTTAATATCAAATGTCAAAGAATAAAAAAATTCAATTTCACAATGAATCTTTTTAATATAAAAAATTTATTTTCAATTTTACATAATTTTATTTATGATTCTTATTTGAAAGTCTATTAAAACTACTTAGTAACATAATTTGTGGATAGTTTTGATTTTATATTAAAGACTAGGAAATCAATTCACATGTCATTATATCGTCTGTCAGTAATTTCATGCTCTGCTGTAACATAATTTAAATAGCAACTATCAGATGCTGAAAGAATTCAATTAAACTGACATATCAAAACTTGTTGATGGAAAATGAGTGACATTATAGCGTAAGACAAATGCAGTAACATGGCATGAGCAATAAAACGTGGACTAATTAATTTCAGCATGTACGTTATAAATCTATAGCAAGGAAGATTATTTTTTTTTACTTTATAACTGTGCACAAAAATAATTTTTTTGGAAAGTATGACCCATGTCTAGCGAATAAAAGTTTTCATAATAAATTAGGAAAAAAATCCTGCTGCAGTTCTGAGAGAATTCTGACTAATAGAACGTATAAGGAAATGCAAATACACATCTTTCGTTATATACATTTGCCTTGCTGACAAAACCGTTTCCAATATGTATCACACAGCCTTGATTTAACGGTATCAATGAAATATCTTCAATTATCAGGAACTGTAATCACTGCTTCATGTATAGCATTAGCAACATAATCAATATTCTTCGAATTGAGTCCACATATATTGATGCAAGAATTTCTTGGTAGGTAAATATGGCGCTGCTCAACTAGAAATTTTACTTGAAGTTCTGAAAAATAAATAAAATAGGATTAAGATGCACGAATGTATTTATGAAAAACAGTAAAAGTTATTGAATAGTTCATCAATTTTTCAAAAGACATAATTCTACGTAATAATGTAATAAGTCTACGATGATTTACTTTATTGTTCATTTAATTATAATTAATTTCCTTTTCGCTGTCTATTTCAAGAAGTTCAGCATTTTTTGTGCAAATCTGCGTCATGTCTCATTTCTTTTTGTAAGTGGACCACTATTAGTTCCAAATCGATTTTGTTAATTATTTTTTATTTGAGCTTTCGTGAACATTATGAATAAAGATCAAGGAAACAAGACTCTTCAATGTTATTATTATATTTACATCTAAAATGCATTATAAATAATATATTTTTTAAAAATTATTTTAAATACTTTGAGAATGGACATACGATTTTCTACTACAATTACGTATGTTAGTTAAATTATGACAATCTATTAACATGATAACAGTCTGTGTAGACGGAACATCTTCTAGGCATAATTTTAAAATTATTCAAACGTTTTATGGTAATAGAATAAAACTGACTTTACTTACCAGAAAGTCCAATGTTCGAAAACATTCCAGTCTGTGATACCACATGATCCCAAGTGCCAGGAGTACCTAAACTGTGCAGTTTTGCTTTTAAAGCAGCCCTCGTTTCCTTAATTCGTCTGGACATTTCTTTGATATGGCCCATCCTAAATAAATATTTTTTCATTGCTTAACTCCTTCGTATATAAATTATTTGCTGCAGTCGAAAGAATTGAACCAAATTAATCTGTTAAATCATTCCAATTTTATTTATTTATTTATTTTTGTATACGAAGCACCCATAAAAGGGCTGAAGGTTTTAAAAATGAAATATCAAACAAATTTTGAAAGTTATTTAAGCTCATCTTACAGGAAAGTAATTTAATTAAGTAAGGAATTATCATTAATGAGTTTTTGTTGTTGTTAATAACAAAATTAATCGGAAACTTACGTTCTAAATTTAGAAGCTGTTATTTTTTGAAAAATTAATGGCAATCTCAAAATTTATGTTAATTTTGAGAGAAAACTATTAACGCGAAATATGTCTGTCAGTCCATTTGTTTTTACGTAAGAATGATGGCCCAAAACCAAAGATAAACATATGAAATTTGAAATATGCTTAATTTCATTATTTTCAGTTTCATTATCTTTAATCTTTTAGTTTTATTGCTGAAAGAAAAGAATAGTTAACAATTTTAGCCAAATCCGTTAAAAGGTTAAGCATCTGTCGATTTGTCTATTGCAGTAACTTTAAAACATACAATCTTGCAATAACTCTAAAACGCAATCATAAGCTGAATAAATGAATTTTCACATACTATACTTTCAACAAAGTTGAAGATTTGTGTTGAATTTTGATTCAATCCTTCAAAAGCTGGACTACCTATCTATCTTTTATAGATTGGCATACGAACACGAGAACTCAAAATCACAATCTCGAATGTAAATACGATTTGTTATGTGGCTTTGAAATCGAAATTCTGGATCTAGAACTCCCACGTCAAAACCACATAATGAAATAAAATTTTCACCTTAATCAGTCGATCGCAAGATGTTCCTAATATGCACTGGATTTTCTTCACTGTTATAAGAAGTGGACACTGTGTATAAATATACGAGGGAATTGACATGAAAATATTCCAGCTAGTTCTTTTATAAAATGATCAATGTAGACGAGTAATGTTTCTTTCACCTCAGGTAAGAGTGGATTGAAGATTATTTTTATCCATTACAAACGATTTTCTTTTTTTACGAGTATGAGTAGATTGACATTTTAGGTTGAGTATAAAATATAAACATTTTTTTTTTTGCATCAACATTAGTTGCATTATAAACCTTCTTTGTTTAAAAAATTAGCAGTTTACTTTCAACTTATGTTGCATTTAAAACTGGGAAATAGAGAACAAAAAAGTATTGTACAAAATAGATTGCAAATTCTACTGGATAAAACAACTTAACTGTATATAAGTTTAATGCTATGAACCGTGTTACATATTTCTAAATTTGTTGTATTTTATTATAATTCATATTATTTTTGATCATATTTAATACCATTTAGTAAAAATTTAACTAATAAAACACGAAAAAATACGAATTTTTATTTAAAAATTCCACGATTTCTTTATAACGCTGTTTTTAGAACAAACAAAGTGCTAAGACAATTTAAAAAGTAATGAATGCTGGGAAACGGCATATAACATTTATAATCAGAAAATCTTTAAAAAAATCATTTAGTAAAACTTTTTATATTAAAACAAGTGAAACTTTTTACACTAGACTTAGCAGAACTCTTTATTCAAAAACGAGTAAAAATAAAAACAAAATGAAGTAAAATTCTCAAACTGAATTTGCCAAACTAATTCTTTACTGAAGAGCAGCAAAATTAAATGACAATACGAGACATTTCTTAAAAATTATTATAAATAAATCATATAATCAACTGTTACGAAATTTTCATTATAATTTTAGTATGTTTTATAGTATTTGTGAACTAATTTCACAAAAACATATCCAATAAATTAGCTTTCTGTATTGCACAACAAATTTATGTATAACGAGTATAGATTATCTTTCTACGTGAGCAAGAAAATCTTGAATCGTGCATTCGCATTAAAACTAATTAGAAAGTTAGATATCTAATTAATTATTTTCGAACATAAAATTAGATGTTCAATAAATTATCTTGAAACTTTATTTATTATTAATAATATTTATGAAAAAAATTTGAAGAAAATTTGTTTCGTCGTTTAAATTTCTATAGCACTAAAAACATTCGTTTCAATTTTATTTATATGGATACATTTTTATGGTAATTATTACATATATCTATATTTTTATTATTATAGTTATCTTATATTAAGATTGTTATTTAATTTTTATTCCATATTTTTCAGTTACCGAGGCTCCATTTGAATGTTGGCATTATAACGTTAGTAATCTAATTAGAATTTTGATTCTGTTGGATATATATTTTAATATATTTTATTATGTTCACCAAGTTTAACCATCAGTATTTGTAGTTTTAATTCCGGGGAAAAGTAGTTTTATTTTTAATTATTATTATTTATTATTTCGAGAATTGTACATTCATAAACGCTTTATTTCCAAAAATTTTGTTACCTTCGCATATATGGTGCTTTTATTATTTATCATGTTAAATTCCTGTTTGGTATTTTCTTAATATTATTAAAATTGAACGAAAGAATGCACAGTTCGTCCTGATTTACGGCGACTGAATAAGCTTTAACTTGATTGTTTATAAATTACCTGCATATACATGGTGGAATTTTCGGATATATTTAGTCAGGGTATATATTTTCAGAAATTTATTAACATTGAAAAAAAAATTACCATTCACTAAATAGAACTGGATCATTGAGAACATAAGATACAATTCGTGCTCCATAAAGTGGCGGAGTTAAGTAAAAACCATCAACCAGGGAAGAAAATTGTGTACGACAATTGGGCAACACAGATGGATCGTTCACTATCAAAGTCAAGTTGCCGATACGTTCATCTAAGAACACAAAAGAGAATTATAAAATATATTGAAATGTATGTTTTTTTAAGTTTTCGATTGGATATAGAATAAAGAAAGTTACACTCACTGTATAAACCTAAATTTTTAGAAAACGCCTGAGCACAAAGCATTTCAAATCCTCGGGTTATAAAGTAACGAACAGGCCAACTATCTTTCTCCGGGTTACCAGTTGCAAAGCCTTGACAAGCACAGTCGAAAAAGGGAAACAATTTCTTCCTCTAAAAACAATTAAAACGTTTTATGGATTAAGGTCTAAAAAAAGCATTTTTAAAATACCAGAGGCATTAAAGAACATTTAATAGTGCAAAACATAAATAAAAGTTTTCAGAAATAGAGAAAAATATAAATAAAAGTTTTCAGAAGTAAAGAAAAGCTAGAGAGCAACTGAAATGGAAAACTATTGGAAATTGTTAAATAAAAATAAAATGCAGAAATGTTTTAAAAAAATATGGAAAATTCCAAAGTGCTTTAGAAAGAAGTGAATGAATTTATATTTTTAATTGCAAATATATATCAAAAATCCTGAGAGATTCATAAAATTTAACGCTTTGTAGATTGAAACATGCAACTCGCATATCAAAAAATGTTAAGACAACTGTACAAACATTCGGCTATGATGTATTGTTAATTTTCGAATTTTTGTGTTTTGAAATTTCCCCGAGTCTAGGAAACCATTTTTGCAATTATGTTTGTCTGTTTGTTCATCAGCATTTTACCAGTTAAATCAAATAGTAGAATAACTTTGCCCTCCCCTCCACGCCTCTTAACTATTAGAAATGTTTTAAAACAATTTCATTTAAAATAATTGTTTCAAGTTTGTCAAAAGGAATTTAGTAATCAATTTTCTGACTTGCTGACTTTTGTACACATTCGGAATTTCGATAATAAGTACATAATTTTAATGCTTTTAGAAGTCAATTATATGTTAAACGATTAATTTACTTTAATTTCTGTTAATAGATTAATTTATTTTAATTTGGCCTTTATAAATCACTCATATTTCAAGCATATGCTGTCGCGGTTTTCCTATTATTCAAGTTTTCCGTGTGCCTACAGGCGGGTCGAAGTAATTGTTTGCGATTACCAAATTTAACACTTAGTTATTTCTTGAATAATACAAACCCTCCAACAAAGGAAGGTTTTTCAAAATTTTACTTAAAAATTAATAAAAATTTTAACATTTTCCTCGGTATGTCCGGAACATATTATCGCTTCCAAAAATCAGTTTCTCACTTCTTTAAAGATAATTAGCAGTTTAGGGATTCAAATTTTATTTCCATGTAAAGTTTCCTCTATAATTTCAATAAATGTTTCAAGATATTTTAAATTTCTCCTTAGCTATGAACGATCTCTCAAATTGTTAAGTTTATTTTGTATTCGTTTTTGAAACGGATTTCCTGTTGTTTTAACTATCTTCATGAAGCTTAAAAAGTGGGGATTAATAAATTTATGGTATCAGTCGACCACCCTCAGGTATCTGAAATATAGCATGTCATCGAGCTTAAACTCGCAATTTAAAAAAAAAATACTTTAATCTACTGTGTAGACACACAATATGTTAAAATCGTTTCATATAAAATTTAAAAGAACTTTAAAATATAATTTTTTTAGAAATGAAGAATTTTTGTCTAAAAACAAATAAATAGAAATAAAGAAAGGTCAGAATTAATGTCACTTCGTAATCTAACCAAAGGAGCTCTCTTTTGATATCCAGCAATGATGTAAGATCATCTAAAATATGACCAGCTGTTATTTATTATTCAATATTAAAAAGCGCCAGAATAAATAGTTAAATTGCTTTTACTAGCAATAAAAACCGAACAAAAAGTCATTGAGCTTAGTCGGCTAATTCATTGCTGGTAGAACATCACGTGACTTTGATGTCATAAGGATTGACGTCATTGAAATTCAGTGTGAATTTTCTAGGAGGAGAGCGATGTTGATTTCACAGAATTATTACTCAAAACAGGGATATTTGCTCCTCATTTATCATCACTTTAAACTTAAAATTGCCAGTATATAGAAGAAACTCTTCTTTTTTTTTTCGCATGAGAAAGTTTTACAATGGAAGACGTGCTGACCTTATCATAGTATCAACAAAAGAAGGCTGATAAAATTTATATGTTACAATATTTAAAAAATAATATTTAGACGAACCGAGCTTAAACCATTTGTTTTACTAAAATGTTTCAGATTAGACATTTGAAACGCTTTTAAATATTTATTTCCATTTTGATCCTGCAGTGCTTATAATTCAGTTAATAATGGGTTTCAATTTTTTTTCCATCATGGGAAAGAATAAAATTACGATCTCATGAAAAGTTCAATTATATATAAATATGATATTTTTTCAGTTTCTTTGGAAGTACATATAAAGCAGAATTATTGTAATTTTTTTTAAATATCATCTTTGAGATTTTGACGATATTCCATATTTTAAACCTCCATGAGGGCGGAGATATTACTCTTGGAATCATATCTCTCTGCCTATCTGTGACTACGATAAATTGAAAATGGAATGAGTTCCAAAATGGAATGAGCAAAATTTGTTCCAAAAATGGAACAAATTTTGAATGTGATCTTTATATCAAAAATGTAGATTTGAAACAAATATTGGATGAAATCCACCACGCAAAAATTTGTCTGTCCGTCTACCTGTACTTGAATACGATATCCCGTAACTGCAGAGAGCCTTATCGTCGAAAATTATTTAATTTTGAGCCAAATACAGTAAAATGATTGAATGTCTCTTTGTCTACCTGTTCTTGTGAATGGTCAAAATATTAACAAATGTGGATGTATTTAATTTAACGGTGTTTGTATTTAAACATTAGATCTATATCTTATTTAAAGATCTGTTAGAGTACTTGCAGATTTATTAGAGTAGCCAGAAAACTATCTATCAACATCGACATTTATAACAGACGACAAATTTCATCTACGAAACTGCAAACTATACCTCCATTAAATCAGCAATTTCTTCCCATTGCTCTTGAGTTGGATCCACTCCTGTTGGATTATGGGCACAAGCATTAAGAATGACGACAGAATCTTCAGGAGCATTCTAAGTCAAAATATATATATATATATATAATAAGTGCACTTTTAATTTCCTCTGGTTTTCATAGGATGAACTTAGGGAACGCGGAAAAATGGTAGTACATACCATTGACATTGGTAATTAATATTCATTATTATCATTCTACCTCTTTGATATCTGAAAGGATAAATAATTCAGAAAACATATTTTTTCTTTAAAAATATTCCTTTAAGCAAGCTAAGTAATGGCCAATATATATATTTTTAGTGCGCTTTCGCATCGATTCGCCAAATAATGAGTTTTAAATAATATCGAGCAATATTGTACCAATCGAAAATTCGTGCATTATTATGAACGAAATCGCTGCTACCATGGGCTGCAATGATAATCTAATTTAGAGAGAACTTTAGGGTTACCTACAAAACTGTTTAAACATTTCAAATCAGAAAACTTCTGGAGTTAAAGTCTTGGAAGTTAGGATAATTCTATTTTGATTTTGAAACTGAACTGACAAACATTTTATGTTATATTATTAACATATTAAAATAGAACATTTAAAAATTTATAATTTAACAGCGTATAAAAATGCTCCTAATTACGTTTATTCACTGTTAAGTGCTTAATCATTCCGCTTCTCCATCTTGCTTCAAATGTTTCCCATTATATAATAGGATACAAATGCAGAATTCAGAAATAAAAACAAGTCATCAATGTTCACGAGTTCCGTGTGATGTTTTACTTTGTATTCATATTATCTGTGGCAACAGTCTATTACTTTAATACTTGCTTGTTCATCTTTCAAAATTCAGAAGCTTTTAATGATATAAAATTATGTCGAACTATTGGTTAGTAATTATTGGTTGCTAGCAGCGTTTCTAATGAAACCTCTCTAGTTTTTCTGCTACGTAATTTGGTAAGAAAATGATATTATTTTACCCATTAACTGAGTTTTAAATGTCAATAAAGATGGTTATTAGATTTATTTTATTAGCTACATTTTATTTATGGTGAGAGGAGTTTATAGAAATTACTTTTATAAAAGTTACAAGAAATTATTTTTTCAAAGTACTGTGCAAAAACCAGAGTAAAAAAACAAACAAAAAAAAACAAACAACTGTACATTTTAATACCGTAACTGTAACTTTAATTTTAATGACTAACTGTACAGAAGTAACTGTATTCATTTCAATTCTACGATTTACAAAATTATACTTCGATCAATAAACTCACCCATCTCAATGGTGATTATATTTATTAAAATTCACTCCATAAACTGTGATAACAATATATGGAGTGATATATTTTATATCACTCCATAAGCTGTCATATAAAATATTTGTTTTACCTATTCCTCATTAAAGTTATTAATTATTTTAAAAATGGCTCTTGTTGGATTTGAACAATTGGAAAAATCTGGAATCAGAAATGGAAATCGAAAAAAAGGTTGGAACCGTGGTGCATAACTAATCACATAAAATTACTCCTTTATAGAAATAATTTTTCAAGATAAGTTTACAGTAAAACGTACTTCAAGATCTTCTTTCATGCCTTTAAAATCTAGATTTCTCTTGGCCGAATCCCAGTATCTGTAAGTGTGGCAGTTCGTAAAACCAGCGGCAAGGAAAGTTAGAGGATAACTCGCTGTAAATATTAATGTAAGATATAATAAGAAAAAATAATCTAAACGGGAAGCCATTAATGGAAAATATATAATAAAAAACTAAATCTTGACAATTGCACAGTTAAAGGTGCAGTAAAAATACGGAAATAAAAATGAAATTGAATATTATGTATTATTTATAGCTAATTTAAAAGTACAAATTATTAAATTCTTCATAAAACTGGATACTTGAATTTTAAAAATGTATAATATACAAGTATTATGGAAAAAAAGCCTTGAATGCCGATTTAAGAATAGTAAAATTTCATGAGCAGACATTTCAAATTTAGTTGACCGAAAGCAGTTTATCTATCAATTTAC
>JAPMOR010060984.1:102133-144656 GCA_026543865.1 Argiope aurantia | reverse complement strand
ATATTCATTTGTGTTTGATAATTAAAAGCTGACACGAACACTTCTAAAATGTAAATTAGTTAGCACTTTCTTGCATAACAAAATTAATTTTTTAATATTATTTATTGGTATTCATTCGTTTAGTGAAATTAATTTATGGTAACGGGGGAAAATAACAGCTGTATTAAAATATTAATATTTTCAATTTTGTATAACTCTTATATGTATTCATTTTGTTTGCATGAGAATTATCGATAATAACCTGTCTCTGCACAATGCTTCTAAATGCCTGGCAAAAGCATAAGCAAACTGTAGAACACACCGAATTCTAGAATAATACTGCATCGAATATGTTGTTACTAATGCGATTTTTTTCTGCTAGGGTAGAGAAGATATGATGACTGATTAGCCGGTACAAAATATTTGGGAAACTTTATTAAAAACGTTTGCGAATTCATTTGAAAGTTAAAGAAAACATTTTATTTCTCATATATAGAGAGTAGGTGAATTTATAAAGCAACAGAAAATTGCAAAGTTTTTGCTGCAAAACACTAATAGAAATCAGCTCAGAGTTGTATTTGTAAAAATAAAGAATTTCGATCTTGAAGATACAGTACGTCATATAATATTGCTGTACTAATACATAAATGTCATAAATGTATTTTTCTGTACTCGATAGATTGCAATGATGTTAAATGCTCTTTTCTGGCTAACCTTATGAATCGAATAACTCTTGTTGAAAACAAAGCAATATGATTTGGTATTCCTTAAATCTTGTTTACAATAAGATAATAGTGGAAGCAATAGGACCACACGTGATCTCGAAAGAATTTCGTCATTAGTCGACATATTGATAACAAGAGTACTCCATGCACGAAAGAGGAAAAATAATATAATAGACAACGGCAGCCATTCCACATTCTATAAACATATTCCTCAAAGGTCTGCGCTTTCCTTGCTTTTATATTTTTGATTAGCGACGAGATTTTGTTGAGGTCGCATGGCTATCCTTGTCTGATGAAGTTGTCTCTGTGTAATCAGGATCGTATTTAGATTGAAGAACCTTATAGTTGCAAGCAAATCTCTATACTGAGAAATTCTTAATGATCGACTGAAAAGTCATATTCTACGTCTTTTAATAATTTTTCGTTGTGTTATTGGAAATTATGGTATCCATAATTAATAATAACTATTTTAGATAGATATTTTTCTATTATTTAAGAAAAAATAAATATTCAGTAAGAAATGAAGTAAATGTTTCTTACGGTAAAAAGGATTTGATATATAAAAATCCTTCATATTTAAGCATCGAGACAAAAACGCAGCCCCTAGTCGTAAGGCACCACTTCCACTTAAAGTTTGGGCATTCAAAACCTGTTAAAATACAAAGGACATTGTTAAGAATAATTTGAAGTACAAATGTGAACATTTTTTATCGCTTTTTAAATGTCTGTTCATGCATTTGTTTGCACATAGATATGTATCTTTGTGCAGCTTGACCAAAATCTGAACAAATTTACCCATCAAAAACGAATTTCTATTTACACCACTGTACACCATTTTCTTTTATTATGAGTGGTATGGATGATATATCAACAACAAGGTTGGTGCAACTTAATACTATTAAAACATTTAAGTAGAATTCATCTAGGAAATAATCTGCGAGCCTCTTAGCTAGTATGTAAAAGATTTCACTCTCTTCTTTCAATGTATTATCACAAATGTGGTTTTTAAATTAAATAAGCGCAAGAAAAAATAAAAATAAGCAAATAAACTGTATGTCGAAAAGGTATTATTCAGTTTAGTTAAACTAATGTCACATTTTGAACAAAATGTTTTGGAATGGGCCTTTTTACTTTGAGTCGTGATCAAATGACGAAGAGGATACTTGAGTCGGCACTTCTGTCTGAATTTCCAAGCCACATCAGCAAGAGGACATTAAAACTTCTAAAGCAAACCTAATATACCTACTCTATATTGACAAAAGATACATATTTTGTAAAATAGTGTATTGAGCCTGGAATTTCCTGGTCCCGATTTTACTATCAACCACCGTAAAACATCCGTCGTAAAGGAAGCCGAATGGATCTTTATATGAATTTTTTTTAAAAAGGCATTTTCAAGCAAACGAGGAAAACTTCCTTTTTTTTTTTTGCTGAGTCATATTCTCTGTATAATTCCTTATATTTTGTCCATATCACAAACTCAAGTTTAATCAAAATCTATCAATAGAATATCATTATAAAAATGAGGTTAATGTAAACCACCCTTCTTTACTTTATAGTTGTCTCTAGCATTAAAATTATTATAAATATATTCGTTTTTTCCGATCTAATTTTATATCAATATTAACACAAAGCAGTAAAATATTAGGAAACAAAGGATAATATGTCATGAACTGCAGCTTCTAATTTACTTTTCTCCTGATAAACAATTCCTGGGTAACCTGAGCCTAATAAAACATTCAGTTGTTTTAGACCAAATAAGTCTAGATATCTTTTTTTTAAAAATCGACTATCAACATTATTGAGTTTGTAAAATTGATTTTGTAAAAGAAATATCACAATGAAAGAATTTGATAATAGGACAAAGTAAGATTGGTATTGTATACTGATGTGATATAATTAGTTGCATAATGATGTGGATTGATGTTATATTTCTTCAAGCTTGTCTAATTTGTATAGATGCACGTGGGGCTTGTAAAATCTTAACTATTGTCTTGTTGGATGGGGATACTTCTCTATTTACGGAAAAGGCAATTTATGACATGTTCAATATATAATGTCAGATTATACAAGCTTTTCTACTGGGTTTCTGCTTCTGATTTTAATTTCAAGCAATAGGTTTTCACCACCGATGCGTTTGATCAAGTTGAAAACTATCCGTTCACTTATATTCTAGTGCACTCTTCAAATTAGGCCTTAAAGCTTCAATCGAAGATGAAAAAAAAATTAATAATGAATAAAATATCTATATTTTTATCACCAATCATTCGATCTTGAAATGAAAGACAGAAACCTGAACTAATAACATTAAAGAAGATATAATTTATGATAGATGAAGAAATAATTATAATGGAGATATATTATAATTATAATATTATTATAGATGAAATATTATATGAAGATATAATTATATGATACTTTAAATTTATTGGTACTTGTCGGTTGTAACGGCGACCAAAAGGCGCCAAGAAAAGATTTCGCCAATTTGGCTTGTTTCAATCGTCAAACCATACAGAGTAATATTAATGTCCTGTTTTAAAGTAACTCTTGGGCTATTTTGTGACTGACCTAGTAATTTTAAACCTCGATCAGATGATGAGTACGGCACCTGATCTGACATCCTCCTCTCCAAGCTTCCACACCACACCACACCAGCGGGAGGACGTTTGGCTCTGACGGATTTTATAAGCACCACGTCCGCTTACACGACGGTTCGTCGATGGAATCGGGACTCGAACCTGAAACCTTACCATCAGGTTACTTCGGTATCACCAAACTTATATAACTTGATATTTGAGTATATTTTTATAATTTGGCGAATTTTTTTCTTGGCACCCTTTTGTCGTCGTTAAAACCAATAAGTACCGATTTATTAATTGTGGTAAGAAAATGTCAGATACATGATCTGATACATAAACCTTCATAAAGCAAAAATACTTTCGATATATATTGATGTTTATTTGTAAGTTAATGAAACTGATGATTACCTTTCCTTCTTTAAAAGCAGGATTATCCTCCCCTAATAACATTTTGGTTGCAGCATTTCTGAAAGATTCTGGTCCTAAAATTTCACAATATTCTTTTTTTAAAGCATCATCTTGTGCCATAGCCTGTTCTATTTTTCTAATCACGGGCAATACCCAAGGTTGTCCTTCATCAGTTCTATATGCTGAAATGATTGAATATTTCATTTTTGAAGCTGAATTACTAAATAGCATAGTAATATTTAAGAGAAGCATAGCTTTAGCAAATCATGACCATATGATATAAAAATAGATCAAGTCACCCTAAAAAACAGATTACATATTTTATTTAACTATTAACACTCCCGTTGTTAGTTGAGCACAGCATATGAGTATTAAATATTTATTAAAATATACAATTACACATTTAAGCTTTTATCTCTTAAAATATAAAAACACATGTAAGTATTCCCGTGTTTGTATATTGGTATTCCTTTTGTTTTTGTTATACAAACATAAATCTTTTGAACCATTGAGCCATTGTAGAACTCCTCAGCATTTCCTAAAACTTCCTTTTATGAATGTAAAACTGCTATTGATAAAAATCCTACAAAATTGACCGATTGATATATTTTGAACATTGATATTTTAGACAATCTATCTCTATTTCAATGACTGTTTCTCGGGAAACCATCAAATCAATAAACTTCTTTTTATCAGCACCATAGTCTAAATTTATTAAATCCAATACTTTATAACTCGGTTAGTTTTGAAAAAAAAAAGGACTTTTTAAAAATATGTGCCAAAAATGTAATAGAGTTGAAGAATATCTCTGGTCTCTTGAATTGATTTTTTATTTTTAAAATATCATTGGCGATTTGAATCATTTGATTGATTAAAAATCAAAAACTAAAAGTTACTTTTATTTTTATATTCTCCTCGTTAATTAAAGACATTCGTTCTTGCATTCTCAGCAATCATAAGGAAATACGGTTTTAAAATGGCTCTTAGTTCTACTGAGGATTTACTACTGCACAATGTATTTAATCATAACAGTAATTTAAAATTTATAATCTAAAACATCCTCTAAATGGTATTTGGACTGTATATTTTGAAGTTTAAATGAACGGATGAATTCAAACTGAGAATATATTGATTTTTACCTATGTTAATTATTTACTTATTTATCGAAATTAAAACTCTATCGAATTATTCACTTATTTTAAAACCAATAAGATTCTAAATATAATCATTTTAATTTTATTTATTAAAATTACTTTATATATATTTATTAAAAATATTTATTGTTTTTATAGTTTAAAAATTGTCGTTTTTTAAATTCCTTTTTAGAATAATTTTTCTTAATTTGTTTAGATTTAAACAATCGTTTTATAAAATCTCATTTATGATTATAAATCTATTATCTAAATATGAAATCTTATTTATAATTATAAATAGGTCTAGTCAAATTCTGTAGATACAGTTTATAATCTTTAGTTTATGTATTTCCGCAATATTGACAAGCCAGAAATATTTCATAAAAAATTTCTAATACGTTAATTTACTATTTATTAAATAAATTTCATAAAAAAGCAGATTAATAAATATTCTCAAACTAAAAAAAATTATGTTCCTATACAAAAGAGGAAACATAAAATTCTGAAAACACAAAAGTGAAAGTAATAATCGTAAATATGAGCGGCTTTAAATATAGGCTTCAAATAATGAACGAGGAAATGTCATGCTGAAAATCACTTATTCAAACATTTATTAATAATTATTGCTTTAACTATTTCAATAAAAGCTCCTCCAATATGTCTTTAAATGGGTCAAATTGGCGTGTTGTCCAGTCTTGGCTCAAAATGCTACAATTGCTCTCAAAATAAAATGATGTAATTCACTTCTTAATATTATTTCATAATTCAATTACTATTATTGTGTTAGTAGTTTTAAATGATATCGATGGAATTTAAAATATATTAAAATTTATTAGAATTCCATTTTTAAAAAAAATTAATTGAACAGTATATAATATTAATTATTAAACTTTTATTGCAATAACCTTTTTTGTGTAACTATATGTAGATATTTCATCGTTTTTAAAAGGCTTTTTCAGAGTATCACAAGGAATCTGTTAAACGTGTTAATATTTATATTAGAAATGCATGAAAAATTAATCAAAAACAAAATGAATTGAAACTATATCTCAAAAATATTTGAAATGTATACTTTGATTTCTAAATAGAATACCTGAGATGCCGTGCATAATTTTCAAAAGTATTTAATAAAATGTAATAAATTGCTACGAAGGCAAAAATGGCATATTAAAAATATTTTTTAATAAGAAATTATTTTTCGTTTTTGGAAAAAATGTCAAATTCATCTTTGATTTTAAAAACTCTAAGGAAAAGTTCAAGATACTTTTTCATATTGTCCGATACAAAGAAGAAAAAGAATAAAATATATTTTTTCCTTACCGTTAAGTCCTAAATCTATTTTATCTGAAGAATTATCTTCTTCATAAGCTTTACGCAATTCCAAATATTCGTAAGGTGGTTCATATCCATTAGAAGAAAAGAAGGACATTTTCCAGGAAGTATATTTTGCTACAGAAATGTTAACGAAATGAAAAAGCAGCTGTGGGAAAAAATATCTTGTCGCCGACTTAGTATCTTTATGAATTTTTCACTTGATTCTACATTTGTACGTCGGCTTAAATGCCGTTGTAATAGACAGACTTTAAAAGATTGTTGAAACAGGTGAGAAAAACGAACATAATAAACTTTGCTTATGTCGTGACAGTGGCAGCACGTGAAACGTCACCTTGGGAGTGGTTAACAGCTGGACGAAGAGTTAAATATTTAGAATATTTGACACGGTATAGCGATAGGGATGTAAGGGGAGGGGGCTTTAATTTGGATCTTAAAAAATTAGTTCAAAATCGTAAGAAGAACAGGATCCACAGATACAAGAAGTAGGCGCTTTTAAGTCTGCTACTAAAACCAGGAATGATGAGGAAACACAAAAATAATGATATTCATCTGACGACATAGCATCGCTATGCCGCTGGTGTTGACTTTGAAACTTAATCTGAATAGAGACAAACATCTGGGCTATAAACATGATTACCTTTTCACTTTATCGTTTACAAAGTACAGAGAATAACATTATTATAGTCAAAAATTCGATTTCTCGATTTTGACGAATCTCATTCTTCAAATTTCCCTGAATCTGAAAAACATATTTCTAGAATAATGTCTGACTGTCTGTGTGACCGATAATTAAAAAAAAAACATGTTAAGTTAGATGAAACTTGGTATACAGTTTTTTATCCAAATCTGTAATTTTCTATAAAATTTAGAACGAAATACATTTACAAGAAATCTGGCTGGCTGTCGACGTGACAGTACGACTAAAAATATGACAGTCGTAATAACTGAAAAAACGTAAAGATTCAGATATATTTATTTAGATTTAAATTTAACATTTAAAACATAGATACCTATCAAATTTTGAATCAAATCTATTGAATTTTTATTTGTTATTTTGTGCTTCCATACACAAGAAATTTCTCAAAATTCAATGACAAATATATAAAATTTGGTAGTGGTCTTGAGACTAAAATTGCAGTTCTATGCCAAATTTTGACTTCAATTTTTTGAAAAAAATTGTCTTTCGAAACTCAGGTGATTGCGTATTTGAAAATAAAAATCTGAGCACTCTTAACATTCACGAACATGCCTAAATTCCACATCCACAATTTTATGTGGAGAAAAAGGGGTTAAACCTTTATTAGAGAATACGTGAGAAAATTTCATGGACTGGTTTATTCATTTTTATTAATTTAAAGCTTAATGAATAAAAATTACATGTATTAAATGTTTGGTCCGAAGTAAATGAGAATTTTAACTAATAAATTTTAATTAAAAATATGTATTTATTAATTTTCTTGCATTTCTTATCATATTTATGAAGCTTTACACAACTGCAATAGATCAATAAAAAGATCTTGCAATTGTAAGAAAAAATATTTACAAGTAAAGGAATTATTTTTATGTGTTTACAATACAGATTTTTATGACTTATTTATAACAAAAACAGCGTAAAATTTTACTCCCAGATTTTCTTTTGTATTTGCACAACACATGTTTTACGTTTATGGAAAATAAAGAACCAGGTATGTACTTTGGACTCTTTCCCATTGATCAATTGAGTACAATATTTAATACAGACGTACAATTTTCGTGTCAAAATCACATATGGAATGTTATTTTCTCATCGTATTTTTGATTAATAGTCAGGAGTGGCTCGTGCATTCAGCGCGTTTTCATTGAATCAATATAATAACGTATCTTTACTTTCTTGTGTGCGAAAATATTGTTATCATCAAAAAATTCCATTTTTGGATTTTAATGATTTTTCACATTCCATACCTTCCAGAATCAGAAAAACCTATTTTGGTATTTCTTTCTTTCTGTCTGTTGCTTTCTTTGTCTGCAGACATGACAATTACTAAAGGATTTACGCTTTCTGCTTTCCTAGGCACCTTTTTTTAAATAATTGATCTATTTAGTTTCATATCTCAAGTCATTTTAAAACTTAATTAATACTTTAAAAATTTATTTTTATTAATTTTTTATAGTAACAACTTAAGTGAAAATATATGTTCTTATGTATTCGTTTTAAAACTATTTGTGTAATAATAAAGTAAGAAAATTTTTGAAAAACAAATAACAATTTAGCTAATAACTATTTTTAGCTAGTAACATTCAAACAAATATAACAATAAAAATTATTATTTTAATGACCTGAAGTATGACATAACCAATTAATAAATAATATTCCAATATTTTTTGAAAAATAATTATTATTACTTTAATTTATTTAATAATGATGTGAATAATTTAAAAATAATTTAATACTAATGTAAGAAACTTGGACAAACCTATAACTTTGGCCTAAGCACAAATTCAATAATGAAACTAAAATGGCTGCAACAAACGAGTTGTGCGGTTTTCTAATTAAAAAAAACAAAGCAAACAAGAGCAATGTTTTCCTGCAACTTCCAGTAAACATTTTATGTTGCATACGCCATAGTTTCAATAAATAGGCCTAGGAGAAATTTTTTTTATTTGATCGAGGAAAAACTTATTTCTTGTGATATACAGTGGGCCACAAAATTGAGTATACACCTTAGAAATTTAGAGACTTTTTGCAATTACAAATTAAATATTGCTTTAAGATGACTGAAAATTTTTACCTTATATACTTTAGTCTATGCTTTACCGTACTATACTAATAAAATTGTTACGTTTATTTATTTT
Source organism: Argiope aurantia (assembly GCA_026543865.1). Lineage (NCBI taxonomy): Eukaryota > Metazoa > Arthropoda > Arachnida > Araneae > Araneidae > Argiope > Argiope aurantia. The sequence goes on along the minus strand of JAPMOR010060984.1, from coordinate 135,665 downwards.
TTAAGAAAAAAAATAAAAGACCTGAGACGAGAGGAAAAACAACACCACAAAAATAAGTATACACTTTTATTAGTTTCCTTTTAACTTACAAATTAATGTTTTATTGCATAACCCTTTGCATGAATTACAGTTTGTAATCTTCTGGGCATAGATTCTACTAGTGTTTTAGTGGTTTCAACAGAAATTTTAGCCCATTCTTCTCTCAGAACCTTCTTGGGAACTTCCTTGCTTGTGATTTCGTGCTCAAGTACAGCTTTCTCTAATTGCGACCACAAATTTTCGATGACGTTTAGGTCTGGAGACTGGCCTGGAGTGTGTAATTGCTTCCTGCAATGGTACAGCAAGTATAACTGCACAATATTCGCTGTATGCTTGGAGTCGTTGTCCTGCTGGAATAGGAAGCTTGACCCAAGCCCCAACTTACTGGCACTTTTTTTCAAGTTATCATTTGAAATCCCCAAATATACAAGTTTGTACATAATACCATTAATAAAAGTAAGCTCTCCAACTCCTCCAGCTGACATACAACCCCAAACGAGGACAGATCCACCTCCGAACTTGACTGTCTTAATGGTGTTTTTAGGTGCCAGTGCTTTCCCAGCTTCTCTCCATATTTTAAATCGTCCATCGCTTCCGTAAAGATTAAACTTAGTTTCATCAGAAAATATTACAGTATTCCAGAAAGAAATAGGTTTTAAACGACGTTCTTTGGCGAAAATCACTCTCTTTTGTCTATTCACATACTTGATGAGTGGCTCTCGTATTAGTGTACGGCTATGAAACCCAGGATACGTCGGATTGTTTCATCTGAGATCGTTTTCCCAATTGTAGAGGACATCTATAAAGCTAGTTTAGAGGCACTCACCCTCGAATCTTTCTATACTGAGTGAATGATCCTCCTCTTCACTGTAGTACTCAGTATTTCTTTACGTCCTCTTCCAGGAATATTGGCCACAGATCCAGTTTTCTTATACTTTTGTAGTATTTTTTGGACACAACCATGAGTTATACCAATCAACGAAGCGATTTCTCGAAGAGATTTGCCCTCTTTCGACTATTTTACAACCAATAAACGTTACGAATCTGTAGTTTCTCTATGAGAGCACATTTTACGATTTTTAATGAGAAAAAATACTATTTAAAAGCGTTGAAGTGCAATAGCACGTGTTATAAGCAGCAGCTACTCCTGAAACTCTTTAAAGAAAATTTGAAACTAAAAAAAGTGGTGGCAAAATTTACAAGTATAAGAAGTGTATACTCAATTTTGTGGCATGGTTTTCTATCTTTTCTTCGAATCGCTTAACTTTTTTCGTAATAAATAAGATAACTATAGAATTGTGTTATTATAGGATGGTAAAGCAGAGGTTAAAGTATCTAGGATAAAAAACATTTATCTATTTTAAATCAATATTTAATTTGTAATTGGAAGAAGTCTAAAAGTTTTAGAGGTGTATACTCAATTTTGTGACTCACTGTAAATAACATCACTAAAATACTTATCTTACCCTTTAACAACCGCATATAGGCCTATTGCCCCTTGACGCAACCACTATTCCAACAGAGAAACCATGCCAAGAACAAGCCTCTTTTCAAAAGAGGACCCAAGTACAGAGAAACTCAGAGAATGCTGAAAACATTATAACTAAATCTTAGTGTGTTTTAAAAGCAATGAATGCCAAACCTTTATCAAATGAGCTCTACTATCCTAAAAGTTTAGAATTACAAGTTTCGAGAAGAGATAAATAGGTTGCGTATTCAGCATTTGCTATGCTGACACATATAAAGCCACTCCTCAATGCAAGCAAGAAAATTGAAGCAAATATTTTCAACTTAATATTCTTACCATTTCTCAGATATAAGGATGAAAAGCTTCCTGGGCTGGGGGGGGGGGTACAGAAATGGTATGGGATCGTACCTGCTACGAGAAGAGTTTTACCATCACCGATGATGGACTTACGGGTCAACCCTAATTCCCGGATATGCTGTCTGGCATTCTGATTATCAATCTCAATAAATAAATAAGTAATTATACTTGAAAACTTTGAATTGCACTAATCAATAAATAAAGTTGTAGTATTGATAAACAAACGATATACAAGCAGTTTGATTGCAACATTTATGAGTTACAATAAAACTTCAAAATAAACAATACATTTCACGTCTAACCTGCTCGAGATTTTTTTAATCTATTAATTTTTATACTGCTATTTTATTGAATATTTTGCACAGCTGTAATATCAATGGGAGGACTAAAAGTCGTTAAACGCTATTCACCTGCTATCACCGTGAAGATAAAGTAAGGAAGTACTTAACTTACGAAGGTGGTTTAGAAATAGAAACATTGTGAATATTTAGGCCAACAGGTGGTCGAGCCATTTAGGGTTCAAAATTTGATACGGATCTAAGTTTAAATTCTCAGAACTAATTTATGGAGATGATTTAGAAACAGAAACAATTGAGAATATTTTGGCCGGTGAAATCATTGAGAATTCAACATTTGATGCTAATTTACATTTTAAATGTCAAAACTGTCCACAAAATCCATCTCATGATGTTTTTGTAGTTATCATGCTCACTTGCATTCGGACAGATAGACAAATTTCTCGAAAATGAATTTAATTCAAAATTTGATAGAAATTTACAAAAGTGGAGTAAGGTAGACTGACTTAATTACAAAACTTTTTACTCTGACTTAATGTGGTTCAAAACACGGGTATTTGTTAAAATCTCGAGTTCGATTTTTTGGACAGTTAAGTACCTCTCTTCGTGTATGAGAAAGGAAAAACAACCGAGACAAAACGCTAGTACAGTTGTCAACAAGAGAAAGAAAAAAGGAACACCACTGTAATTTTGCTATTTATTGTCGCATTTACACAAAATTATTGCGATAAAAATGACTTAAAGGAACAGGTTTGTTGAAATGAATAAACCGATTAACCGGGAAAATTAACTAATATCTCGAAAATTTTTCGTTGTGGAAATTAAATTTTTATAATAACTCAGTAAACCTTTTTTATGTTTGTGTATCAAATTTCGTTACGCAAATCTCAGTAATTATTGAGATATACTTAATTTTATTTGTTCAAAACTCTACCCCAAAAGAGCTAATCCACCGGGGACCATATACTAAATAACTTGCAGCTTTTAATAGTAAAATAAGACTTTTCGCGTTTTTATTCAAAGACATTTCTGTAGAATAAACAACACAATTCAGATTTATCTTTAATATGAATATGATTTTTTTAATATAAATATTTTTTTGCTTTTATTCAAATATTGAGACATTTCCATTACTTTTAAAATCAATTATCATTTAGCTTTTTTGGTTATGTCGCCCTAAAAAATTAACGTACACATTAATTTTTATCAGCATTTTTTTTTAAATCGCTGATTAGTGAATTGCGAATACCATGAAGACAGTTTAAGCTAATGAAATTATCGGTTGTTTATTAAAAAGAGAGAATTTTATTTTCTGGCTTAAACTATTGTTAATCTTATAGAGAGAGTATTTATTATTAATAAAGTTATTTAATAATAAAAATATTACACATATAATTTTTATATAGAATTAAACAATACTTTAATTATTTTATGCGCTAAGAAAATGTTAAATATTTAAAGATTCATCTGTAATATAATGCTATAATAATAAAATTTTAAATTGCGAATATATTACGGAAGTGAAAATTAATCAGTGGGATGAAATTTATTTTATCTGGTTATAGAACTGCACGAGGGTATCATTTATAGTGATGAAACAATATTTGGAATAAGCATCTTTAATTTGCCCAGGTACGAATTAAACAGGGCAAATAGCTGTAGTCTTTACCACTAGATTTCAGCAAATCTGCACATTTCAGACAACTCCGAAAAAAAAATCCAATTTTGAATTACATCCTTCTATTTGCGATACCGCTTACTGAAAATGGAACGTGCTAGAAGGATGAAATGTCTTTTTTACCTCAAAATCCTTGATTTGAATAAAGTTTTAAATGAAATCGTCTAAAAGAAGTCTATCTTACCACCTAAATCTGGGTCGACATTTTATTTTTTATAAAAAATTATATAAGTAAATTTTAGTTTTTATAAAAAAAAGGCTATGTGAATGAAATTTTGTACAGACTTGTATATTTATATCAAATTTTAAAATTTCATTTCTATTAGAAGATTATTATATTATAGTCTGTGTATTTTCTGTAGGCGGTTCAAGGTCACATTTTCTACCTCTTTATTGGTTGTCTGGTAAGAGTAACGAGGTAGAAAATGTGACCTTGAACCGCCTACAGAAAATAAACAGACTATAGTTTTGACTCTTCAACTGTTCTTATCTAACTTTCGATTCGATTAGTCGAAGAGATGAGACTTAAAAGGTACATTGTATTGAGAGAAATAAACGAAGAAACATAACAGAAGCATATTTTCTAACAAACAGAAAAATTGTGGAGATATATTATTATTATTATAAAATAGGTATTTATTTTATGTACATTAGTAATGTTGACATCATTATTTTGTAAATAATACAGTTTCATTTTAACATTAATAATTGGATATCCTCATTTATTAGAAATTTCAGTCATTGCTTCGTGTAAAGCTTTCGCAACGTAATCAATATTCTTTGAATTGAGTCCACAAATGTTGATGCGAGAACTTCTCGGTAAATAAATATGACGCTCCTCAACAAGGAATTTAATTTGATCCTCTGAAAAAAATAAGTAAAATGGAATGAAAATGTGTTGTTAAACCCAAGAAAATTGCTAAATTTTTAAATTTTTCAAAAATAAGTGCATTGAAATTGCGAATTTTACTTTATTTCTATTTATCAAACTTCTATAAAAATAAAGACAAAATGAAAGAGTGCAAAACATTTAATCGAACTTACAAACCATTAAAGGGGTAGAAAATAAAAATAAAATTTCAGTCGCATAAAAAATATATTGACAGCTCATAGATGAAACAGAAGATGCACAAATATGTAAAAGATATTCTTTAACAGCTAATAAATCTTTATTTGGAAATTCGTTACATTTGCACATGCCTAGTGTCACAAAAATGCTCAAAATTCTTATCAATTACAGTTTGACATGTTCCATGCTCTTGGACTGTCGAACATTTCAAAAGTACACAAATTTGAAGAGATTTGGTTTAGTTGTATTAACGTCCCGTTTGAAGCAACACTTGGGCTATTTTGGGACGGAACTCGTAATTTTGAACCGCGGTCAGATGACGAGGACGACACATGAGCTGGCACCCCCCTCTCCACACCGCACCACACCACACCAGCGGGAGGACGTTTGGTCAGGACGAATTTAACGTGCAACTGACCCCCTTACACGACGGTTCTTCGATGGAAACGGGTCTCGAACCTGAAACCCACCGGTTCCGAAGCCGAGACCTTACCACCAGGCCACCGCGGCCTTAAATTTGAAGAGGCAGTATAGATTGTTGGGACAAGGGAAACATGCCCGACATCTTGCATTTCGTAAACTTTTACATGTTCTCTATAAGCAATTAAAATTTAAACGACTACTATTGAAATTCAAGCTCAGAAATGGTGAACTTAAATTTGCCTTCTAGTTCATCCAGCTGAAGCTTTCAGTCATTTTCTTAATGTGACTCTGTCTTGATTTAGCATTTTCTACCTTCCCTAACATCCGAATTTTCAATCACCCTAAGTCGCTAAGATTTTCATTAATATTAAAGCATATTTTTATACTTTTAACATGATTTTTCTTGATAATTTTCAAATAATTTACGCCGAATGTCATTTTACACCAAATTCTACTAGATTGATAACAAATGTAAGGGTAAATGATAAAGTTGAAAAGTCAATTCTTAGTGAAAACATCAATTATTTATTAATTCAATATTTTTTTATTTGTGAACAATTGTCTTTATAAAACCTTTTGAATTTCGTTCCTGTGGTTCATTGATCATAAAGTTATATTCATTTTTATATTTGAATAACCAACGTTTTAATACTATTTTATTTTGTGGATGCTATTTCTTCGAATTCTAAATAATTGTGATTTTATTTTTGTAATTAATTCTAAATTTTGTTATAAGAAACACCTTAAATTAAAATCAATTGCAAAGTTTTTTTGTTTAAATTCGGAATAATAATCTGTCAATATGTTTTGCAGTTCTTGCATTTCAAAATAATCAATCTGTTCATTTAAAAGGATTTTATAGCTTTTTTAATGTATCATATTGCAAAAAAAGAAAATTTTATGCTATTTATCAGTGGAACATCAGCAATTAAAGATTGTGCAGAAACTTTTAAGTTCAGAAACTATGCAATACAAATCATAAGCTATCTGAAAACTTGTAACAAATCATCTGGCATATTTCTAAATTGGAAGGTTTCTTGCTTTATACTTATTTTTATCCCCTAAAATTTTTGTTTTTGATTCGTCGTTTTACTTTTGAACTTTAATTGATAAACTTTTGTTTCATAAGTGTTCCACCATTTTATTGTATATAAAAGTTAGAAAGTATATTTTAAAATATTTTTCAAAAAAATTTATCCCAAACGTATACCTTATGCAAACATATCAATAGTTTAACGGAAAGTAATCGATCAACCGAACGAGCTGGTTGACAATGGCTTCTAGGTCTCCTATAAGAAACTTTCTTTTGGTGTCTTTTTTAAATGAAATTATTGGTATGGAAATAATTGTTAAATTATTATTTTTTGTTTTTTAATTAAAAATTGCCTGATTATATTTCAAGTGCCATAATTTTAAAAGTCTAATAATCAGAATTTAAAATAATTCGATCATATGACTCTAAAGAAAACGAACAGAATTATAAAAAGTAATTATACATACCAGAAAGCTCAGCATATAAAAACATTCCAGTCTGTAATACCAAATGATCCCACGTGCCCGGTGTATCTAAATGATCTAGCTTTGCCTTCAAAAGAGCTCTCATTTGTTTAATTCGTCCGAACATTTCTTTAATATGGCCCATCCTAAGAAAATATTTTCTCATTAGTTCATTTTTTCGTGTACGAATATGAGTTTAAGCAAATATGAATATAATCAAGAGTTTTTTCTGATTCTTATTTTTCATTGCTTTTCAGTTAATAGGCCTCTAAACATCGCCATTACTACTAACATTTATTGTTCATATTTAATTTCGCGAGACTAAAATTTCACAGTTTTTTTTATTTGAGGGATTAATAATGAAAAAGTATCTTTCTATTTTAATTCTTATTATTGAATACATGTTTCAATTATTGTATATTCTAATCTCATATTTGTCATATTTTCTAAATTCTTTTATTATTTTAAATTTCGTGCATTCAGACTTTTTATTTATAGAATTTGAATTCTGTTCTGATTCTTTGCATGCAAAACTTATGCAACTTTTTTGATTTTGCTGTAATTCCGCAAAAGATGAACTGGAAGAATTGAAATTGAATTGCAGAAACTGGAAGAATTGAAATTGAAATTGCGAAGCATAATGCAGTGCTTAAATGACGAAACAAAGTTCAGAAGTTTTTTTAAAAAAAATAGTACATATATATGTTGGAACGAAGCAGAATAAGATTTTACTGACAAAATAACCGTGGCATAGAACAGTATCTGGGAGAGGAGAAATACGATAAACAAATATCCCATAATAAGAGATATGATCTCCTCTAACAGATACGTAACACCGTCAGTTTAATCAAAACCATATAATTCAAGAATGACACGATAGATTCAGTAAAAATACTAAATTCATGCCTAAGGTTCATATTTCCTAACTATTATACCCTAATGCAATGTAAGGCGTTCTCTGGCATGACAAGTTTATTAGAGAGTTCGCGAGAATGTTTTGAGGTGACCTCTCCCTCTGGTTCATTATAACGATTGCAAAAATCCCTCTTCAACAATTTCATAATTTTACGCTGAAAAATTATAAAATTATTTGGTTGATTAAGTTTTGCTTACTAGTGTATTAAAATAGTGGCAGAGAAATTGCTTTTAAAAAAAACCTTTGTCGTATCTGCCACATTCATCAATTCCGAACAAGCTTCCACTCGATTGTTTGTAAATTATCCACATATTTATTGAGTATTGGGTAAGGTTTTCTTTTAAGTCATATATCTTTCCACTTAAAGAATTTATTTATACAAAAAAAAGATCACCATTTCCTAAATAGAGCTGGATTATTGAGAATTAAAGTGACAATTCGTGCGCCGTAATGTGGTGGATTTAAGTAAGAACCCCCAATCAGTGAAACAAATTGTGCACTGCAATTGGTCAGCACAGCTGAATCGGTCACTATCAGAGTCAAGTTACCGACACGTTCATCTAAAAGAACAAAATAAATAAATAAATAAAATATAAGGTAATGTACTTCAAATTTTAAACTGGACGTAGAATAGGGAAATCCACACTTACTGTATAGACCAAAATTTTTAGAAAACGATTGCGCACAAAGCATTTCAAAACCACAATTTATAAAATAACGAACAGGCCAACTGTCTTTTTCCAGATCACCAGTTGCAAGGCCTTGATAAGCACAATCAAAAAAAGGAAGCAATTTCTTCCTCTAAAACAATCAAAAATATTTCATAGATTTCAGAATTTTAAAAGAGTTTGTAAAATGCAAGAAGCAGCTCATAATATTAAAAAAGACAAAGAAAAAAATATTAAAAGTATAGGATAGATGGATATTAAATGACATCGAAAAACATGGTAAATAAAAATTTAAAGAAAAGGACTTTTTATAGTGAAAATTATGCAAATTCCAAAATTTCCTGGAAAGAAGTTCGGGGGATACATTATGTTTTAAGGGAAAAAACAAACAAAAAACAGAAGAAATTGATAGTGCTATAAGTAAAAGGTGTCCCAAAATTGACGTAGGATTTGAATTTACCCCGATTCGTGCAGTAAAGTGTTATCAACCCGATGAAAAAAAACATTTGACAGCTGATAGTTTAGAGTTAGTAAAAATGGCGCGTTACACGATAGAAAAACGTGTTTTCATTGTTGAACAACATTTAAAAATTAATGAAAGTCTTGCGATCACAATTCGAAAATTTGAGAATTGTCCCCCTAGAATCGTGTGATTTAATAACATTGAATTTCTTTTTATGGGGTTATTTGAAGTCAAAGGTCTATGTCAACAAGCACACGTGCATTGAAGGAGGAAATTGAACACTGCATCAATGAAATTCAGCCACATTTATGCAAAATGGTCTTGGGAAACTTCGACAAATGATTGTATACCTGCCAGCCAAGCTGTTGACCTCATTTTCCTTGTGCGTTATTCCATATATAAACATATCCTTCAATAAAATATAACAATTTAAAGAAAAAAAAACTGTTTTTTTTTAAATTTAATTCAAATCTGTTTGCTAATATGTTGTTCTATCGTGTAACTCTCCCTTTTTACTAATCTTCAACCATCAGCTGTCAACTGTTTTTTAATAGGGTTGCCAAGACTTTACAGTGGCAAATTCAAATCTTGCTTTAATTTTGGAACATCCTTTATATCAAAAATAATGAACCATCTTGTATCATTTTATTTTTGAATTTTATTTTCTTTATTGAAACATACATAAAGCGCATCAATAAAATTAAATAAGTTGTTCAAAAATTATATTCGAATTTCAATGTGTTTAGACTAACAGGAATCGGGAAAACCACATTTGTAATTGCGTATGTTTGCTCACCAATTCATTATAGTATCATGAATTAAATCGCAATAATTAATTTCGAAAACTTAGAAAAGGAAGATTTACTTTTAAAATACATTTATTCGACTTGATTTGCTACGTATTTGTAGAGATGAAATTTTTTAAACCAGTTTTTTTTTTTCACTTCTCTGATACATCAGCCATCTGAAATTTTGCAACATGTGTATTCTTAATGATAATACATTATTTTAACATTTCCAAAATTTATCTGTAGATAATCGATTAATTTAGTTAAAGTTTCAATATTGACTATCAATATTAATATTGAATAAAACATTATACATATTATAATATATCAACTCTTATCGTGGCGCAATAGCTTATTTCTAAACAACTATGAATAGAAATATAATTCCAGTTGGAAAATTGTCTTAAATTGTAGAAAGAGTTATATTTAATGATGATGGAGTCAACAGATCTATTTATTAAAAAGATATGAATTTTTTTTATATGCCTCGCCCCTGTCGGTCACACTAAATAAAAAATTGTCAACATTCTAAAGTTAAAAAAAAGAAAAGAAAATTACATTGTTTTATGAATAAAACTAACCAAGTTATAGTTGTTTGATTTAAATAGAAATCGTATATAAATTTATTATAAGGAATAGTTAGAAGAAAATTACACAAAAGAGCATAAATTCAACTTGCAAACGTTCGTTTAAGATCTCTCTCAGGGCTCAGAATTTATCTGTATTTCAATTCATCTAAAATAGTGATCTTCAATACTTCATAAATCGGTCAGGTTTAATCTTAGATGACAGAATTTTGTTTTCGTTTAAGATGTTATAGTATCAAGAATATTTTATTAAATATTAGTGAATAGCGGGAAATTATATGAAAATACACATTCTTAAGAATTATATTTATTAACTCAAACATCATGAAATGTTTTTCTTCCGGTCATTTAAAGTTCAGTTCAGTTATATTAATGTCCCGTTGCAAAGCAACACAAGGGCTATTTTGCGACGGACCTCGTAATTTTGAACCGCGGTCAGATGACAAGGACGACACCTGAGCTGGCAACCTTTCTTCACACCACGCCACACCAACGGGAGGACGTTTGGTCATGACTGATTTAACTTGCAATAGACCCCCTTACACGACGGTTCATCGGTGGAATCGGGCACGAACCTGAAACCCTCCGGTTCCGAAGCCGAGACCTTACCACCAGGCTACCGCGGCCCTCCGGTCGTTTAAAACAATTTTTCTAACTGGAAATATACAAATATCTGTCACTAACGGCTTAGAATTAATTATTAAGCTGTTTACTCACAAAATAATTGGGTATAAATTAAAAACTTAAAAGATGAAAATATTTAAATTACTACTTTTAACGAAATTTTTTTCTACCATTTGCTATTAGACAAAAAAAAAGCATCTGCTGCATCAAATTCCTGTCAAATGAATTATTCTATGCATTTTTAGTTATTGAAATGAATACATAAAGTCTCCAGATTAAAATAAATAGATTAATATATTTTAATCCCTAGGTTTAATTCGCTGCTTTTTACAAAAGGGCAACAGATTTTCATAGGCCAATTCCAATAGGCGTTACCCCTTAAAATGTTCCATCATTTATTTAAAAGGAGTATTTATTTCTCTAATGTAACAACAAATAGATAAAACATGATATATTTAAAATTGTTGTATTTACATACATTTATAAATTGCATGCTGTGTCATAAGGTAGGCACGATGCAAAAGTATTTTGAAAATCATACCGATCGAAATACTGATATTCAAATGTGAGGAACAGAAAAAAAAAAACTGATTCTTATTTAACTTCAGCATATCCCCATAATAAAAGGTGCCTTCTAGATTTTTCCCTTACAAATGAAACATGCATATCGGATTTAAATCTTAGCCGCTGGTGTTAATTGTGACATTATTGATAAAGCTGTCTTATCATGGACAGCTGCGAGGTTATAGGTTGTGGCCATTGAATTGATTATGACCATTGAACAGTGGTTAATGGTCATTGAACATTGGTTAATGGCCATTGGTTATGACCAAAAGAATCTTAATTTCATGGTCGATATTATCAAGAATCCTTCGAAAATTCAACATCATTGGATATGATCATGCTGTTCTAACGTAACCAGATGTGAGATTATAGATTGTGACAATTAAATATATTATGACCATTGGTTACGGATCCATTAGCTCATTTTCATTTCATGGCTTCAGCTACGGAATTCTTGAGAATCCCTCGCACTTGCAACGCCATCTACCATGTCTAGCAAGCCTTCCCAACTCTGATTTGCTATTTGATTCCGAGTCATTCAACTGTATCCTATCCCTTCCAAGAAGTTTGCAGCTCTGGTGCTGAGATACCCTGCATACTATACCTTCATTAAATCAGCAATTTCTTTCCATTGCTCTTGAGTTGGATCCACTCCGGTCGGATTGTGAGCACAAACGTGAAGAACGATTACAGAATCTTCAGGAGCATTCTAATTTTAAAAAAATTACACATTTAATTCAATATGAGCTTATTAGTATCAAATCTCGGGACACAGAAAAATGTCCATACACACCATTCGTCTATATTAAAAATAAATATTAATTCCAAGTAATATAATTCTTCGATATATGAAAGGATAATTTAGAAAGAATATCTTTTTATTTTAAATATCGCGTTACCTTTCTTTCCTCTCCTTCCGTCACCATAGCACCGAGATATTGTAAAATAATATACAGCTTATAGAGATTAGTTTCAGTTTGAAGGTTTCATAGTCCCTACTTGATGGAAATTTCAAATAATGGCACATTTTCAAATTTATATCAAATGGATTATATTATATGGTGCTCTATTCCATAATTCAAATATAGACATCACAATTAATGCACAATCAAGGTATTTGATGATCTGAAATTATTTATACTAGTTTTACTTTTCACTAGGAAATTTCTCTTAAACGGAATAATGTAAAAAAAATAATAAACTTAATATATTGAATTATTTATTTATTGACGTATGTTTACTTTTTCTTATCTGTAGTAAAGAGAAAGTATAGTAGTAGTAGTAGTAGTAGTAGTAAAGTATAGTATCTGTAGAATTTGAAAATATAGTCAAAAACGCTTTGAACTAGACAGCTGGAATTTGATAGGCCTAAGTGAAGATTAGTGTGCACCAGCTGTTTGTCGCCAATTTTGTAACCCATCGGATCCCTCTTATAGCAACCGTACTGCTGTTTTGTTTACTATTTTTTGCAATGGTTCAGTTGTAAATAAACTACAATTACATTATGAAAAATGTTAAATTAAAAATATTTTTAAAATATCGATTAAAGATTTTAATTTTGTTCTTTATTTTAAAAATTTATTAAATAAAAAAAGTTAAGCTTATAATTAAACGATATTTTATTCTTTCTTTTTTTAATGTGAATACGAACAGAAAATATTTATTCTTTTGCAATTTTTAATTGCCAGTATGTGCTTTAAAAAAAATCGTCTGCATTCTCACTTTAAAAGACAGCTGCAATGGAATTCTTCGCAGTTCTCGCAATTCTTTTGGTGTTATGGTTGGTTCCCTTCATAATTTGTTATGTCATAATTTGTTATGTTCATAATTTGAATGTATTTCGAACCTGTAGAATGGATGAAGGGTGAGTTAAATATGCATATATATATATTTTACGAGTTGATGAAGTTAGGAAAGGATGCTTGGTTGAAATTTTGTATTGAGAATGGTTTGATATCGAACCGGCAGAATGGATGAAGGGTGAGTGGAATATATATTTTTTACGAGTTGATGAAGGTGGGAAAAGTATGTTTGTTTGAAATTTTGTATGGAGAATGTTCCAATTGCTTATTTATCCGTTTTTTCTTTTCTCTTGGTTATGTACTGTTTCTGTTATCCACACAGTCTTTATGTTCAATGTGCTAGCGAAGCTACTAGGTTCCCGCTCCCGCTGCTAGCGAAGCAGTAAGATGTTTTTTTTAAGTTAAAAAATTCTGCCCGGTGCCTACTACAGATGTCTTCGGCATCTGTAGAAGGCACCGGGCAGTATGAAAAAACAAACAAAAAAAAAAACAATACTTATTAGTAAAAAGTCCTAATTAGAAGGCGGGAAATAGCAACCGTAACTGTTCCGGGGAAGTATTTGTTTATTTTGTCCGCCATCTTTATTGGCGACTTGGCATTGTTGGCGCAGCTGGGTACACACTAAAATTCACTTTTACCATTTGATATATGATCTTTACACCAAATGCACAGATTTCTATCAAATTTTGAGTAAAATCTGTTTAGAAGTCTGTCTTTCAAATATAAGTTGAAACGATAATTAAAAAACCGAAGAGTACTAGATAGATAAAATTCAGTACACAGATTTAATATCTATGGTGTAAGCATCTTTCGAATTTTGAGCCAAATCCAATAAAAAGTCGACTGTTTGTCAGTCTGCATTTTCAGAAACATATATAAAAGCGATAATTCAGAAACACATTGACTTAAATATGTCAAATTTGGTATGGTATATAATATTTTGTGATTACAAGTGCAGCTTTGCATAAAATCTTTGTTTCAATTGGTTGGAAAAAAAGTGCTTAAAACACAAATTCGATTTTTGGATACTATTAATGGAATGTCAAGGATTGATCACCAAAATCCTCACCAAGAATGACACGATAGATTCAGTAAAAATATTAAATTTATGCCAAAAGTTAATATTCGGTGATTATTGCACGTCAATTCCATACAAGTTCTTCTCTGGCATGACAAGTTTATTAGAGAGTAGGTGAGAAAGTTTTGAAGAGACCACTCCCATTAGTTTCCAGAGATTTTCACAATATAACTTACTTCAAGGTCTTCTTTCATGCCTGTAAAATCTAGATTTTTCTCAGCTGAGTTCCAGTATCGGTAAGTGTGACAATTCGTAAAGCCAGCAGCATGGAAAATTTCAGGATGATTTGCTGCGAATAACAGCAAATATTATAAGAAATCTTTTGCGATGAGAATTAACTTGAAATAAATATATTAAAAATTTAATAAAAAGATAGGACATGAATACTACGCCTTACCAATATGGCGCAATACCTACTACAGAGTATTATAGTAGATATTTTATTGTTCAGAATTAAATATTGCACTATTGTATTTGTTAGAACACTGAAGTACCAGAAAAAAATCCTAACCGCTGACCTGTCAGGCTCGAATCCAGACGTATCAATGGCCCCATTCCATGCCAACTGCTTATGTTCCATACCATCACAGAGCATTCATCAACTCGAACAGTTCCTTGTAGGCATGGGAGATCCATGGATTCATGGGGTTTTCTCCATACTCCATGAATCCTATTGATAAATTAAGTACGCGGCCATCCACCCGATACAAATGGAAACGGGACTCATGAGATAACGTTTTTCCAATCAATAAGAGTCCAATAACAGTGTTGGCTAGCTCAGACAAGGCGCAGAGCTTTGTGATGTCGCCTGCTGTATCAGTTTTTCTGACTCTTCAGTGTATATAAATTTGAAAAGAATGTTTAATCGAATTTCTAATAGTTTTATTGTACGCATAAATGTTTGTGTAACTATGGATATTTTATTTGTACAGATATATTTGTAGATTTTATTTACCGTATATTTATTTTATTAATGTGATTTGTATTATTTACTTTGCATTGATTATAATTTGTATTTTATTCTCCGTGTGCTTTGTGGTTCGGAGTTATTTTTGGTATTTACTTCGCATTAAGTATTGATAAATTAAAAGCATATTTAAAAGTCTAAGAAATTATAAAATCTTTATACAAAGAGATGAAAGCCTGTTTATTTGCTTCTCTTTAGGTCTTTTTAAAATATCTCAAGCTTTAAATAAATTCTGAAATACGAATTTTTACCCTTTATTTGCTGACGGTACTTTAAAGTACCGTTTAAATCCGGCTGACATCTTCACAATATGACTATTTTTTCTAACAGTACATGAAAGAACATGAAGAAAGTATTTCCAATAGAAAGCAGTAGATGTCCTCTAAAAAATAACATTAAAAATATTTTATTATTAATTTAATTAATTAAATTATTTTAATTAATTAAAAAATTTCTACCTGAGTTTATTCTGTACCAAAACTTAAGTAATGGTTCAAAAATAAATGTGAAAGATTGATGGTAAAATAATTTGGTAAATAGAGGGTTAAATCAAAAGAAAATTTGTCAACATTTCAAAACCAAACGTTAATTAAAATCACAACTAATTAAAAATTAAACAGAATGTTATCGTTTTCCACTAAATCTTTCGGAAATATTGCATAATAAAAACGATTTTTTACACCATTTTAAAATTCAAAAAATTACAATTTTGATGATACTTATTTAACTGTCGTACGATTTCTACTTAATTCTAAAGAACTTTTAAATTATTTTGTTATAATTTGTAATAATACTTTTCAACGTTTTAAAAAAATTTAACTAATTTCATAGTTTAGTAGAGACGCATATACGAGATTTTTTTCTGGTTTCGTTCGTTTCTTGCGACAAGAAATTTTTACTTTTCATAATAATTATTTTGGCAAGAAAAGGTATTTCATACTTCCATACTTAAACTTACTAGTTTCGTATTATTTTTTTTTCTTCGGTGTCTTGTTTTGTAAACATTTTTTGATAATGTTTAGATCCGTTCTGATGATTTGTTAATATAGGTGTTTAATGAATAGTAAACACTTTCATTTCTCAGTCTTCTTCCACCTTTCACTGTATCTTCACAGTGTTAAGTTACTGTTGTTAAATTTGATTGTTTAACAACTTTAACTTCCACTTAATAAAGAAGAGAAATCCGAGAAAATAAACATTCATGGAATCTATGAATAGATAAATTCAAAGAAGAAAAAAATTCTTTGCTCGCAGTTATATGCATGCTGTGGTTTTCCTAAAAAAATAAAGTATTTCTGCAACAATAAACATTTTGAATTTTTTTATTATATATGCCTGTGTGTAATTGCATTTGTATGCAAATATTACTGGAAAAATGTCAGTTTCTATAGATATCGAGAATGTTCATTTTGAACAACATTTTTCAACACTTTAATTAATGAATTATGCGATATTTTTTTAAAAAGTGAGTAAATGCACTATTATTTTCTGATTCCAATGATTCCGGTTTTTGATTGCGATGTGTATATTATCTCTGAAATATACATTAACGGGTTTGTTCAATATCTGTAGAAGGTATTAAAAAATTGTCTACTCAGTAATATTACTTTCTAAGTGAAAATTGCACAAAGAAACGTGTGTGTCCATGTATGAAAATAAGAAAAATATTTTACTAACTGACATTTTTACACTAAGAGGGCTGTATAAAACTTTTTATTATTAATCTCCATAGAATTTAAAGAATATTCATTAACTTACTTACCTTATTTCATGACATTTTGTAATTGAAAATATATGTGTTGTTATTATTTCTTTCTCATCGCGCTACGAATGGCCTTATCTAGCTCTGCTTGTGCACTCATGCAGGATTATCTATTAGCCGTATATGGCATTGCTTTCAGTCTTTCCAGAGCTCTTTTACAGTACGTTTTGTTTGTGTCAGGCCGGGACTACACTTCAAAAAAAGTTCTTTTGTCCATTTGGTAGGATTGGAAAGGCGTAATTTTCTACGAGCTCCTTCCTCAAGGTGAAACAATAAATTCTACGAAATACTGTCATCAGTTGGATCGATTGAAAGCTGCCATAGGGGGAAAAAGGCTAAATAAATGATGCGATGAGGCGTTGTTTTTCATCATTGACAACGCGAGACCACATATTATAATAGTCGTAAGAGAAAAGCTCTTACATTTTGATTGGGATGTTTTACCGCATCCAGCATCTCGCTCCATTTGATTATTACTTCTTTCTGTCTTTAAAGGATTCTCCTCGCGATAAGCGCTTTAAATCCATCAGCGAAATAAAAGCGCATCTCGAGGATTATTTCTTGTCCAAAACACAATTTTGGAAAGAAGGCATAATCATGAGAGATGGAAGAAGGTAATAGAGCAAAAGGATTCTTATATAACAAAATAAATAATATCTTAATTAGCAAATATTGTGTATCATTTCTTATTAGAAATAGGAAAGAAACTTATGGGGCACCCTAATATAATATTTAGGGAAATAAAAGCTTATCCACGTTTTGTGGGCACTCTGCATAAAGAGTAT
This sequence comes from Argiope aurantia, assembly GCA_026543865.1. Classification (NCBI taxonomy): domain Eukaryota; kingdom Metazoa; phylum Arthropoda; class Arachnida; order Araneae; family Araneidae; genus Argiope; species Argiope aurantia. The sequence goes on along the minus strand of JAPMOR010060984.1, from coordinate 117,833 downwards.
TAATTAAGTAATTATTAATTATAAACAAATTGAGAATTTCTTACGAAAAGTAGGATTTGATATATAAAAATCCTTCATATTTAAGCATCGAGATAAAAACACAGCTCCCAGATGCAAGGCACCAGTTCCACTTACAGTCTGGACATTCAAAACCTGTCAAAACACATGAAGCACATTAAATACAACTGAAAGTTCAATTAACAATAACTATTTGAAATGTTTGTCTTTTTTTCATTGCTTTTAGAAGTTGTCTTCATGAATTTGCTTATATATCGGCATGTATCTCTACTTAAATAAAATATATGTAAAATAAAATTTAAAAAAAAAACAGAATTCCTATCAACACCACTAACTTACGTTTACTTTACTAGTCGCAATATATAATTTATTCCCCTCATTAGCTGATCTATGTGTTCTTTACATTACCTCGATAATAGTTTCATTCTCTTCTTCCATTGTGTCGTCATATACATGATTGTAAAAATTATTGATAATAGGGACATGAAAACAAAAGTAAACTTCAGGGTTAATCAAGAAGATAGAGTTCCATTAATTTATACTAACATTAAGATTTGAAGAATTACAAAAGCCACGTGGAAACAAAGTTCATAATTTTGAACGTGTTGTCAGATGATGAGGATGACAATCTGAACCCATCTGTTCTCTTTAAGCGACATCAACAAATTAACTGTTCGTGTGACAGTTTATCATGAACGATCACTATGATCTTTCAGGATAAATTAAAGATTTCTAAGAGCTTTAATGATTAATTAAAGATCATTAAGTCTAACGATCGTTTTAAAGCAAACGATCACTAAACTCATATACAAGACAGACAGTCTATGAGATGATTTCGAACGTGAAGATATTCGGTCCAATGCAGAGATTGGATTACCAGGAAATCAATCGAAATGGATCTATTCTCATCTTTGAATAATTTTTTAAAAAATTGCTGTCAGCATGTATCGAGACCCGAACAGGATTCCTTTTATATATTGGTATAAAAAAAGGAAAAATTCATTCCTTTCTCCACAATTTCTTCTCCTAATTTCTTGAGTAAAAATTATAGAAATGAAAGAAATTAGAAAATAATACAATTGATGAGATCGTTCCAACAACGATACACACTTTTAGACTGAAAATCAGTTGATATTAGAGGTTAAGAATAATTTCACTGCGAGTCGAAAATAATACAACTGATGAGATCTTTCCAACAACGATTCACACTTTTAGGCTAAAAAGAAGTTGATATTAGTCTGATAAATTATAAAAATAATTTCTCAGTCTCTAACTTCTAAGTAATTAAAAGTGTCGAAAAACTCTCATGCAGAAGTTATTTCTTATAATATTTTATCTTTTTAATTATTTTTAATTTTTAATAAATAAGCATTTAAACGAAAGCTAGTATTAAGTTATAAATCCTATCGATACTGCGACGTTCAGTGGTGGCGGGGTGGTCGGCTGTACGCAAGAAGAAGTATTAAGTTATAAGAGCCAGAATCGGAGGAACGGTACAGAAATTTTGGTACTTTTCCGTTTTCAAGGGCTGTTGGTGACAATTAAATTATTCTCGCCAAATAGCCAAAATTTCAACAAATTCCCCAAAGTTTTTTTTTAAATGACATTTTGCGCCATAAGTGTAGCCAACAGTTTGGCGATTTCTTTACAGCCTCCAGAAACAGAAAAGTACCGAAATTTTTTTGAAATCATGTCGCGAGTACTATTTACAATATGTAACATTTTTTAAAGAATCTTTTTAAAAAAGGGAAAAGTATGCTGAAAGTACGCTGAAATGCTCGTTATAAGAAGATATTTGAAACTTCGTCGAGTCAATAAATTCAAATTCAATCCAAATTAATAAATTCCGACGGTAATAATAGGAGATAATAGATAATCTTTTCATCGTTTCACAGCTGTTTCAAACTTTTATTTTCCATACAAACGAAAAAGATAATTACCCTTCCTTCCTTAAACGCAGGATTATCATCACCCAGTAGCATTCTGGACGCGGCATTTCTGAAAGATTCTATGCCCAACATATCACAATACTCGTGATTTAGAGAGTCATCTTCAGCCAAAACCTTTTCTATTTTTCTCACGACGGGCAATACCCATGGCTGTCCTTCGTCAGTCCTGTAGGCTGAAATAATCAAACATTTTGTTCTTGAAGATGATTTGCAATTCTAAATTCTTACAGTTGCATTGCAGAATTCATAAATTCAATTTTCATAAAATGAATATCAATTTTTGTAATTCTTCTTTTGTAGTTTTCTTTTAAAAGAATACTTTTTTTGTTGAAAATTTTAACTATCAAACAGATTTATGCGATGTATTAACTAACATCAGGATTCAAGTACAGTTTTATGCTAAAATTGGATTTAAGCCCAAGATTTAACTTTTACACATCGTTTACAGTACTTTTGGTTGGCTTTCAGAACATTTCTTATGTTCGAACAATTTTGCCAGAACACTTTTTGCCTACGTAAATAGTTCCTGAGATTTACAGTTTCACCTGCATACATTAGTATTCTCTTGAATAAATGAAAGAGGCATGTATGATAAGTATGAGGAATAATCCTATATATTTCGCATGAATTTATGTATATTAAAATTCATGCGGAAGCTTTGATGAACTGAAATTTGCCTCTGCTAACTCTACTAGAATTGCCAGATTTACAAGAATTCCAAAATAAAGGCTAATTCTAAATGTATAAATTTTTTAGTTTAGTTTAAAAATATTAATCTCCGTTTTGAAAGCTACACGAGGCTATTTTGGTACGATTCTCGTAATTTTGATTTAAAAATAATGGCGAAGATGATACTTGAGTCAGCACTTTCCTCTCCAAATTTTCACACCACACCAGGGGTAGGATATTTGAAGATTTTATGTGCACAGTTCAATGCAGTTTGAATGTGCACAGATCTTCTCTAAACGGCTATCTTTCATAGATATCTCTCAAAATATTATTATATTCCATATATTCCATTGTTTTTGCATCAAGCGTAGCGAACTTTCAAATTCTTTGTCAAGTTATATATGTATGCCATTAATGGTATTGTAGGTTTTAGCAGTAATTCACTTGCCCTTTGCCTCCTTAGAAATATTATTAAATACAAAAACGGATTAAGTTTGTTTAGGATCTTGGCACTGAATGTTTGGGACCATCTTATGCACATTTTGACTTATCTGTTTTAAGTCTTTAAATTAATATAAAAATACTTAAATTTTATAATTTAGAAATTATAAGACATTTCATTTAATTTCGATATTATTAAATATTTTATAATTGGTAAATTATTTAATTTTTAATTTAAATTGATTATTAATATGTTTTGAACTGACATGCCTAATTATAGCATTGGTATTATAGAAAGTACTTCAAGATTTGCAATAGGAATGAAAATGTGAATCACTATTTTTTAATGAAATTGCTTTGGTTCTGCATTGGCAAATTATATAAATTAATATAATATTGGTAACTGATAAATAACTATTATTTTTAAATCAAATTTAATGAGCGTTGCAATAAAAAAACAATGAGTTTAATAATATGATAAAATATAAATGAAAATATTTAAAAAATGTGATTTTTAATTTCCAAAACACATGCAATACTTTTGTTTTCATCATTAAAACAAAAGAACAATTTTCTTTCTCTTGAAAAATCAGCTTTTTATAAACCATTTATATCTCCCTTTTATAATGAAAAATTACTTTGAACCATAAATTCATTTATAAAAAGAAAATGTTTTGCCGTATTTTTAACCTAAATGATTCCTCCTAAAACATTTTCAGTACAACAAATACATGAAGTCGACATTTTTTATAAATCATATATCAGGAATTAACTTTTTCTTATACGCTTAAAACATGGCCATCATAAATATATGAAAATAGTTTGATAGCAACTAGCATGACTAAGGAATTCCTTAAAATCATTAAGATTACACATCTGTTGTAAGCATAAAAGATTATTTTAAAAATATTTTATAGTAATAAAATTTCCATAAAAATTAGAAAAACGTTTCAAATTATGCAAAATGTCATGTGCATTGCATCAAAAGAAGATTATTATAATTACTTATAAACTAATCATTAAGTTTTAGAATTATTTAGCTTTTCTTGCTTCATATAGGTTTTAATAGATTGAATAATATTGTCACCCAGCTTAATCTACCTCCCGATATTGAACTTCTGCAATATTAATTACTAGCCGCCTTTGGTGACCAGCCGGTTCGCCAATCTTAATGTCCGTTAAAATTTTAATAATTAAACATTTTATGCAATTCCTACTTTAATAGATTCTTCATCCAAATATTTTAAAACTTCAAATTTTGATAGTCACATAATTCACTCATAATATTATAAAGGCCTTCAGTCATAACGTAATATGTATCTCTCTAATTTTATGTTAGCTCCTGTTAAATATTTTATGTAATTCCTACTTTAATGGCTATTAATTTGGCGGTGGGGAAAATTAAAAGATTTTTTGGCGGAAAAGTTAGTTTTTTAATTAATAATTAAAATTCTAATTAAAAATTCAAAAAAGAGACCAAAGGTGCACATTTAATATTCACTGAATCATAATTTCTCATTAAATATAAACGTAATATGTATCTCTCTAAATTTTTGTTAGCTCCTGTAGAATTTATTCCTTAAATTAAAGTGGAAAGGATTAATCTGCAATTAATATAATAATATTTTTTACTGAAACGAAGCATTTTTTATAGTATGATTACTGAAAACAGAGACATTGAGCGTTTAAACTTTATGTGCACTGAAGTATATCTTTCTTAATTCATATAATACCTCAAGAATTTGTCAACAAAATTTTCTCAGCTCATCATGAGCAGATCGATTAATTAATAATGTTTAATTTTAAATGCATCAAACACTAAGAAAATAAAACGAATCGTTTAAAATAATCGGTTGAAAATAGGTTTAAAAAACTGCTTAAAAAACGATTTACTTAAAACTATAAGCATATACAAAAAATGCATAACTAATATAAATACAATTCAATTACAAAAGCATACAACTAACCTAAAAATAATTTAAATCAAATGCGCATCCATTCGCAACAATCAGAATACAATGCGCATGCGTGAATTTTTATCGCCAGTTATGGTAACGGAAATACGTGAATTATTCTACGCCAGTTGGGGTAACGCTATGCAGATTAGACATTTTTAATTTCCTTTATTCTGTGTTATTTTTAATATTTCAAAAGTACTTCAGAATGAATTTGAAAGATCGATTAATTAACAATGTTTGATTTTAAATGCATAAAACATTAAGAAAATAAACAGAATCGTTTGAAATAATCGGCCGAAAAAGGTTAACAATAGCCTCATTACTGTTGGGAAAAAAAAAAACTGAAGCCTTACTCATTTGGCGGTGGGGAAAATAAAAGATTTTTTGGCGGGAAAGTTAGTTTTTAATTAATAATTAAAATTCTAATAAAAAATTCAATAAAGGGACCCCAGTGCACATTCCCGACCTCTAAGGTATACATGTACCAAATTTGGTAGCTGTAGGTCAAATGGCCTGGCCTGTAGAGCGCCAACACACACACACATTGAACTTTATATAAGTACTAGCCGCCTTTGGCGACCAGCCGGTTCGCCAGTATTGCCGCTCGCTACAATTTTCAATTAAATATTTTAAGTAACTGGTCTCTTAAAGGATTCTCAAACAAAACATTTTTAATCTTCAAATTTTGATAGTCATACCAAACTTATACTGTTTAGATCGGTTCGTTCAATTTACTATATATATTTTGCTAATTTGTTGTCATTTCCGGCAAAACTTCAACTTTAATTTAAAATGTAAATGATGAATTTGCAATTAATAGTATTTTTAAATAAAACCAAGTTTTATTTTATTTATCTTCTTTATTGTTATTTATTTATTATTATTATTATTGAATATGAGTATTGCAGACAGAATCGCTCGGTATTTAAGTCTTATGTGAACTGCCAAATATTTTTCATAATTTATGTAATATCCCAAAGAATAATTCAACAAAAATTTCTCAGATTCAGCATAAAATTCATTTTTTAGTTTTGCTTTCAAAAGGATTGTAATGAAATCAATAATAATATTTTGTTCTGGCCTATAAATATATTTCAAAAATTATGAAGTCTAAATTTAATGCAGTAAGGTATCATATTCTGACACACCAAAAATTCTGGACACACCAAATTTTAAATAAATGAATGAATGTTTCTATTTTCCACGATCAACTAAGACTTATTTATGAAGTTTTAAATGTTAAAAATTTAGAAAAACTCAACCTTTTCATAATCTTAGGCCAATTAATCTTGAGAAACCTGCGCGCTTATTGGCGTATTTTCTTTGAAGCGATCGATGGAAAATCTAAAATTATCCTTTTTTTATTGAATAATGATATTCACATTTTCCTAAATCAGTCAGTTTAAGTGATTGGAAATTAACACTTAAAAGTCAGTGATTTAGTTGATTGGAAATTAACTCTATGACCACCATAAAATCTGTGCTTTCTCTTGTGGTGTATGCATTCTCCTTAATATTCGCTCGAATAAAACATCACATACAAAAGTACTACATAGAACAAACACATCAAAAGTAAACATAACATTTCAATAGTTGCCAAAAACAAAAGAGAGAAAAATGCAATTAATAAGCAGACGATATTTAGAAAAGTAGAGATATTTAGACTGGAAAATAAAATTATCTGAAATTAAAAACACGCGCAGACGATATTTACAAAAGTAAAAATATTCAAACCTGAAAAGGAAAATATATGAGTTATTCCATCAATAAATGCCATAAGTTTGTTTATATCTTCATAGATCATAAAATTTTTCTTGAATTTATTTTTTAGAAAAAATAATATTTCATATTTGTTTCATTTCCTACAAACACGTGCCGAAAATTATATTTTTGCAGATTTCATTTCCAAAAAGATTTAATTTATTTTTAATTGGAGCTTTAATCAATGTGATGGCAACACTTTGAAAAATGCTGATTTTTTCCTATGAATGCAAAACGTGCTTAATTTCAATTTTTATTTTTTACGAAAAAAATTATTGAAAAACATAGTTAAAATATTTATTTCAAAATTCATTAAAAATAGAAATTTAATTTTAAGATTAAAACCTTTCATTTAAAAGATAAAATTTTGATCTTTAACTTCATGTAAAAATCTTTTTTTTGCGGTAATATTTTCGGAAGTTATAGCAGAAAAACGTCAAAATTTCGCTTAATTTTTAAATAAATAAAATTCTAGTTAAAAATTCGAAAAAATAACCCCCAGGTGCACATTCCCGGCCTCCAAGGTGTACACGTGCTAAATTTGGTAGCTGTAGGTTGAATGGTCTGGCCTGTAGAGCGCCAACATACACACACACACACACACACACACACATTGAGCTTTATTATAAGTATAGATATAGATATAGATAGATATAGATAGATGAACAGAAAATTCTTTATTTTAGTTTTAAAAATATAAAAGTAAGGAATTGAGAATTGTAGAAATATTATTTCAGAACATATCTTTAAAACGAATGATTTCAGAACATATAGTCATTAAAATATCGTTGGTGTTTGAAAAAATAAAAAAATTAATTGATTACTGATTACTTTTTATATTTTCTTGAAAATTGTATTGAAGCTATTAACTGGTGTATGCTTTTACTTATATAATGTATGCTTTACTTGTTGAAGCTATTACTGGTGCATGCGTTTTAGATATATTATTCAACAAAAATTCCATTTCATGGTCTCGATACCTTATATTTAATTATAGTTATTTTTTAATTTTTTATTTATGATTATATAATATATGAAATATTTCAGCAAGGTAAATTCACTTTAAATAAGAACAAAATATTGACGATAAGCTTTATTCTTTCTATAAAATATGAATTTATAGAAATTAATTTTTGAAAATTTTAATAATACTTTTTTATTATGAAATTAGAATATCACTTTCTATTTAATAAATATAAGAATGTATAGCATACAAAAAAGTTTTTTTAATGATAATTACATGATTTCACTTCTTCTTTCGGAACCCAATGATATAATGAAATTTGGATGTTGTTCAAAGAAAAAACTTCGCTTACTCGTTGAAAAACCTTCTCAAAGCAAAATTTAAATTCATTAACTCCTCAAAATAAACCAATTTGTTTGAGAGATCTGTATCTATTTCAATGAGACAGAATTTATTTTCAAAAAGGCATATTAAGTATAGCAATGCTTTCTATTCTTTTCTGAAAACAACCCAAAGTTTTTTAAGACTTATTTCCTTGTATGTCAGAGATTGTGTTTGAGATGTAATCGAGGCTTGCTTATTAATACAAAGTAAACATTTTTTTAAAAAAATTAACATCCACATACGTAAAAGATAGGCATAATACATATACTGAAATCGCATGATATTTGTTCAGAAATGATAAAAGAATACAGTACTGAAGCTGAACAAACACTCAAAGAACATTGTATTAGTGTTGAATATGTATTCAAAAGATATTATACTGGCACTGAATATAGGTTGATGTAACACAGAAAATCTGACTAATTAATCAAATTAATATTTGAACATCTGTAGTTTTTTCGAACATGCAGCTTACACGACAGCACAGATGACGGCATGTTAGCACAGAGGTAGGTGCAAGGAAGCCATCACAATTTCGAATAGTCTTACATCCCAAATGCATTTATAATTTTAGTATCCACAAAGCGCGCAAAGAGAATTTACTTAATTATTTATATCTCTTCTCTAATCTATACTACTGCCAGATTCTCAAGTTGCTAAATTTGTTGCAAATTTTCCGATTTTTTTTTGTGGCAAATTTTTGACTAAATTTGTGCCGTTCTCGAGTTTTTATAACCTCTATGACAGAGTGCCACATGTTCTAGATTAAATGCTGCAACTTTTGATGGGGTTATTGGTTATTGCCAAGATTCTCGAATATATTGTGTCCTTCGTTTTTGTGGCCAAATTCGTCGCCAAGGCCGAGAGTCAAAGATTCAGCATCCAATCAGCATTCGTTAAAGTTATCTGTAAAACTATATTCCTTATCATGAAACAAACTGCGCAGAGGAGCAATGTTACAAATTCTTTACCGAGTGTCCACTCTAATTTTGTGTTAATAATTAATTCTTAAACAGTTAGATGGGCATATACTTAAGTGACATAAAGAGTAAATTTTGGATCTATTCGAGTAAAAAAGGATAGGAAATCAAAGTTTTCCTCCATTCTCTCAGTCACATTAATCATATATAACAAAATAAAGTTTGAAAAAAAAAAATTGTTCACTCGTCTTCGACTAAAACTAGTCGAGATTTGAGGTTTTTAATATTTTAACCATTTTCAGACTCTTTCAATGGCCACCTCGAGGAAAATCTATTAAATAACTAACGTTGCTTTTTTGAGGGGCGTTTATTAGCTTAAAATAATGAAAATTGAAGTTATGTAACTACATCAGTTTTAGCCTGAGAAGATCGAATTCTTTTTCGCCTTTAAAATATTAGTGTCAAGAGTATTTTTATTAAATATGATTAATAGGACTGAGAAACTGCATAAAAATATAGGTTTTCTGATTTTTTTTAACAGGGTATTTAGTGCTTCAAATATAATACAAAGAAAATATAATTGTTTGTGTTTTTAAACATTTCTCCTTTAGAAATATATATTTCTATCTATAATCCTTTTAGTGATGATCACTGGGTGCATCCTTATATTTTTGGAATTTAAGAAGAAAAGAAAAAAAGCATAAATTATCAGATTATAGTAGGCATATTTCCTCCAATTCCATTACGGTTTTTTTATGTGGTTTTCCTACCTTCTTGTTCTTAAGTTGTAGGTCATAAATAGATTCTATAGAAAATCAGTATGTCGCTCCTTTCCCAATTTGGTCAGAGAAAATCTTAGTAATATTTAGACACCATGGAAGTATAGTATTATTTTGGAAGTTTCTCGATTAAGCCTGGAGACACGATTTCATTTAACACAATCAACAAACAGTAAACAGTGTTGATTTTTTTTAATTTTGTAACTCGTGCTTTTATTTGATTACATGATTTTTCCATATCTTATTTAGAAACTAAAGATCATTTTTGTTTTACGAAGAAATAAAAGAAAAGCACAAAAAAATTTTAATTATCAGACTTGGGGTCTAAACAATAAAAAAAAATTAAATTGTTGTTTCTCTGGCCTTAAAAACCTATATACATATTAAAAAAAGGAAAATTCTTACCACCAATTCCTAAATCTACTTTATCTGGAAAAGAATCCTTATCGAAAGCTTTCCGCAAAGCGAATACTTCGATGGCAGGTGCATTTTCAACACAAATAAAGTATGACATTTTGCAGCAAATATACATTTGTCTTTCAAATTCAAAGCCAATCGTTTTTATATTCATCTAGATGAAAAAAGAACTTCACAAATTTTTTGACATAAATAACTGCCATTTCATCACTCTTTGTTGTTTTATATACAATTTTTTTTCTGCTGCTATCATTGACAATAATTGCTGTCCTATCATCTTTCTCACAAGTAGTTGCAATGTATGAAAATCAGCAAGAGTGTTTTTCCAACAACAACAATGATTATTTGTTCTGAATTTAAAAAAAAAAAATGTTTATAATAGGAAAATAGTCAAAGGTAATGTAAAATTTTTTAAAAAAAATTAAAGTAATAATATGGTATATTTATTTTGAAAAAAATTGTATGTGGACTTTTGGCAACATACAGTATTTCCCAAATATCTAGATAATATCAGATAAAATTTTCAAATACAACATCAAACAATGATAGTTTACCTAACAACAGATAAGAAATAATTTTTTTAACAATTATATAGATCACTCGACAATATAAACTATCTCTTCGGGTAATACACTGAACTAAATCATCCACCACATTCAAATGTTAAAAAACAACGATATAACTTATGTATATTTTAACTGTATAAAAGTAATGTATATTTTAACTATACATAGCGCCATCGTTTCGGCACCTCTTTTAAGAGTCTGCATTCCCCTATAAGAATCATGCTGTGAGAAGGTAGTGACAAATTTTCGAAGGTCACGACCAGGTGAAATGTACCCGCCCTCCGATTTCTGCAGGAGGTGACACTGTATGCCGAGCTTTGTGTTTTGTATAACAATGGAGGAAATTTGAACGTATCTCTTTCAACAGAATAAGATCAAATGGGAGGGGGGCACCTCGTAATTAAGGATGAAAAGCTTCCGGCATGGTGGTTGATTCTCGCCGCCCTGGTGGGCACCAGAAAGGTGGGGGTCTGGCTCCTCCCATCGATGACGGGACATACTTCGTTAGTACCGTGGCCGGTGATGGCTTATAGGATTGAACCACAGTTCCCGCCAATGTTGCCGTTGCGACGTTCCGGTCATTTAGATTTTTTCGGTGTGCCTTCCGGCGGGTTGGAGTAGCCAGTTTGTAGTCGTAGTTTAAGAATCTATATTCCCCTATAAGAATCAGGGAGTGAGAGGGTACTGGCAAATTTTCGTATATATGAGTACTTAAGTATATGTGAATTGTCCTCCCCTCTGACTTCTGAAGGAGGTGACAGTGGATGCCCAGCTTTCTGTTTCGTGTTACGATGGAGGAAGTTAAAACGTCTCTCTTCAACGGAATATGTCTCAACTGACTTCTGAAGGCAGTGACACTGTATGCCGAGTTTTGTGTTTCGTGTTACAATGAAGTAAGTTTGAACGTCTCTCTTTTAGCGGAATATATCACAATTTTAATGGATATCAAAAATTTTGGTTATAAGACTTCATATGCGGTGATTGGAGAAAATCTCGCGGCCGTAATTTTTTGAGGATTACAATAATTTATCTTTGTATATTTCGTTGACATAAAAGTAAAAGAAAGGAGAAAAAAATGGCATATGAATTGTTTTTAGTCTTTAGGTGGGTTTAAACTCAGCCAGTTATAGGACGGTTAGTAAGACAACACATGTGCAGAAAAGGAACTGATTTATGTTTGTTATATTTTCATAAGATAGGTTCAGACATTCCATGCCCGGCTATAAAATGCCATTCTGGCGTCCCTGAATTTTTCTTTTTCATTGCGTATGACATTAAAATGCTGCATATTTACACAAAGAAACATGGTAAGATAAAAAAAGGTCAATATACCTAAATTTGGAAAATCATAGAAAAAAAAGGTAAATAAAATGAAAAAAAAAAAAAAAAAAAGAAACCCTCACATAAGAACGAATTGCATTCATATTTTAATTTCTTTTAATTCATCTACAATCTGATGTAATAAATGAATAATATTTTTCAGTTTTGGATTTTTTGGGAGTTAAACCATCATTTCTGTTCTTCAATATTGTTACGAAATTTCCCGGGTTCCTTTGGATAGTGGAAGTCATATGGTGTGGAGAACGCTCAATCAGCAGGCGGAAGTAGAAAAAGAAACAACGACGTTTATTTCCACGAAGAAACACAGGACAGCACAAAGACGACAACTATATACAGCACAGAGAAGACAATTATCTTCAGCCGCGAGACGTGCAAACAGCAGCACATAACAAGACTCTACTGCAGACAGTAGCGCATAACTTAGTTCAGCACTTGCTTGACTCCGTCGCTGCTTTGCTATTCCCTGGAAGACCAGTTCTTCACCGTCGATTCCGACTACTCTACTCTGTCGATTTCGACTACTCTTCCCTGGCAGCACAGACTGTTTCCTTTTATAGGTCTCAGAAGGCGGGGCTAGAAGCCTCTCAACCAATTAGGAACGTTCGAGGCGTATCTCGGTTCCTAATGGACGGATCGGGAAAATTCTCGATGTTTCGGGTATAATCTATTTTGGCGCCAAAGTCATCAAATTCGTCGCCAAGTCACCAAATGGTCGCTAAGTTTGTCGCCAAGCTCTGGGATCTCCGACGCGACACCCGGACTCCGTCCAATGCAGATGACTTTAAAACAGTCTTTCTGATGATGGAACCAACTATGCTGGAAAGCAGAATTGCAGGTTTGTAACAATATTAAAAAGAATAAAAGGCTTTCTAAAATTTACAGCGACTCGTTAGGTACCAAGCTTATGCACTGGCAATAATTTCAATAAATAAAGTAATTTTTAACACTTACACGAACATAAATGGAAAAGTTTATCCTTTCATCATAAACAAAACAAAAAAAGTTTTTATTTTATTTTAAATGTTTTAATTAATGCATTTAATGCAATGTATGTGAAACTCTGATAAAGTTAGTTAAAGGATTTCAAACGACCATAAAAAATAATAATATATGTAATACATCTCTTAAATTTCTACCAAAACATATTAAATAAAAATCTTAAGAGATAAAAATAAAATTGTAAGCTGCAAAGCAGATTTTTTTTGAGAGGGTGGGGAAGAGAGGAGGACTTAAAATGTTGAAGATTTTTTTAAGAAGGTAGCCTTCTGTCACTTTTGCAGAAATCTATTGAAAATACTTCAATGAAATTGAAATATAAGTTTGTTATAAAATATGCAATAAAAGCAATAAATATAAGTAATAAAATTTAAGATAATATAATTAACATTCGAATCTTTATATTCAAGTTTTAATTAAAGGTTTTACTGAAATAAACACCAAGAAAATGAAAATGTTATTCAAATTCTTATAGTACGGATTATGATTTGTTATTATCGATTGCATCGTCTTTGGGACTGCAAAATTCAAAATTTTGCTTAATGTTTCAATAAATCAGTTTTATAGTGCGTAGAATTAAAATAAAAACAATATATTTCACAAATATAAAAATTTAAAAAATACCTTCCTGAAAAATTGGACAAATTTAGAAAATGAACGGTGGTAGTCACGAAAAGCATCAGCGATCTAAAACATTTATCACGAAGAGTAAAAGAATCATTTATTTCTCCGAAACGAAAATCAGATTCAAATCTTAAACAATTTTTTTTTCTTTTTTTAGTTATGTGAATTTCTGCCGTTAGTTTCACTTGAGTACTACCTATTCAATGGCTTCTTCTTTTTTTTCCACTTCCGAACTTAGATTTTTTTTAAAAAATAGATGAATAAAGTAGAAAAAAGTAAAAGTATAACCTAGACATAATTTAACATCCTTTAGTTTATTTATTTTAACTATGTTGATTAATCAGAAATCTTTATTATTATTCTCTCTAATACGCTGCTTGGATTAAACTTTAAAACTAATGGAAGTGTTCTGCCCTCACTTTTTTCATATATAAATAAAATTTGTAGCATTTTGTGTCTCATGATACAGTGAACAAAATAAAATATAGAACTTTCCACAATATGGATCCAAAATTTGCTGCTAAACTTTACTAAAACTTTATTTAAAGTATTAAAAATTAATTAAATTTAATAATTAATAAATTAATATTTGAAGAAACTGTATTAACATCAGGTATCACCCATCACAAGTTTTAAAAAATGTATTTGAACTTGAGTGGATGTATAAAAAGTATTTTACTAACGATTGAAAATTTGAACAAGATATATAAATATATATAGGGAGAGTGTGAACTAATAGCAGGAATTGAATGATTTTATTTTTCGAATACAAGAGCTATCTGAAGCATTAAAATTTAACTGAATCTCCTACTCGATTTTTTTTAAAGATTAAGATTATTTTTCTTTTTTGCATGTAAGAAAAAAAAATAGATGAATAAAAAATGAATGTTAAAATTCCTTTATTTTCTGTAATTCGAGAGCAAAAATTCTAAAAATATCATAACGAAATAAATTATCTTAAAAAGGAATAGCAATGGAAATGCATATAAAATGTGACTGGGAAAGTAACGTTTTACGTTTAATTTAATTTATTCAAATAACATCAGGTATCACCCATCACAAGTTTTAAAAAATGTATTTGAACTTGAGTGGATGAATAAAAAGTATTTTAGTCAGAATAATTTATAAACAACAATTTATTCTTAATAAATACTATGAGCTACCAATTTTAAATATGACTTTATTTTTTAACATGAAAATGTTTATTGTTTTGTAGACAATCTGTAAATTGTGGCATGCATAGTTAAAAAAAAGTCATTCGAAACTGTTTACAGATTGATGTACAACCGATCAAGAACTACTAGATTTGGCATATCGTTGATTCTTGAACAGGAGATGCTCACTAATAAAGGATTTTTGAAACTTTGATCAGATTTTTAATCAAAAATTTTCCAAATGTTAAAATTTTTTTCTATAACTTTGGATCATATTATTGAAAAAAATTATACTAGTTTCAAATGTTTAAACTTTTCAGGTATAATAATTTTATTTTCTTGCAACTTTCTTTAATTTCCATAAATTAAAAAAAAATATTTTCTAGTACATTTTATTAGAATTTTTTATTGTTTTAATTATTGGATTACATTTGTGAGCCTAGAGAATAAGAAAAGATTTTTGAAACTTTGATCAAAATTCTCCACATTTTAATATTTTTTCGATAACTTTAGATCATATTATTTAAAAAAAAATCTTTTTTACACTAGTTTCAAATGTTTAAACTTTTCAGGTGTAATGATTTTATTTTCTTGCAACTTTCTTTCTTTAATTTCAATGAATTTTTAAAAATATTTTCTAGTACATTTTATTAGAATTTTTTATTGCTTTAATTGTTGGATTTACACTTGTGAGTCTAGAGACCTTGTTAATATTATATATATATATATATATATATATATATATATATATATATATAT
>JAPMOR010060984.1:62751-102033 GCA_026543865.1 Argiope aurantia | reverse complement strand
TATGAGTTATAGTTGCTTTATAATTAAGAATAAAGTTTAAAAATAAATAATGTCTTTCTTGATGCCAACATCTACAAAATGACCATAAAAAACGAACTCTTAGCCTATCCTCTGAACCAACGAAAGGAAAAAGTCAATTTTAGTAATTTCGAGTAATTTTAGTAATTTAGTACTGCACTCGAGATTTTGATGATTTAAAACAGTAGCGCTTACAGTTAAGAGAGAAAAGTTTTGAAATTTTCGAACTGCAAAAGTCGTTTTTATTCTGCTCGAATTGATCAGTGTTTTAAAAAAGAATCATTTGGAACGATTCATTTATGTCGTAAAACCTTTGCAAAGAAGAACATTTTAAAGGACCAATGATAGCACAGAGAGCAGGTGCATTGAGGTAATTTACATAGTTCACAAGGGTAAACAGAGAAGGACCAATCACAGAACATCATGTGCAAAGAATAGTTAAGGAAAACGTTTAATAAGCAGTATGGGAAGATTGCTTTTTCTATCTGGTGCACGAGCGTGCCAATAAGATAAAGGATGAAAGCAACGGAATGGTAAATTATTTTATATGAATGTGAAAATGCTACCGATGTCATTTGAGTTTATCTGAGAAATTATAAGCTAAGACGAGGCCTAAATTCCTTAAATATTGTACGTTATTTCTTTAAAAAAAAAACGAAAAACTTTATGCAGATGGTGCCAGAATGTGAACCAGATGATCAGCTCTTGTTGAAGTTGCTGTGGAAGTATAGAAGGTTACTTCAGATCCATTGCAATACAGCAGGAAATTGCTCGCAATTTGATGTGCCCAAAATCACAGTCCTTAAACTTCTGCACTCTGTTCTATGGATATTTCTTTATCTATTATGTGGATATCTCCGAATTGGAATAGCAGCGTATCGATTTTGCTAATTTTCTTCTTCATCAGATATGATGAAGATAACAAATGGCCTCTGTGGATATTATGAACGAATGAGGAACATTTTTTCTTAACTATGAGTAAGTCTTTTTTTTTTCCTTTCCCATTTTTGTATTGTCATTGTCTTTTACAATGCCTTTCTTTATAACTGTTTTATGATATTTTGGTGATGCGTGTATCATTACAGTGTCATTTATAATTTTTAAATGCTCTAATAAATTTGCGCGAGATATAAGTGGGTGTTTGCAATTCAAAAATTTCGAATATTTTCTCTCTAACAATAGAAATGAAAGTCCTACTGTTTTAAATCATTGCAATCTCCAGTGCATACCTTTAAATAACAACATCTGAATTTTCCTTTCTTTTGCTTGAATGGAGATGCCACTTGGAGTTCAAACATAAGGAAAGTTTTTTTTTTGTCCCTCTATCCTTTATATAAAAAATAATTCGAAATATTCTATGGTTGATTCATTTCTAACTGAACAAAAGCAGGACATTTTACAAGAAGTATATTTTGTTTTAGTAACATACAACGAATAAATAGTCTGACAATTTTCTTCAAGTCAGAGAGCAAATATGCCATTAACATATTATAATTGTATCATCACATCTGCATAGAAAATATTTTAACTCCGATTTAATATCTTCATGAATTTTAGTTTTATTCTCTCCTTTGTGTTATCCAAAAAATATAATTAATATAAAAGGTCATACTTAGGAGACAGTATAAAAATTGCTCAGCAATTTTTTATTTTCTGCAAGCTTCAAATTAATACTTTTTTAAAAATTTAATAACGGATATTTAGTTTTTTATGTATTTTCTAAAGACACAGTTTTTCACCCCATTTTGATTTCTTTATTACTATGATTCATTTTTTTCCCTTTTCAATCATAGAAACTAAGGAATAAAGAAAATACATTTTTTCTCACTTCGTAATTCAACATTTGGACTTCACTGATGTTTAAAAGTCATGTAATATTTTTTTTATGTATTTTCGTCTTATTATTTTTGAAAAATTAACTTCTTTTTCCGGTTTTAAGTTTTCGAAATATCATATAATTCTCTCATACATAGTGATTAAAGACATGGAAGCTGCACTTTTGTAACCAGTTAATTTCCTGCTATTGAACTCGGCAGTGACTAGATATTTTACTGAATGAAAATAATACTGAGATGTTTTATTCCGTGAGCTAATAAAGAAATTGGTAAATTAATTTCATATACATTTCAGTATTATCAGTCCTATCCCAAATAGTAATAAAAGTCAGTGAGCGTGCATTTTCCATGTATACTCATCCAACCAGTAATGACCACCATGGCTCCGCATTTAAGAACATATCGACTTGTAAACGTTTATCTGCTTGTAGGTCTTCTATAGAGAAGAGTATCTGTTCTAGATCTTCCAAATTTGGCATAAATATGCTTGGGAAAATAGAAACATACTCATCGAAGCAATTTCTTTTCTCAAAATGTTTTCTACTTAAAAGCTGAAGAAAATTTTGTCCCTTTATAGCAATAATTTCCAAAAATACAACACAAAAATCCTTTTTAGATACCTTAAAATGTTTTTTAAAAAAATCAATTTTTCAATGATACCAATTTAATTATCGCCCATTCCACTTCCCCCAAAAAATCTCAAAAATTTTCTAAAAATAATTACATGCATAATTTGAAACATTGTTACAATGAAAATTCAAACCGTTTTCCTTGTTAATTCAAATATTTATGCGATTCTTTTCCAATGTTGAAAACTATGGATTGAAGATTCTTCTTATTTTCCATAATCTTTTTATAAATAAAAAAAATAACCTTAATCATCATAACCTTTTTATAAAACCGTAATAAATTTTACCTACTTTTTGTATTTTATAATTCTTGTTATAAAATATATAAACAAGTTCATTTGAAAAAAATATTTATGGATTATGCATTACGAAATATGCCGGTAAACTGAATGATAACGTTCCCATTCTTTAATTATATCTAATTAGAATGGGAATTAATACTTCTAATCTACTGTTAAACATAAAACACGCCATCGTGATTTATATTTTGCAATCAAATATACATTTTTGTATGAGGTTTAAGAAAATGTTATTGTAACCATCAATTCGCATTTAAACGTTGGATGATGCTGACAGTTACACCATATAATTTGATGTTATTAGGACGCTCTTGTATGCACTTAATGGCAGATCTTTGACTAAACCGACTAGGTAACTGTCTAGGGCCTTTTGGATGATAGGATGTATCTTCTCTTTTTCTTGTGTACAGCAGACCATCCTGTCACCACTGAACGTAGCATTATCGACAGGATTTGACGGATGACAGGATGCTGCAAACAGCTCGATTAAGAAATTGTAACTAGTTTAGTTGGGATATAAATTTATAAAAAATGCAAATTCTATTAATTTAAAAATATATAAACACGGTGCTAATACTTTGTGATGTATAATTGAACGGATTCCTATTTATTTCATTATGTCACTTAGATATTTCAATATCTATGAGCACGGAGAATCTGGCTAAATAATATTGAGTACAATTGTGGATGTCGCGCTGTTGGGATTCATAATAATAATAATAATAAAAAAAAAAAAACGCAAACATAAATATTTTTGCATTGTTACTGAAACAAACCTAAAATAAATAATAAACATGTTGTATGAATTAAAAAAAATGTACAGATATGTGAAACTAAACTGACATAAACCGAAGGCTTCATAATGCATGATGTCGGATCACAAAATACCTATCCGCAGTTGTCTACAACTGCTCACAATACGCATAATAATTTCAAAGTTGCTTCAATAATGCGTCTTAAATATCTAAATTCCTGGGGAACCAAGTTTGAAGCTCGGCAAGTTTTTTTTCGTGAATTTGCAAATAAAATCCTATTCTATGGCTCAGTTAAAGTTGCACGCGAAGTCTAATAAAATTGCAAACGCGGTATCAAACATGAAAAAAAAAAAAATGCATGGGGGTCCGAAGCCCTAACCACTACTTCACCTCTGATATCCTTACGCAGATCATGTATAGCCACATATCAATATTTAGTTATAAAAAAAATATGTTTTTCTTTGTGTGTAAAATCGCGTTTTTTCAGGAAAGACACCTATATAGATAAACTTAAAAAGCAAAATCTTATCTAAATATAAAATTTGATCCTAATCGTTAGAGCAGTTTCCGAGATACATGAAATAAATCTATATATATATATACAAGAATTGCTCGTTTAAAGACACAAAATATAGTTTAACCAGTTAACTGCGGAGTTTATTGCTTTAAATTTCTTAATTCCCTCATTTTAAAGTCAAGCGATGATGTATATACACGTCGAATTCAATACAAATAGTTGCATTGTAAATTTTTCAAAAACTTATCATAAAGCGGATATGTTAGCGGAACTTATGATAGCATTTCATTTTTATTAAATAAAAAATTACGCATTGACCGTACTAAAATGGAGATTTGGATTGATATGTACATATGTCGAATTCACTTAACTGGTTAAAAATACAA
The DNA here is from genome assembly GCA_026543865.1 of Argiope aurantia. Taxonomy (NCBI): domain Eukaryota; kingdom Metazoa; phylum Arthropoda; class Arachnida; order Araneae; family Araneidae; genus Argiope; species Argiope aurantia. The sequence continues at coordinate 97,594 of JAPMOR010060984.1, read as the reverse complement.
GTTTAAAGGGATTATGAACATCGCACATGAGATATTCAACTGCAATGAAAACTCAGTCACCTTGGTGACGAATAACTGGTGACCAAGGGTGGCTGATTGATTGATATTTAAAAATTGTCATGAAAGTTTAACTAGAAAAGTTAATATTTCATGTATTGAAGGGGGCTAGTATCACACATAATTCTTTAGGCTTAATATTTGATATGATATATTTGACATATGACTTTTGATCTATGACATATCAAAAAAATCTTAATCTTGTGAGGATATTTTAGGAAAGATCGATAATCTCATTTAACTCCAAAAAAACTTTATTGTAGAGGTTCCTCTTCAAGAAAATGGAGATCTAAACTCTACGATATGAATTCAGGTGGTATCCATCTCACGACCCAAGCATGTTTGCAATAAAGAAAAAAGCAAAGTGGAGCAATAAAGGAATGAGGGGAAATAAAGGAAAGAGTAACGAATGCTGCTGACGTTGAATTTTATAACTTTAAAACGAGACTTTTTCTGTCACCTGGAATGTGAACAAATGACAGATTAGATGACAATGTTGAAATAGCCGACCAGGTGCAGTGTTCATTTCACGACTTTCAAGTATATTTACATAACGTTGCACGTTTTAAGATTAATTTCGTGAGGTATTGAAGAGAATAAAATATACATTTTGGATACTACTGGATTATAACATAGACAAAGTAAACAATTACTTAGGAAACAGAACTATTTAAGCAAACGGTGCAGACGTTTAGAGGACGCTCTTAGACAAATTTAATTTTGTGATTTCATTTGTTTTATATTTGAATATTATTAGGATTTTTTTTACTTGTTTTTCTTACTTCGCATGCAAATAATAATCCTATTAGAATACCTATAATGTGCTTTTATGATCTATAAAATGAATTTTTATTATAGGTCACAAGTCAACAGCTTTCGCAAAATTTGCATTAACATATTTGTATTGTGTTAAAATTTTTAATTTTTATTTCATTTAAAATTAATTAAAAATTTTTAGAGAGGAAATGCTCAAACCATTCTCATGAAAGTGAGTCAAGAAAAAAAGAATCATTATTTCAGATTGGCTTGGGTTTTGATATTTAAAAAACCCGATTATTTATAAATTAGAAAAAAAAATTATAAAGATTGTTGGGTTTGAGAAGTTGGAGAGCGTGCTAGGAAGAAACAACAAGATTACTGTAATTTACATCGCCTGAAATTCTCTGCAGATTTTCAATTCTGCCCTTATTCTTGTTTTCTTTTCGTTTAAATATAAAATTAGTTATACGAATAGGTATACGATGCTGAATTTTATTGATCTAGTTTATTGCGTTTTTGAGTTACCAGGCTCATATGCCAATAGAAGTAATTTTTAAAAGGCGCTTTTTGATTGAGTGATATCTCAAATGTGTAGATTTATATGTGTGCTATTTAAAAAATGTTAAGTGTAATATCTAAAAAATATCACAATTTAACCAAAAAGCCTAGAATAGATAAATGAAACTATTCGTTTGCTTTTGTTCCTTAATTGATTCATAAGAGCCTTTTCTTTGTGATATATCTTGTTGAAAACTGATTACCAATTTGAAATCTTTTATTATTAATATCATTTAAAAGATCAGATTGCCAAATAGTAAAATAAAAGCTGCTTCGATTCTGTTTGAAATTATAGAGTTTCGAAATAAAGGCATTTGTAAAGTGAATTTTAGATTAAATGCAAGAAAGTCAGCTATAAGTGGTTCTTTTTTTTCGAAAAAGAAAGAAAAAAATTGCTGGCAGAGAGAGAAAGAGAGAGAGAGAGAAAGGAAACCATTCAGTCAGAAATGTCATCAAATTTCGTTATTAAGTTCACAGGAAGGAAATAAGCTTGTTTACTTATGATTGCATTTAGATACGTTCCTTATAAGCTAAAAAGGAAAAAAAAATCAATCATATATTTTCTTTCGTGTATAAATAAAAATGTCATTGAAAAAGTACGGTTTGATTTCAAAGTGAATTTTGTAGATCATTAACAACTAGTCGCAATTTCTCTTCAAAATGTAATTCGGTAAAGAAGTTTGGGGGGGGGGGGACCTTTTATTTTTTTTATATTTGTAATCGACAAAGAAGAGAAAAAAGTTTTATTCGGGTCGGATTGCCGCATCAATGTAACGAAAGAAAGCCGAACTTCTTTTTAAAATCAAGCCCAAAAAAAGATCGCATTTTTTACATTGATTGAATCAGGGACGGATTATCAAATAGGCAAAGTAGGCAACTGCCTAAGGACCATAAGGCCTTGAGATATTTTTATTTCTTTCTTAGGTATTTCTAAGATAATCTAAATTTGTATTTCAGTTTGGTTTACAGAGGTCAAATAATTGGTCAATTTAAAAAAGGAGTGACGTCTAAATTTTAGAATAAAATAAACGAAAAAAATCGCAATAATAATGAGCTATTCTAAAGATTTTTTTTTCTTGTTTCACATTCGCTTTCAGGCCATTCATTCTCTTTCATTCCATTTTTTTCTAGACAATTTTTTGAGTATTTGAAAGGCTTAAATAGTTAATGTTAATGAGACAATCTCAGTAGTTTTCCTACAAAATTGATATAAGCTACTTTCTTAAACAAATCTCCAACATTCGAAGTCCTCACCCCCCCCCCCCAATCTTCTTTTAAACTTGGTAGACATTTAATAGATTTATTTTGATGTATTATTATTTTTTATGGTTTTTAATATATGTTATAATAGTTTGAAATCTTTTAATGAGCTTTATCTGAGTTTTACGTACATTGTATAGTTAAATATATTAGTAAAAACATTTAAAATAAAATCAAAATCTTTTTTGTTTTGTTTACAACGAAAGGATAAATTTTTCCTCTTAGGTTCGCGTAACTGTTAAAAATTATTTTATTCGTTGAAATGATTGCAAGTGCAATCCTGATTTCTACAGAGTTTTAGGAAATTTCTGAAAAATTTTATTCTTTTTAATATTGAAAAACAGAATTAGTGCTATTATTTCTGGGAATTGCAAAGAAATTATTTATTTGAAGAGAAAGATGAAAAAAATTATTTATTTTATTACATAAGTTTGTAGGTGATTGGGTGTAGTCCGGAGACTTTTATGGTTTGGAAGCCACTGGTCTAAACAGTAAAGACATTTTCTTTCAATAATTACTATCAATTTCAAGTTATTTTAATAATGCTCAATATTAATTCTAATCTTTGTACATTCCAATTAGATAATTATAAGCGTAACTTTTGTAAATTTGATCATAAACATAAAATAAAGTACATAAGTTTGATCGCAAACATAATTATGTAAGTAAATTAAACAGGAATAACATCATATATGAGTATGGAAAATCAGTTATCTAATGTACAATTTGATTAGCTGCATTAAGAATATCAAATTTTGAAAAATTAACATGATAATGTCTATTAATATAATATGATAATGTTGTACATTGCGTAATGCGACAAGTGACAGTATTGCTGCAGAAATGGTTCATAATACTCTATAGAGCAAAATGTTACACCTAGAGCAATTATATGTGACATTTTGCTATTTCTTGGGTAATAGATTCTCACAGTTTTTCAAAATTAGAATAAAATTTGAATTGATTTCTAATTCACCAAAATCTTTTTTTCTCAATAAATTTGGAATATATGTAACTGCATAAAACAATTTTTACAGCAATTTAAAATTGAAAGAATAACTTTTAAATTTTCGAAATTTCATTTTCATTTATCTTTTTCCTAAATTTAATAAATTTAGTTTTCACTGTTTAGTTGCTATATTTATATACGTAATTTAGTTGCTATATATAAATATATTACGTGCATTTTTATCATTGTTATTATACTATTCTAAATGCACCTAATCTATATTAGTCATATCCTAAATTCTATTCTAATTCGAGGATTTCAAATGTTACTACAATGGTCGATAAAGAAAGTGACGAAATTTTTTTTTAAAAAAAAAAGTGGCGAATGGGATTTTTTTTTTCATTCTACGAATTCAGACGGATAAAAAAAAGTATTTAAAGGCCCTTTTTCGACGATTTTTTTAAAGTATTGGTTTGAAATTTTTACCAGTTATTACTTTTTATGTAATGCATACTTATGTGGAATTCAATTTTTTTTTCAAATTTAAGAAGAATGAAAAATATTTTTAAAAATGAGCATTTTTTAAAAATTTATTCCTGACTTAATAAATACACAAGAAGATATTCAAAAATTGAAAAAAAAAAAGCAGAAGAAAAAAGAACTATTGAAAAAAGAGAGAGGAAATAAAGGCTAGGAAAAGCTGGTGAAATACATTTGCCATTATTGCATATAACATTAATTGCTATGATACAACAATTTGATTATATAGGTGAAAGAAAAGATTATTTATATGCAACAAAAGTTCGAACTTAAAAATGTAAAAGTAATTTGCAGCTATACTTGATTATAGGAGATAACAAATTCATAATATCATCGTAGTGATTGGTAAGGACACGGTTAATAACTTTCGTTATTGAGATTTCTAAATATCTGCTAGATTTCATTCGATGATTTAAGACTGCGAAGAAATTTCTTGACATATTTTTTTTCTATTTCTTTCTTTCAGGTCAATGACTTGCAATATTTTGGGTTTTGGTGTTACAAACAACTGATTCAATAAAATGATAACGCATATTTATATACATAAATATAAAATATTTTTTCTGCATGGATTTATAATATCATCGCGATGACATTTACAACTCTATAATCCGTATCTCTTCCTTTTTTAAAATATTAATTGATTTTATTTAAGTTATTAAAAATTTATTGCCAACGTTTGTAAAATCATTCGTTTCAGAATGTTCCAGAAATTTCTGCGTGATGCATACGTTTAAGCGCTTGCTTTAAGTCCTTTGAATATATTCTAATATGATCTTCATTATTAAAGTTTTAAAATTTATATAATTACTAAAGAAAATTTTCTCTTAGATTTAACTGAGCAAATATTTATTTTAGGCATAAGTTTTCATATGATATTGTAGTTTACATTGGACAGTTAAACTTACAGAATTCGAAGAAATTCAAAAACCCGTGTATTTCGGAAGCTGAAGTTAGAATTCAAGTGATAAGAAGATAATTTTAAGAAATGGAATTGAATTTATCACATGTATATCCACTAATTAGAAGTTTTCAGTGTCATTCTGATCCATTTATGATAACGCAACAATATTATCACAAAATGCAACTAAAAGTATTATCTTTTTATGTTTTGAAGCCGATTCAGTTTAAAAGGCTTCAGAAAATAGAGAAGAGCTAACTATACCAGTAAGTCAGAAATAACGGATGAATTCCAAAATCTAACTAACATCTGCTATTGAGGGTGGCTTTTGTGTAGACTCTGCAAAACTGCAGCTAAGGGGATAGCGAAATTAGCTTCTGCCAGATGCAGATAAGGACGAGGAAAAAAGATTAACTTGAAAAAAACAACAACCAAAGTTTAAAAATTAGATTAGAACAATTTGTTGCATAAATAAAAAAGAATACATTTTTTGTGGGGGAATAAACATTGCGTTTGTTGTTGAATGTATTGACCAACCTGATAGCAAGACATTTTATACATGAGAAAACATACTTTCTCCCTATTAAACACAGTTTTCTCTATATCGCAATGAGGTCTCAGATTTTTACTACTGTCATAAACTTCAAGCAAAGAAGAATGAATGATATCCTTTTTCACCGAAAGGGTTTTTGTTCTTTCTTTGTAGCTGCATTTTAGTGTCCTAAAACTGACTACTTCATCGGATTTTCAAGAGAGAGAAAAAAAAAATATCTTCGAGCTCCCGCTGGTTTATTTACCTATCGTATTCATCACAGATAAAGAGATTGAAAATTTGATACCAAATATGTGTTTTACCGATTCAGAGATGTCTGAAACGTGCAGATTCATCAAAATTTCGAATTCCAATTCTTTGATGTTTACAATATTTTTTTTTCTTTGCATACATCGTATGAAAATAAAAAGTCTTCATGTTGTTTTAATATGGGAACTATATTATAATTGAACTAAACCAATAAATTTCATCTTATAAACAATGCTTATTTAGCCTTTGAATCCAAATATCTTATCTTTTTTATGATCTTTTAACTATTATGATTTCTGTGCAGCAACCTTCCAGAAATTTCTGGAAGAAGAGAATGACGAATGAATGAAGGTGTCTTTACCCTGATAGGGCAATACCATTAATCAATTACATCTTTCTAGTTTAATGTGGGAGACCTTATGCAATAGTGAGAGAAGCCCAAATGACTTTGATATTTTTCAGCTGAATTATATTCACTCTTTGTTAGCTCTTCTATGGAGGTTGATAATAAAGTCAGTTGTCGTCTTTTTGTTTTTTGGCACCAAGTTGGAACATTGCCATTAGAATGTTTAGAATATCAAAAAGGTAAGTTATTTTACATTTTTTTATCTGCTAATTTGTTATTTTAAAATAGATGTGAATTTGTGAGTGAAAGGTTTGCTGTGTTTAAGAGATTTGAAAGTCATTATTTAACGGAAGTTTAGAAGAACCATTTACTCTAAATGAAGTTCTGTATGCAGAATTATTCTTGCAGTATTTTTCGAGCATTTTTCTGTTATTTTGTTTAAATCTACAGAAAAGGTGGTGGCTTTTATGTTGATATAATTAGTTGGTTGTTGCATGTTCTCCTAGAAAGTTTTAGAATTCATGTCGTTTTCCGATTTTCGGTATCGACAAGTGTTTTTTGTGCCTTTCTGCTAGGTGGGGTTGCTTTGTAACCACATCATCTAGTATCCCCGTTTGGCCTTTGATTTGGTCGGGGTTTATTTAATTTACATGCAGAAAGCGTGAAGGTTATCAAATTTTTACTTTCGTATTGATTTATTTGTATTGAATGTTGTACTAAAGTTTTTATATTTATCGCCGCAAGTATACAGAACTTGAATTGATGGGTTAAGCAAAATTAATCCACTTATAAATTGCTAGTCAGTTTTAATTCTTCATTGTTTGTAATATTTTTACGATTCAGTTATATTGTTTCCTTTCCACGTTAGTGACACTGCTGGAAAAGGACCAACAAAGATTATTAATAGCTGTTCAATGAATGTCAGTTTAATGATCTGATCTCGATTTTTGGCAAGAAACTTGGCGGAAAAGATGAATGTTCTGAAAAATACTAGAATTTTAGTTCTGATTATTTTAGGTCCCACGATTTAAATTTACCTGGAAAATTCAATACATTTGTCGTAAGCCTGTAATAAAATGAAACGTTCGCACGAGCATTGTTTTTCGCATTGAGAGCTGGTGCGATAAACGCTATTGTGTTGTTGAAGTTATTTAAATGGTGTTTTACTGTCAGTTGGTGTATTGGTTTCTAGTTTGTATTGCTAGTGCATCTTATTTTGTGTACAATTTGGTTGTATTTTTGTCTGTGCTCAGAGTTTTATGTGCGATAAAGCGCCATTTGTCATTACAACCGGGCGATTTCCAAAACAATATCTGTAAGGTAGATCGGTCAGGTAATGCCTTTTCTATCTAATTCTTTCAACTTGATTTTTTTCTTGCAGAATACTTATTTAAATTCAAATCAAGATTATTTTTTATACATCAAAATACTATTTATACGTCTTTTAAGCGACTGACGTGAAACATACATAATAGAAATTTCATTAAGTGACTTTTATTACGATTGCTAATACAAGCTCACTTACAAATAATAGTTCAAAATTTCTTAATTTAGTACTAGTATTTACTGCATAGAATTGAAAACAATATTTCTCATTTCTACAAAATATTTTTCATTTGTACAAAACATTGTCTTGAGTATTAATTATACACTTATTTTACGACTTATATCTATTCATGCACGATTTTAATTTAAATCTGGATTAGTCGTTTGACTTACTAATTGTCTGAGTTTAAGTCCACATTATAAATTGAATTAAGTTCAGTAAATGCTTTTTCATTATTGTTCTGACAAACAAAATAAGTATGAAGATATGAATGAATTGAAACTCTGGTGAAATGGCATATAAATAGCATATAAACGGCGCTTTTCTGTAGTTATGACGGAAAAATTATTAAAATCGGTGGAAAATATCAGATGTTGCATCTTTGTAGACATTGCAGTTATTTAAATGATTACGATTGATAGAGTGTTAAACTAATATCGGACTTTAAATTTTACTAGTTTGTCGTAACGAACTTGAATTTAAAAATATATAAATAATGCTTTTAATATTAATTTTGAATTGAAAATGTAATATTTAGAACACTTTCTACTAAAAATGGAGCGTCTTATTAAACGCAAAACTTACGATGAATCGTAATTTGGTAATAAGTTTATAGCGGCTTCATAACAATAAAAGAAATTAAAATTGGTTCCGATTGCATTTTGGTTTGGATTATCAATAAAAAATTCTGAACTTTCCAAAATACTTCCAGAAAAACCATCTGATATTTCACAATATATGATTTTTTTAATTTTTTTCATAACGATGTAAATCTTCAATTAAATTTCGTATTTAAAATAAGGAATTTATTTGAACATGTCTTTGCATGCTCTCTTCCTGATTAAAAACTTTTAAAAATATTTTTGAGCATATTATAAATAATACTTTTTATTGTCTCTGTTATTAACATTTGTATTCAAGCTTACGCTAATTCTATGTTATATTAACGTTATTATATTTTTTATGTGCACATATTATTGCTATAATTACGAGTAAATATCTGAAAACGTAAAGCTTAGTCAAAATTTTAAAAATCTGAAATAAAGATTACTAAATAGTTAGAATTTTAATAAGAATGAAAATGATTTTTAACATCGTTCTTTGGGTGAATTTCTTTCGACTATTTTGTCAACATTTGTTTTGTTTTGACTAAAATATCGAATATTTTGTTGGAAGCTAAAATTGCTAAATTGAGAAGGAAGCTAAAATTGAGAGTACACCTTACTTTTATTTGATAAATCCGTCTTTCAATATAAATAGCACATTACCGAGAAGAGCAAACTTGTTTTTATTTTTACCCTTAACAAATGGTTTAATTTAGAGTAAAAATAAAGAAAAATCAACGAGACACTTCTAAATTGAAAAGTTTCAGTAGCATTTCAAATAAACATACTCAGATTTTTGCCTCAAAAAATTGAGTGTACACCAACGAAATTTTTGCAATATCTCGCATAGAAACAAAGTGTCATTGTTAAGTTGCAATCTTTTGGCTCCTATAATGGGCTCTAAACGTCGTGGTACCGATTCGATCAATTTTTGATGATATCTGAAGATATTTTTCTCCATTTTTCTTGCATCACTTGTTTTAAATGGGTTTTGTTTCAAATTTTGTGTTTTTGTGCCACTTTTTCGGGTATAGCCCACGAATATTTGATGGCATTGATGTTGGGGTACTGTGGTAGTGTAACTGCTATTTACAATGAAAAAGACACCATTTTTTGACGTTACGTGCATTCTGTTTCGGGTCGATATCCTGCTGAAAAAGGGAATTTCCATCTAAACCCAAATTTATAACACTTTTCTTTAGATTGCTGCGACCATATGGTTCTTCCAACTTGCTGCAGAAACTTCTCAAATCATAGGCAAAAGTGTAAGTGCTGAAATTGTGCGAAATGTCATTGGACAAGCTGGATATAAAAGTCGCATTGTTAGAGAGAAACCGTTCATCAGCTTGCAAATTCAGATAAAGCATTTAAAGTTTGCAAGAACTCATTAATTGACCAATAACTTTTGAAAGAAAGTTATATTTAGTAATGAAAGAAAACTCGACATTTCTGGCAGTGAAAGCCATCGTACTGTACGGAGAAAGCTTAAAACTGCTTTGGATCCACAAAATTTTACGTCATACAGATAAACAAGATGGTGACTAAGTCATGAATTCAGGTTGCATGGCTTCATCCGAGGTAGGAAATTTAATTATTATAGATGGCATTATAAATCATATGGTATACTTGGATATACTTTGCAGCAATCTAAAGAAAAGGGCCAAAAATATCGGTTTAGATGAGAATTTCATTTTCCGGTAGGACAACGACCCCAAACAGAATGCTCCTAACGTCAAAATGTAGTGTCTTTTTAATTGTAAATAGCAGTTACACACACTACCACAGTACCCCGACATCAATGCCATCAAATATTTGTGGGCCAAACTCGAAAAAGGGGCTCAAAAACACAAAATTAAAAACAAAACCTATTTAAAACAAGTGTTGCAAGAAGTATGGGATAAAATACCTTCAGATACCGCTAAAAATTGGTCGAATCGGTGCCATGACGTTTTGAGGCCATTATAGGAGCCAAAAGACATGCAACTTAACAGTGACACTTTGTTTTTATGCGGGATATTGCAAAAATTTCATTGGTGTACTCTCAATTTTTTGAGGCAAAACTCTGAGTATGTTTATTTAAAATGCCTCTGAAAGTTTTCAATTTAGAAGTGTCTCTTTGATTTTTCTTTATTTTTTCTCTAAATTAAACCATTTGTTATGGGTAAAAATAAAAACATGTATGCTCTTCTCGGTAGTATGTTATTTATATTGAAAGTCAGAATTATCAAATAAAAGTTAGGTGTACTCTCAATTTTTTGAGCCACTATATATTAATAATGCCTTACAGCAATTAAGTTAAAGTATAACTTCTGTATGTATCATTTGAAAGATATCTTCTTGATTCAAATTTTAAAAATTCCCACAATCATTTTTTATTGTCTGTGAAAGTAATTTAAAATGTATTGCCATTTTTTTGCATTAGTAATTGCAATTGAAAATTCTTGCATATATAATTTTATTTCTATAATTGATTTTATTTTTAAAATCTTAGATAAAAAAAAATGTTTAAACTATATTTAATATTTTAATAATCTTGGATTAATTGGAAAATTATGTTCCATTAAATAAAAGAATTATTACTATTTCTCATTCCTTAAATTTTACTCTATAAATAGTTTTCACGCAGAAATATCCAATTGACTCGGCCGGCTAGCGAATCGGATATTCGCTTAAATTAAAAATATTGATTATCATGCCTGATCAACATGACGATCAATATGCTTTTAAAAAAATCGTGGCGTGTCACAGAAATAGTAATAAAAATTGTTTATGGATAGTTTTTGAGGAATAGAATATTGTTAATTTTTAAAAAAATCTTGCTTGCAAAAAAATGGCAATGGTACAGATGCATATATTTAATTGTTCATTTTTGCTATTAAATCTTAATGATCGGTTCTTCCCAAAATATAAAATATGCATACAGATCTCTTCCTACTGAAATGCTAGTTAAAAAAAAAAAAAAAAAACATCTCCATGAAAACATGAAAATGCTTGAATGTTTTTTTAGAATTTGCAATACTATTTTAATTTTCAAAATCAATTTCTCTTTTTGAATTTTTATATTTTATGTGAATGTTTTGTTTTGGAAACTTTTCGTTTATTATTTGCATTAAAAATAGTAAGAACTAGATTTTATTATTTTATTTGTATATATTATATTTTTAAGTCGTTTCATATATATAAAGATAACATTTTGTAATCAAGTTTTTTTTTCCCTATCAAAAATGAATAAGACTATTGGAATTTTGCTAACTTATGTTCTCGATGACCATGTATTATTTCAATACTGTCATAATAATCAGTTTAATAGCAATCTTTATTCATTAGCTGTTATGCCGCTTTGTATTTAATTTTATAAAAAGCATTCCAAGATTTCATATTTACAATGAAAAAGATGAACAATTATTTTTTTAAAGATTTAAATATTTTTATAACATTTAATTCATTTATTTCGAATTCTGTAATTGATATTTTTCACTCACTTTCTAGTGTTTTAGTTATCTAAAGATTGTATACTTGTGTTTTCTTGCTGTCAATGCACTAATTTAATATTGCCTTAACTTGACTGATTAATTTAATTACATTTTTATTATATATTAGTAGCACTACTTGAGGCGACATTTAGAAGATATGGATTTCAAAACATTGTAATTTATAATTCATTTTTAAGGACAAAGTAGAAAAACAAATATGGATATAGTGTTCTAAAAATTTCTTTAGTGTTCCTAAAAATTGTTTTTGTAAAATTTTATTCTATTTAGAATATTTGAAAATGTCATATCTATAATGCTATAATTCTTGTAAACAGTGTAATATTATCTGTATATTAAACTTGCAAATAAATTTTCATATCTCAAATTATCAGTTTCTAATTTCTATGAAATTGTAATATTCATAATGTTTACAAACGTATGTTATAGATTGCTGGAATTTTAATGTCTGACGCCATGCATGACAAAGTTTCCTAAACCGCAGTAAAGTGGTTGAGAAGAGCAAAAGATTTCACAACGAATTCCTGCTAGATTTTTAAAGGTTTGGAGCTATAAAGTGCTAATAAAACAATCTTCGATTGATTCATTTAATTTAAATTTGCTTAGTCATTGCATCAAATTGTTTCCGTGTCATTACCTTTATAATAAGTAAAGATGAATATGCATGCATATACGTGTGTGTGTGCTTTTTATAGGCCAGACCGTTAGATCTATAGTTACCAAGCATTATTGAAACGTATATACTTCAGAAGGTGAAAATGTTTCATTTAGAGAGGTTTTTGATATTTAATTAAAAATTAAGCAAAATTTTAGCTTTTTTCCGCGATAACTTTCGAAGATATTACGGTACAATAACTTTTACACCTCATAGCCTGAAAGTTTCTAAAATAATTCTTTTCAATGACACCAATTTTGAATTCTATTTAAGTATCTATTTCTAATCAATTCTTGTAAAATATTTTTCAACGATTAGTTTAAATTAAATTTCATTATTTTTTCAAACGAACTCTTTACGCGTTAATGAAAAACTTTTTATGAATTTGTTGACAAAAGTGCAGATTAATAGATCAAGTTTGGTTTGCGGTAATAGTTAGAGTGTAATTTTCAGCATGCGCATGTTTGTAAGAAATGAAACTAACATATTTGCAAGGAAAAGGTTTGTGAACAATTAAAATGCCCATATTATTTATTCAATAATTCTGGTAAACATGATTATATGTACACAGGATGTCGACTCTAATCGAACCCCAATATCTAATTTGTGAACATTTAGTATTAAGCGTATACATCTAAATAGGAAAATGGATTAAGTAGCGTAAAGAATACTATTTATGCCGGTTTGACTAGAGAAAAGTTGATGAGTATGAATTTTGTTTTTATACGCACCCTCGGCCCTATGACTCGCATTTAGTAAAATATTCTTCAAAAACTAACATTTTAAATGAAAGAGAAGGTATACTTTATATTGTATACCTTCTGAGTTAGTATTAAAAAATTGAGAGAGTAATAAAAATTTGAATATTTCTATCTTAAAGAGCGATAAATAAAAAAAAGAGCGATTTTAAATCTCAAATAAGATAACGCGGATCAGCACTAGAAGATTCCCCAAGGCTGATTGGCCTAAAATTATGAAATTGTTGATTGTGTTGCATCAGCATTTAGTATCGACAAAATAATATAAACAAAACTTTTTTTATTACCCAAATACTGGAACATCAGATTCTTTTAATCCATAAAACTGATATGGGACTAGGCAAATTTGCTTGTGCTCACAGTTGTAAAAAAAATAAATACTTAAATTATCGTTTGCGTTGTCCCCCCCCCCCCCCCGGAAATCGTTGTTTGAATTAAATGGCGTAAGCGAAAGATTGTGCCAAAGTAGTGATATTCAAACTTGGTCAAATTTGACAATAGAAGGCAAATATTTTTTTTAAATTTAAAAACTGAAATGTAAAAAATTCTGCAATGAATATGATTCTTTAGGACCAAAGGGTTGTGTAAAATTTAAACTTCGTAATTTCTTTCAGAAGTACATTTATTGACTGAAACAAAATAAAATATTATTCAGTTATTAATAATTTTGAAAAGTAAAACTAAAAGTTAAATGGCATGATGAACCTGAAAAATTTTTATTGAATAATTTGAGATATTGCATAAATTATTCTGTAGAGCAGATAAAATTTCAATGCTGAGAGATTCCGTTTTCTGTACTCACATTTTAAAAACATGTTTCGTTTCAACAAAGTTTTTGGTTTAATTGAAGTTTTATCACTTCCATTTCAATTTAAATTTTAAATTGAAGGAGCCGATAGAAAATTAGAGAATGGGCAGAATAATTTAAATTTTCTATAGTAGTGTGAATTATAATTATCAAAATCTGAAGCATAAAAATGTTTCGCTAAAGAAGCTATATATTAAGAGACCAAATAATATACAATAAAAATTTTAGTTAGCATTAATCCCGGAGAATCAGTTGGTCACCAAAGACGACTAGTCTTAATTAAAACTCGTTTCAGTTCGATACATTATGGATTAGTTTTATATTCCGTTTATCTTTGTATATAAGAAAGTAATAAATATTATAATTTTTTAAAAATCGAGTTCAAGATTTTGGCAAATCTCTATGTTCTATTTCCTTCCGAGACCGAAAAAATCATTCTTGGAATTATGTATGTTGTTGAATGTATGTGAAAACCCTTTGAGCTAAAAGGCTAAAAATTGAGGCGACCTTTTTCATATTAAAAACTGGTGGCATTTTAAAATAACCGCAAAACCTCTCGTAAAAATTTATGTAAACAGTCTATAGATCTCTTGAGAAGGGATAAATGACATGTACACAACGATAATTACATGGCGTAGTCAATATCTTGCAACGGCTCTCTAAATCAACATTTAAAACTGCCGATATCCATTTCTGTTGATAATGACAATATTATTTATCTAATTTCTCCTTATTTTACAGTAGGGAGAATAATCCAAATTTGGATAATAATAAACAGCTTTAACTTTTCTTCATGAACTCGAAAATGTTTTGTTCATGTCTGATGTGAGTAAAAATTACCGATACGCAATATTTGTTATTGGTTGCGAAAATTTTAGTCCTTTCTCTTAAGCAGTTTTGAAAATTGAGATTAGTTGTGTTTGTTAAGTGAAAACTTGCAATGGAGAAAACATCTGTCGATGACGCATTAATATAAAGCTTTAAATTGGTTTTTTGGAAATAAAACAAGAAGGTTTGATTTCATTTTTAACTAATTTTTGTTTTTATAATATCAATAAATAAGAATGTTTATTTCTGTTTTAGATTTTTATAAATTGATAAGCCAACAATACCTCCTATTGTACTTTTTCTTTTACTTCCTGCACTATTTCATTATTCAAAACAACTAAGGAAATCTTAGTAGTGAAGAATATGATCAAAAACATCAAATCTTTATAAGAGTAATGAGAAGATGAAATGTAGTTAAAAATAAATGAAAAATTAATTACAAGTTAAGTATTTTAATTATAATAAAAAATAAAGTTAAAAATGTAATAAATTTATAAAAGTATTAAAATATTCAAAGTCAAATGAAAAAAAAAAAAAAGATAAAAATTAAGAATGGTACAAATATGCATCACTGCAGAGTGGAGGATTGAAAGTTATGCATTCGCTATATCATATGAACCATGACTAACTGCTTTAATTTTAATACTGTCATATTAAAACAAATTACTTACTCCTGGATTTCTTTTTCATTAGAAAATTAATAGATAAATAATACTTGAAAAGCTATTTTCTAAAATCAAAATTTAAAATCAAGAAATACAATATGTATTTCTAATGCATGGATCAAACTTTGGAGGTTTCCAGAATGAAATAAACCTATCATTAATTTATGTGCATGCTTCCAATGAAAGAATAAGGCATTAAAGTACAGAAATATGTATAAAACATTTATTAAATTAAAAAAAATACAATCAAATAAATAAAAGTTCATATACCATAAATGTTTAACAAGTACTAACTTTAAAGCATCGATGCTACATTTAACTATTAAACGGAATAGAATAGCAAATTCACAAAATCAGTAAAAATTTTAATGGCAATTAAAATCGATGCACAATATAAATATTAAAATCAGAAGTAAAACTTCCTAATCATTATACTGAATACGTTAAAACAGTAACTAATTTTACAAAATGATTTTATGAAATGACAAGTAATATTTGAAAATTAATGCAATTTTACTCAAGCCAAGATTGAGGAAGTCTTGAAAGGTTCTTTTTAAGACGGGGAAAAAATGAAATTTCACTAGCAAAGTATTGCAGTCATGGAAATTTTGTAGATGAGAAATTGTACTTAAAATGGGAGACAATTTAGTCTTTATAAACTTAATGCATATTGGAGTAAGAGGTATATAATTTGCATTGAAATATCTTTCCTTCAATTAAGCATTTGTTTGCTTACTTGAGTATATAAATTATTTCTAAGCTTGAAAAACAATATTTTTAATACTGAAACTACTATTATATACAAGTTAACTGTAAAAATGGTTTAATAGTAAATTTTGAAATTGTCATAGTTGCATATTTTGAATTGTACAAGTGTTTTATTTCATGTGAAGCATTACATTCTTATGATGCTCGAATCAACAAATGTACTGGAACCTCCCAATTATACAATTAATCCCAGCCCTAGTAATCATATATAGCAAAATATTCATAACATACTAGCATTTTAAGTAAATAAAAAAAAGTTTCCTTCATTTTTAAGCTACAAATTTTGAATTTCATTATTTTATACCAAAGACTGCCCCAAAGAAATGCTGAGCTTTGATTGGCAAATCTTTGAGAAAAGCCTTGAAATAGGACAAAATCATCCAAAACCATAATAAAATATTAAATTCATGTTTGTACTGTAAGTATATGTTTATCTTTAACAATTTTGAAATTAGTTATTGGATTAAAGTGGACTTCTTGCATTTGCAATATAATACATGAAAGCTAAATAAATAATAAAAATACAATTTTGTAATTAATTTAAAATTAAATTTATTGTTAACAAATGAAGATGAAAACATAAACTTATTGAATTAAAGAGTTATCTTACAAATTTGAAATTCAAATCTACAACGTGAAATACAACACAGATGAATATATTACAATGAATTTAGAGCTGTAAAAGATTATAAAATTCAAAATTCTCAGAAACCTTTTGGAAACATTTTTTGATAGAATATGCATAGAGTATTTAAAAACTCTTTTTTTTTAATTAAAATAAACCATTTTACTTTATTATATAGATATTTAAAATTCAATTAATTTAGCAGAAAAAATGAATAAATACATAAATTTGTACAGAATACAAAAATAACTAAAATTTTGCATTATACCAAAAATGAAATTATTAACTAAGATTTATTCTTATAACATTTTAATGGTGGATGATATTTATATCAAAGTAATGCAAATTACAATGTACCAGTTTTAAAATGTAGTATGTTAATTAGAAGATTTAAAAAAAATTAGATGACCTTTTTAAATAAATAAATTTAAAAGAGGTAAAAAATATAAATAAAGTGATGGAAAAAAAAACTTTTGTTTGCACTACTATACATCTTTAGACAATTATCTGAATGTCCAAACAAAAGAGAATAAAAGATAACTGTTATTACTTTAATAATTTTATTAATTCGATTTTAAACTTTCAAAAAGTACCCAAATACAACATTTTATCTTTAAATGGAAATTTTCTTTTAAGTAATTCAATTAAATTTTAAAACAGAATTTTGAATTAGAAATGCAGAAGCAAATCCCAATAACCCAAGCTACAAATTCAAAACTCTATTACTGTTAAAAATTGTTTTAGAAATTCTAATCGAAACTTATTTTATCATATTACAAGCCTTTAGAAGAGATTATGCCAGTTTGGACAATAAGAACACATCAAAACTGTAATTAAATAAAATTCAAATAAAACTATTTCCCATGAGGAAAAGATTTCAGATTTAATCAAAACAATTAAATTAAAAAAACTCTTAATTTTGGTATTTATAATAATAATTTAGATAATATGGATTTTAAAAAAATAACAGAAACCTGTTTAATCTGCCAATTAAAATATACATTTTTGTATGAAATAAAATATAATACAAAATTAATTTCAATGCTAAAATTGATATTTTGTCAAATTTTAGAATGTAAAGTAAAATGAAGATGTAATTTAATAAAATTAAATGATTTTTGTGTATATCTCAAAATCAATGGTCTAAATTATTTTAAAACATTTTTTGCACAAAAAAATAATTATATGTACTAATGAAATGGAGAAAACAGAAGAAATGTACTCTACAAAGTAAAATAAAACAATATGTATTCAACATTATTTACATTTATTATAGAATAGAATATTTTACACATTAAATACTAAGCTACTCTTCCATTTCTTTTCATTACCATAAATGATATCACGCCAACGGCGGTAGCTTTCAATATGCTGTCTACTATACTGGATATACCTAACCTTCTGATGATCTAACTTTTTTGTTTCCTCTAAGGCTCTCTCTATAAATCTTGGAACAAACTGTGGTTCAGGGAAGAGTAAACATTCATTGATGACTGCATGCAAATAAGTATTTTCCAGAGCAGCAGTTACCCTTTCTTTGTCAGCCAACTGTTTATTTACTGTAAAAGAATATGAGATTAGTTCAAAAGGCTTTTGAAGTCATTTATTAATCTTTCATTTTGAAGTTGTATTTTAAAACACTAAAGAAGCATAACAATTTTTTCTATGTCATCTTGAATCTTTCTCAGGATAAGTAAAAAAATCATGTTCCCATTTTTATATAAAAAAAAAAAGCACGTAATAAAATAAAATGAAAGATAGCTAAATGAAAATCAAATTGCAAATAATTATTTAGAAAACTAAAGAATCATACCATAAACTTTTCTACATCATAAATAATATTTTTCTAATTACATTAACTCTAGCAATCTTATTACAAGGAACTCCCTCCATCCAACTTCAATCTCTGAGATAAACTGAATAACAAAATCCTCACATTATGGTATAGCTCATGTATAAACCCATATAAAGAGATACAAATTGCTATATTGCTATTGCACCTATCACGAAAAAAAGAAGCAATCACTATAAAAGAAATAGCTTCATATCCCCCTCTTCTACTCAACTTACTGTAGAAGGTATAGATTTAAACAACTTATGGGCATACTTTTTTAGTTGGATACTTTGTAGTCCATACCATTCAGATAAAAAGTGTGGGAAATTAATACATACAAAAGTAATTTCTATTAGCATAATGAAACCCCAAAATTAGAATATCATATAACTGAGTATTCATGATTTTGCATTTAAGACAAAGAACACTGCATCAACAAAATATTGCATTTACTGCTAAAATATATTTCAGACCTGACTCAACAAATTCTCAGAGTACCTTGTTTTTCTAACTCCCCACTCTATTTTTTTCTTTTCTTTTTATCCCAAAATAAACTTCACATTTTTATTAACACAGGGAAGGCTTAAATAGCCTTTAATACATAAAAATTACTGAAAAACTGTTTATTTTATTTGGTTAAAGAGTTTTAAGGGGAATAATAATAAATTTACTTTGAAAGAATTGGCTTTCAAGTTCAATTTAAAAATTTCCAAGAAGTAACAATTTTCAATATATACTTAAATAATGAAATAAATTTTATGATTGTTCAACCTCTGAATAATATGAGTTATCTAAACTTTAAAATTATGGCTTCAATTATCTATCTTTATCCAAAACATATTTCTGCACAATAAATAACTTTAGTAGAACTTACAAATAATTCATTCAAATAATAGTTTTATGAATTTCTAAAGAGAGGAGAAAGAAATGATATTCATTTTCGCCAATCGTCCAGATATTTTAATGAATTTGCAATGTTGACTATTATTTCTCATATGTTAATAATTTTTGTTTTCATTCATGGTATTCAACTTACAAATTTCAGAAATTTATTCTATTGGGCATAAAAATTATTTTATAATTTAAACATTCTTAAATTAAATTTAATGAATTATTTTCATCAGTATCATCATCATTCATTATTATCTCAGTAAAGCCATAAAATATGTTAAGAAATAAATGAAGAAAAATTGCCAAGGATTAATGCCTAATATATGCAATTAATTGATTAATTATAAATATTCAACAAAATCTGTCAGTGAATATTTTCTGCAATAATTAGAAATGTAATTGTGCGACATATTATACAATATATATAATACAAATAAACACAAAAGAATTCAACTCCCAATAGATTCATAATATCAATCTCGTTTCATAATTCACGTAAATTTTCAATGTATTTAAGTTGCCTTTTAAAACATAAAAAATATTTTTTGGTATATAATCTTAATTTCTTTTTCCATTCATTCACATTGAAAGCCACCACTTTTAGTGACAGTTAATTTTCTTCATTCAGTTTTATTTTTAATCAATCACTTTAAAGTTAACTAGAATCATCAATAGATGGAGATAATAATATAGATATATACTTACTTGCATCGGCTGTATTATGAGTTCCTGGAGCAATAGTTACATCTATCTATTGGAAGAAAAGAAAATATTATTTAAAAAAATAAAAATTATCAGTTCTGAAAAGCATTAAAAAAATATAAATGCTATACAGGTTATAAATCTTGCTTAGTAAAATATGATCCTCGCAATGAAAGCAAACAAAATTAAATATATAGTGAAAAAAATTAATTTCTATGTTATGCTTTAAAAATATTAGCATATTTAAAATATATGAACATGTATTTAGTTTTATTCTTTTCAATATTAATATAATTTTAATTAATTCTGAAAAAAATGAAGATATTTTGAATAAAAGGAATGAAAATTCTCTGAAATTTGGATGATATTAAATTATACTGTCAGAATTTTGCTATTCTTTATAATTATGAATTAAAAACAGCACTGAAGTTATAACTATTAATTTCATATCCTTCCTCTAAATTACATGGTTCTAGAAAGTATACAGAAAGGAAAAGCATCTTTTACAACAATTACATGGTAATAAGGCAAATTTAAAAACACTTTATCAAGACTTTAAGTTAGCATATATGAACTACTAATATTTTTTCCTGTTATTGAAGAAAAATGTTAACCAAAACCTATAGAAACAACTTGAATTAACAAAACTTATAAACCAACTAGTATCAGACAAACTCTATAAAATTTCAAATAATAAAAAATATTTTCAATTACTGTTCAAAACTTTAAAAAAAAAGTTCTGTGACATTAAAAACTTATTAAAAATGTAACAATAAAGCCTCATATGATAATTTTAATTACAATGTGGAACAAAATATCAATTTTCAAATAATTTTTTTCTATTAAACTTTCATTATCTTCAGTTACTCTAGTTAGGTCAACTTAACATGAATATTTGAAGATAATTAATTTTGTTAACTTTAGTTAGTAACTTGAGTTAACAGAACTGAGAAATTTAAATTTTCACTGAATATAATAAAAATTCAAAGTAATTGATGAATTGATGTTTTTAAACAGAATTCATTTCTTAATTAACCTGCATTTTAAAACAAATATTCTGTAGAGAAAAACCTTTAGCATACTTAAATCAAAAATTATTTAATTTCATGGAGCTGTCAGTAATTATATTAGGAACAAGTATATTTTACAAGTATAACCTTCATTCTTTTGTACACAGCCTAATCAATGTTAACACATATCAAAACAATCAACACTATTCATTAAAAATAATCCAATCTGCTTAAAAATATATTTTTAACATAAACTTTGAAAAAATATCCTCCAAGCCCATAAATCAAGAATAAAAATTTAAGCTAGGAAAAAAATGACTATACATTAAAAAAAAAATGATAACCTAATGAATTTCAAAGAACATTTAAATAATTTTAAAAAGCTTACCTTAAAACGTGCTGGTAAAAGTCTTAAAAGTTGCACTTTGATTGCCAACCCAATCAAAGTAGCCATGCTGCAATTAGGAATAGTAGGAGTAAACTGAACATGGCAAAAATTTGCTTCATCATTAACCTAAAAAATAGTATATATTAAAATTCTATTAAATTTTTTTTTAAAGTTGACATAAAAATTATTTGAAATAATAATAATAATATAAAAAAACCATCTGTTCATAGGAAAAATAAATATTTTATTTGATTAAAAATTATTACTGTTTTCCAAAGCTACACAAATTTTTATGCTTGAACTGATATAAACTTCATATTCATTTTAGTATTAAACTAAAAAAAATAATGGGCAGAAAATTACTATTATAAAGTAAAGAAAACTAAACACATAAAGTTGCACACAATTATATTACATCATTTTTCATAGTTTTACATAAGATTTATAATCAAAAATATATTAACATCAAATTTTGAACTGTGATATACTCTTTAAAGTTTCACAACTTACATGAATATTCAGGATAATAAAAAGGAAAATATAAAGATTAAAGCTCTAAAAAGGAATTTCTTCTCATGGCTGTCAATAAATCAACTAATGTAATCATCATTTTGGAATTTTAATCTTTTATATCTTATCTCAGATTCTTTGTAATATATTGAATAAACTATTTACACTGTCCAATGGTTTCTGGACTGATAAATTTTCTTTTATGTGAATTCAATATTTTTAAACATTAATAAATATAAAAAGAATGAAGATAAAGAATGAAATATACAAAAACTTGTCTTAACAAATATATAGCAGAATAATTATTTTAAAATTTTATAAACAAATATTTATAAAAATATTTTTTTCTAAACTTTTTAAGATAAAATTAAAAAAATAAATGGAATTGGTTCTCACATATATATTATTATAATTTAACTAGTAATTTTAGTCTGCTTATAACTCGCAAAATTCCTAATATAAAAGCAAATAATATTAATTTTAAAAAAATGAATGCTGTCATAGGAACTTCAGAGAATAATATTTCTAAAACTTTTTAATACGAAATCACTTAGCTTAATTATTATACTCTGCTAAAATATTTATTCATGTCCAGCTTACATTAAAATGTTTACCATATATTATCTTTATTGTATCTAACATGTTCGGCACTTTAAAAAACTTTTCAAAATTCTATTTCACTAAAAATTTAAAACTTAAGTCGAGGACAAAATTTTATGTTATCTAAATGAAAAAATTAAACAAAACATTATTAATAAAGCAAATATAAATGAAAAAAAAAACTCATGATGAATAATAATATTATAATAATTCTGTGACTATTATTTGAATTTCCATTGCTATAACATGAAAGTAAGAGTTATTCTAAAATATACAAAATGATCAATATATTGTAAAATCAAATACTCAAGCAAGTCTTTTTTCTTCATACAAAAATAAACATAACCTCACTATTCTTTCACTTTAATAATTACCAAATTAATTAGTTATCCCTGGCTATTTTTACATAGCAAACAGCAACCATGGAATAGCATAGATAGCAATTGGAGGAAAAATTTTAATTTAATGTGTGCAATGATTTTATTGGTTTCTTTCTAATGATACAATTAAAAATATATAATTATTTGCATGAAAATTATATATCTACAATAAAATTATAGACATAAATATAAAAATTTGTTGCAAAAAAATTTCAAAAGAGTAATTCACCTCAATTGCGCTTAATTCCACAACTTTCAATTCTTCTAAAGTCATTGGATGTTCTGGATCTTTGATATCTCTTATATGATTTGAAAATGTTAATGAAAAAATATGCAACTGAAATGTTCAGAATTTATAAATAATTTTTTATAATAAACTTTAATACATTAGTATGCCACTATACTATTCATAAGGTTTAATTAAAAGATAGTATGAAACAAACTTTCATTTAATATCTGAAAAAGGGTTAAGCATGAAAATGGAAGATTTTCTTTTAAAAGAACACACATACAGCTATTAAAAGTAGATATATTTTTAAATAATAAAAACCATTCATTTCTTCATCAAAAATTTATTTAATATATAAATGAGAAAGAAATGAAATAAACTTCTTTGATAGAAATAAATCGAAGTTTTATTTCAAAAGTATGAAATCTCTATTGAATATAAATAAAATATAAAGTAAAAAAAAAGAGTTAGATG
This sequence comes from Argiope aurantia, assembly GCA_026543865.1. Lineage (NCBI taxonomy): Eukaryota > Metazoa > Arthropoda > Arachnida > Araneae > Araneidae > Argiope > Argiope aurantia. Next base: position 73,655 of record JAPMOR010060984.1, on the reverse strand, counting down.
AAAAATAATCAGAATAGTAAACTGTTACAGAGATTTAAAAAAAATAAGTATGTGCAAGGAAATGTATATATTTATTTTTTATTGACAATATGGTTGCAATTAGTCATCATAATGTTCAGGATCTATGGCAAATAACTGCATGCCAGCAATAGATTGCCCAATATCACTTGCTAATAGGTTTTTTCATAACTAAAATTTGTTTATGTTTGATAATGGTTTATTATTAATGTACGAATTTCACAGAATTTAGAAAATAAATAAAAATGGCAGATATTCCCATTTGTTAAAATCATGCCATTATAAAATTATACATCATAAGTTTATCCCAGTAATAGGTAACTAGATTTTAAGTATTTTTTTATGGTGGATTGCTCGTCTTTATAGCTTTTTTATTCATGTTTTTGTAATGGATTGCTTTGATTGTTTATGAAATGACTTTAGTCAATCAAGTAATAGTATAGAGAAGACTTTTCTCCCTAAAAAGTACCCCAATATTTCAAGTGCTAAGAACTTATACTACACAAACGAGATTTTTAGCTACAACTAACCTATAACTGTAGTAAAGCATGAGATTATTATTAATTTATGATAAAAATGGCGATTTCAATAAGATATTAAATAGCATTTTTTTAAAATTGACTAAAATAATATATAATAAGTATGTAGCTACTAAAACTACTAAGTTCAAGACTATAAAATCTTCTCCTTTTATTTTTCTTAGAAATGTTTACTGTGTAATAGATTGAACAGAAGAGGAATCATGAATGGATGCTTAAGATATCACACTTAAAACATTACTTCTCAAAGATATGCATAAAAAAGTAGCTAAAATATCTAGCAATATGGACATTAAGTAAAGATCAAAGTCCTTTTAACTTAAAGCAAAAGATAAGCGCATTACTTAATATCAGACTAAGAGAATAATTAAAATTCCTATTTACAATTTTTAGTTTGAAATTTAATAAACAGAAGATGTAGTAGTTATAAGAAAAATATTAATATATTTATAGCTTTTCATTTAACATCCATCTACTGATTATATGGTAATGTCAAAATAACCATAAAAAATAAATGACATTTCAAAAGTACTTCAGTGTAATTAAACATTAAAAGGATATCGAACACTTCTCGTTGATCAATTGGTAAATTTTCAACTTCAAAATCTTCTTCAGTAAATTCCCTATCGGGCAATCGAGTGAAGATATCAGGATTAATATTTTCTAGTTCGTTTCTATTCATGATTATAGTTTACCACAATTCCAAACTGACTTTGAATCAAAACCGCATGTGTAAATTCAGTCAGAACGCAAAACATAAACGAGCGAAGACAACGTAAACAAAGCATAAGAGGAATACAGTTAACGTGACAACCAATTATTTATTTAGCAATTTTGTTGATAAATGCGCTTTCAAGCGACGAAAACTTTTTTTAAATTTTATTTTAAATCTTATATTAGTGTCAAAAATTTTATTTTTATTTGTGACCAGATAAAAATATTTGGAATGAATAGGATAAATTTATGATAGATTTGGCAACAAATTTTTGACTAATTATTCGATACGATACTTTGTTATGAAACGTTTGCCAACGTTTCGATTTCTGCATGGATTTTACATACAAAATATTATGTGCATAACTTTATTTTACTCTTTCATGAATTATATTTATTCAAAGTAAATACAAAATGTCTTCTAAGTCATCTATTTCATTAGGGAGTTTCTTTGTTTTTAATTCATCTTATTGCCGTCATGAAAACGATGTAAGTGTGTGAAAAATATATCAATAATTTTATATTGCTGTCAAAAGTGTTTCTGCATTAATCTGTCTTAAGTTTAATTGTACAATTAATAAAATTGCTCCTACAATAAGTGTAATTTGTTTACTATTTTTGTTACAACTATTTCATTTAATAAAATCGTACAAAAAGAAGGGGGGCAGTAGAAGTAGCATAATTTTTATCGCATAACTAATAATTTTTATGTCGTTAGTAATCTTGGTAGCATACATTATTCAGAATTTTTATTTCGTTACTAATAATATTTTATATCATTATCAATTATGATAGTACACTTCACTTTTTGATTTTTCTGCTTGGTAGTTAAAATTTTAAGTTCAAAAAAGCTAATAAAGTGTAGGCAAAGTAACTACTTTGTACATAAAACTTTATGTAATAGTAATTAAGAATCAGTGAATAAGAAAATGACTAAATTGGAAAGCATCTATTAAATAGCTATCAATGTGTTTAACATTTTTGTAGGAGGAAAGCTCCAAATGAAAGTTGTATTCTTGGAACACTATTTGCCTTAAAATATGTGACATGTATTTAAAAATTTCATTTTCATTAATATTTTTATATTAGAGCATAGTATTTTTCACAGCTATATACATTAGGGTAAAATAAAAATAACATTAAATTTTAATTTACTTTTTAGTTTGGTAATAGTGCACAAAAGTTGTCTTTGAGGTTCAAGAACAATATTGAAAAATTTGGGTGACATATTACATTATCTTGAGATGTCGCAAAAAGCTTGAAATTTGAAAAAAAAAGGAAATTTTTAAAAAGGAACTTTAAAATTTTTTCTTAAATTTTGCTTTGGTAATAGTGCAAAAAAATTGCGTTTTAGGTTCAAAAATAATATTTAAAAATTTGGTTGCAATATTACATTATCTTAAAGTGCCGCTTAGAGCTTGAAATTTGTAAAAGAATTGAAAAAAAGGGAATTTTTTAAAAAGGGCACTTAAAAAATTTTTCATAGATTTTAGTTTTGCAATAGTGGTGAAAAGTTAACTTTTAGGTTCAAAAAGAATTTTAAAAAATTCTGGTTGCAATACAAGAATATCACAAGGTGCCGAAAAGAGCTTAAAGTTTGTTAAAAATTGAAAAACTGTAAACATTGATAAAATATATTTATGAATTTTTTGTTCATATAATGTTACAAAAAATGATTTTAAACACATATATAAGCATTACAATTGAAAAAAATTATTAATTATAAAGTATAATAATAAAAAAATGTCCAATTTTGCATTTCTTACTTATGTATCCTTAATCATTACAAATGTTACAGCTGCAAACTATTTGTTTCTACTTCATTGCCACATTAAACAATTTTAAAATTAAATTTTGGCATATTCACATGCGAGTCAATTTTTGCTCTTATGTATCCTTCTCTTGTGATTGAACCACAGACATTTTGAATTGATTCGGCCATCAGTCTTGGCAGCTCTTTCCAATGCTTGCATGTGACAAGGAAGCCAAAGAAAATCGATTACTGAGTTCCCTATACTATTTGGATCATCTTTAGATGCCTTCTGTACAAAGTTTTAACTTTTTATTAAACCGCACAAGCACTTGATAGTTTTATCACTTCTTGTCTATTTGACGTATCTGGTTTGCTTACCTCTTTATGTAAAGAACGCTGTTGTTCTTCAGCGTTGTCATTGTCGCCAGTAATCGTTTCTGATACATTAGTATATTTTGCCAGCTCTTGATTAAACTTAACTATTCTCAGTAGTTCTTTACTCTTTCTTGCTTCTTTCTTCCTCAAAGTGCCTGTGGTAATAATATCAATATACCTATAACCATTTTCCTGTTAGAGCATTGATTGTTTAGAACCTTTTGTTCCATAACTGGGACTTTTTTTTAATACAAGTCCACAATATTAAATAAACATCTAGCTTCTTCACTAAATTCTGCAAGGTTAAAATTAAACTTATCTGAACATTTTCTGCTTTTAGACTTTAATAAATTCCTGTATTCAGCATGATAAGTTTTTATCATTTATGGTATTCTTTTGCTAGAAGCAATGGGAATAGAAGCTCTTGACCATATTTGTCCTATTATGGGAACAAAAGTGTCACATATTTCGCTTACAGAAGGATCCTTTTCTTAAGCAATTTTGAGGTTATATCTAATATAACAGTAGCACTAGATCATCAGTAGTGTGTTCAACTTCAAGCAAATCACTGAATTTCCCAAAAATAGAACACTCCAATATTTATCGTGTCTTCACTTTTTTTTGCATAAAACATATATCTGCAAAAGAGAATCTATTTAAAACTATATATATGACTTTTAAACATTTTGCCATAAGAGTGAAAATATTACCAAACAATTAAAATATTTGACGTATTTTCCAATCAAAGTGCTTTAAAGTAACCAATGATGATAGCTTAAACTGATTATCTGATTATAGTAGATTTTTAGCATTCATTTGCTGTCTTGTTTATTTGTTATAACTATGCTAGTCTTATTTTCTGTGCCATTTCATTGTTTGTTTAAAAGATCAGCAGGAAGAAAACTCTTATATAACAATTCCTATATTGTAATTTGTGAAATATTCTAACAGCATGATTGTTCAGGATTTCTTTATACATTCTCTGTCCAGTGCAACAAGCCAGCAATAATAAACAATTTTGAAGATAAATCAACTAATTTTTCTTAAATTTACTCATTTAATTTTTAATTAATCATTTTAAATCTAAGAAATGTGTACAGAAATAATATTGCTGTATTTGGCAATATTTAGCATTTTATCTTTTGTGCCCAATTAATAAAATGTGCTTGTGTTTTCCATGCAAGATTAGTGGATTCTTCAGTAAGCCCATGCTTATAAATTGGCTGTAGAAAAAATCCAAAAATCTTTCACTTATATCCAGAAATATACAGTGTCTAGAAGAGCAGGGGAAGCCAGGAGAACTACAATCCCACATTTCTCCCATTGATAATTATATGTTGTTAAGTTTTAGACTGGGAACTTTAAATAATCTTCATATAATATTTGTACAAAAAACTTTATATTTTTTATATCATTTGTCTGAATGCTTTAGAGTAATCTGTAATTTAATATAATTTAGGGTTGAAGGTTTTAAAACTTTTTAAAGGGTTGAGCATAAGAATTGCAAACTGTGTGATGTGGAAGTATATGTGTTTTACAAATAATATGAAATTGATGAAATGCAGACGGAGCAGTGAATTTGGTAGCTAGTTGTTATAATGTAATATAGCTTATAGTTAGGATATGAAGTTAATGGTTATATGGTATAAAGGTCATAAAAAGTATAAATAGGTTTACTTATCTTAATATCAGCATTCGATAAATGTTTTTTTTTAATATCAATATTTTTTAAATGAAAATGTTTTTCTATAAAATATTGTAATATGTATAGAAGATTACATTCTAATTTTAATTATATTGAGAATATTGGCTGTATCAAATTATTTATAAATCACATAATTTCAAAAAGAAAGAGGTGAGGTGGAGCATGGGGAATATTTCAATGATTTTTCTCAAAGTTTATTATTTTATACATAAGTTCATAAATGACTTTTTAGAAATTACACTGAATTTAGTAAAACATAGTGACTGATGACTTAAAAGCAGATAATTAAAATTATTTAAAATATCCGATATCTTCATTCATCTGAAGTATTTCATGAAAAATATATCTTATGTATAAGTGCATAATTTTTAATTAAATCATGTTAATTACTTAATTAACCCTTTATGCTTTAGAATATTTATTAGCAAAATTTTTTCGATAATTTAGATTTTTGTAGCATCAAAACTGTTTATAAATTTCACTTCTATTTATATAAATAAATATGAGGGAGGAACATTAAATATATGAAAAATCTGTATTCTTATTTCTATTACTGTTATGTTTTAAAACTTTTTTAGAATTATTTTTTTATTGCATGTACCTTTAAATTGTTTTGATAATCTGTTAGGTATAATTTTTATATTTTAATTACATAATTTTACCTTATTTGCTCTTTTTTTTTTTTTTTTTTACAGGAGAAAAATAAAATATTGTACTATTATCCTGCTGAAGTTGATTTGAATTCTAAAGTGAGATCAGTAGGCCTTTGTGAAGCTGTTATAAAATTTACAAGGTAATTTTATTTCCTATTTTAAGTATTTAATTAAACTTATATTAAATATTGTTTGTTATAAAGAATGAAAAGAATATGACAAGTTATTTGTTCAAAGAAACCTATAAATTTCTTCTCCTCACCACCACCATCTGCAAATTTCTTGTTCAATTGTGCATTCTGATTTAACTGGAGCCTATAATTAGTATGCATTTTTCATTTGAAAAATGCATATGTTTATTAAGAAATTCTTCCCTAATTGATATTTACTCAATTATTCTTTGTTGAAAGAAAAACCATTTCCTAATTGTTGCATGTGCATTAAATTTTAAATTTCTACTTTTATTTTATTTTTTTATACATGTATAATACTTTATATATATAGAAAAAAAGCTTTAATTCTTTCTTATATTTTCATCAAACTTAATATAAATTTTAATTAAATTGTTTACTGCAATTAAATTTGTATTATTTTTATAGTACATTTGGGACATCGCCATGTGAAGCTTTGCATACTCAAAAAACCAAACAAGTGTTTTTAGAACCAGAACCTGGATTTTGGATGGTGATGGTATGAAAATTCTATTTAAATAATGCTTGCCTGTCTACGTATGAACCATTCTTTCTTATCATGAAGGATTAATCAAACTTTACAGTTTTGTTACATTATAAAATAATATGAAACAATTTCAGATTGTTAAAAATTTAGTAGCAATCTTATATTAGAAAATATACTTTGTGGGAAATCTATCAAAACTCAGCATGTTGACTTTGATACATGAAAGTAATTGATAATTATTCTTAAGAGAGATGAAATGTTTTATAACAGGAGAAAAAGTTTGAAGAAATAATATTTATAGGAATATTTTATGTTAAATATCAAAATTCTTATTTTTAATATTCATACAGGGGCATTTATAATGTTTAATTTTTAACCTTGTGAGTCATTAAATAAAAATTTTGCACGGGAAAATAAGTTATATATTGAATATTAATATCCTAAATAATTTTCTAAGGGGAAAAGCAACCACATATATTTTTTAAATATAATTAATAATTAAATTCTTTTGAACGTTTTTAGATATATGGAATTCAGATATAAGTTTAATATTACTGAATTCATAGCATCTTATTATTTGAAAGATAAATCAACTAATTATAAATAAATAAATAATTGAGCAGTTGTAAAACTCGTCTATTAATATTTAGGATATAGTAATGGTAGTTAAATGTGTTTGAAATTATTTTATAAAAGCATAATGAATAACATTTTAAAATTGGCATAGAGCTCTCCCAATAATTTTAATCAAACTTTGTCTAAAGATATAGAAAGGTCCATGGTCTCAGATAATGCACAATTTCTTATTTATAGAATTAGAGCTTTCTGTAATTCATTTATGAAATCTTATTATTTAATCTTTCAATTGTAATTGCAACCAAAAAGTGCCAAGAAAAAATTTCGCCAATTTGGCAATTTCCATCGTCAAACTCTATAGCGTGTAATTCGCATGCTCAAAATTTTTCATAATAAATAATAATGCACTTAAATATATTTTTTATAATTTGGCAAAAAAAAAAAAAAAAAAAAAAATCTTGGTACTTTTTGGTTGCCTTTAAAACCAAATTGTACCTATTGTTCTTCTAGGTTGTCATAGTTTTGCATTGGTTTGGTTAAACACAGCTGTTTGCTATTGGTAATTACTATTGAGTGGCTATAAGATTATTTTTAAAAGTCATACCTTTAGATTACTTTTAAAAGCATTTCTGTGTATGCCATCTCTTAATCTATTTTCATCCGACTTCCAAATGCTTCAGATTTATTTTAGTTTTGTGGTCATATTTAAAATTTTTCTGAAAAATAAGATGCATTTTTGTTTTCATGCTTTTATTTATCTAATCATGTTGATGTAAGTCCATGACCATCATTTTGAGATATGTTCATTTATAATGTTAAAAGGTCCTTACATATTCTCTTAGCTAGAATATGATAATGACCAGATTTTAAATACTGTTAAACAAAAATTTAATTTTTAAAAGTTATAAGAAAATGAAAATTTTGGCACGATCATCTTTTAAATATTGTGAAAGTGAATGGTATCATAATGCGAAATTTACTTTCTAGGTAAACTGAATTGTTTTAATATTGTATACATAGTTATTTGTATATTCTTGGTATCATGCTTTAAAAAAAAGGGCTTTTTTCCTTAGCATTAACAGATTTAATTTTGCTGGTTAATAATTAACTTATTAAGAAAAAAAATTTTCATGCGATTTATTAAAAAAATATAATTTTTATTACATTGGTTTTGATATATTTTCATATTTATGTGTTGCTGTTAGAATATATGTCTTTTATATGATGAACTGGAAAATGTTCGCTTAGGTGTTGAACTTTAGTAACATTAAATATAATAATTTAAATATTTTTTGCTGCTTATTTTTTAGACATTGAATGTACCATATCAACAAAAAAGTAGAGATGGTCAGGTCTATATGGAATATTTTACAGATGAAATACAAGACCATGTTTATCAATCCCTGTTGTTAAAATCTTACAGAATGTTTACAGTAAGGAAATTCATGCATTTTTATTTTTATTAATATGAATTGTAATAGTTTCAAATTTTTAAAATGGGAATTAAAAAAAAAGTTTGTTACACATATTATAATTTTTGAAATAAACTATTGCATTTATAATTAGAATTTGCTGTAATTAATTTCATCTGTTTATTTTCTATCGAAATACTAAAGCATATTAAATGAAGGAGGAATTAGTATTTTATATTTTCAAATTCCTTGTATTTATTTTCAGTTTTCTCTGTTTGCTGAATTTACTATATAATGGAAAAGTTCTTTTGATTTTTTAATTTTAATTTTTTTTTCAGCTAATGCATGGGACTTTTAGTAGTATAGTTGGAGAAGGGAAAGAAAATATAATTACTTTGAGGAAGAAGTTAAATGAGTTTTATGAAAATGTATGTATCTTTCTTTACATCATTATTCTTCACTTGATTTGAATGCTTATTTCTTTTCCAGAAATATATAAATTATTTATTTTAGTATTTTATATATATAATTGTGCACAGTTTTTGTGATTGTTGTATTTGTTTTTCAATATATAATCGATTTGATAGATATTTACTAATAGTGTTATATTTTGAAGCTGCAAAATATAGCATTATTGAGAGGTTCTTAAATTGTAAAATTATTCTTAATTTAATATTTTAAATATTAGTTATTACTATTATTTTACTATTCCTCTTCATATTTAAAAATAATGCAATTTAAAGTTTAGTTTCATTCTTAATCATTGTCTAACATTTTCTACAACTGTATAGCAATGAATAAATTACTCCTTTTTTTTTTTTTCTTTTTTAACTATGATCTTATCTTTCCTTTTAGCTCAATCTAAAATTCTTATGAATGTATATGCTGTTTTAAGTTATAAACAATGGAAAGCTGCATGAGTGAAAAAAAGATCTGCATGTGATGCTTCTACTTATTTGATCTGCTTTTATTTATTTGCAAAAAGTAAAAATTCCTTTACGAATTTCTATGTCAAGCCAGCATTTGCATCAGATTGGACAATTTTCAATATAAGTTAATCTAAAATTGTCTTTTTAACTTAAAATTTTTGCTCTTCACTTGTTACAATTTTTAAAACTCTTGTGTTATTTATTTTACTAAATTTGCATACAAATTTTATGAAAAAGAAATTCTCTTATTTATTGAGATTTCATTTACTTTATACTCTAATTTAAATATGAATATGAGTTTCAAGTCCGAGAGAATTTTGCTTTAAGATTAAGTTTTTTTAGACAATTTACATATTGATTAGTAATTTAAAATATTTTATTGTTATTTTTTATGAGTTGTGTAGATTTATTTATCATTAACTGCATTCTGTGCAGTTTTGTTAATTTAATGTTGTTGGCTTATTTATCATTTTTCAGAAAGTAGAATTTCTTTCCTAATTTATGCTGAAAACTTGATACCGGAAGCTTTTAATATTCATTGTATGATTAAACTTTATAGAATTAAAAAAAAATTTACATAGTTCCCACAAATTAAGAAAATTTTAATATCAAATTTTAAATCCTGTTAAAGTTAAAAATTGGCTTTTAAATATAATAAATATAATGTGTCTTTTTTTTTACCCCTGTTTAGGTATTTCAATGTTTTATTGAACAACTTTACATACTTAACATTCATTTTTAGATAACTAATGATATACTACTTTATTAAAACCATAATAATCAAATATGAATTGAAAATTTTCTGATATATTTATTTTGTGCCAATTTCCATGTCTTGCTCAAAGCATTTGTTCATGTCTATTTGCTGTGTAAACTGAAATATAAATGAAATTTAAAAATCTTTTTGCTATTTTATAAATTTTGTTTTATTTCTATTAATTTATAAAGCTCACAAGATAGTATTTCATATAATGATATTGTGAGAGGGAAAAGGAAGATTAAATTTAAGTTAATAATGTTTAGTGCATATTTTTAGTCATAGAAATGTAAGTGTTTTATAATTTTATGGAAATTGGATCCCTTGAAAAGATTGAAGAAGTTTTGCAAGCAGTTGTAAGTTTTATTTTAACCTAGATATTTTTAAAAAAATTGTTTGTGGGAGCTATGCTATAATTTCTGTCCAAGTTTAAAAATTTTATTAAATGTTGAGTAATATTAGGAATTTTGTTTAAAAAGTTGGTGAGAATTTCATTTTTTTCTCTCTCTCTTCTTCTTCAGTATCTAATGAATTTAAAGTCCAGTGATGCTGATCTTCTGGATATTTTTCAAGGGATCCATTTTTTACCACTTGAACGCTATTCTTTTCTCAAAATACTTTGTTTCATTAATCAAGTTGAAGAAAAATTTAGGTAATATTTTTTTGAAAATATTGTTTTGAATTATAAGGCCAATTTTATATCTTTGTATACTCTATAATCTTTAAATAAAATTATATTTGTTAGGTATCAGTACATTATATATATATATATATATATATATATATATATATATA